>JANAVB010010792.1:11037362-11174862 GCA_029216955.1 Iris pallida
TATATTATAATATATATATAATATATATATATACACACATATTATATATACACACATATACACACACACACACACACACACACACACACATATATATATATATATATATATATATATATATATATATATATATATATATATATATATATACTATTCTAATTAGAAAACCCCCAAATTTCCTTAAACTAGATTTTAGGAAACCTAAGGAAAGCTATGGTCAAAAGATGGAGAATATCTCCTCTCCACTTATTATGAAGGAGATATAGGGAATAGAGGAATTAATGAGGGATTAAAATTCATACCTAGAAGGGATTTCTTGGAGGAAGAAGAGCTTGAGAGAAGAATGGATTTTGGAGAGAGAGAGAGAGAGAGAGTTACTTAATGGAGAAAAAAAGGGGGGGTTACATGGCCGGCCAAGTGTGTGTGTGTGTGTGGGGGGGGGGGGGGGGGGGGGGGGGTTAGTGGGTTTGGGTAGGATCCATTAGCCCCTCCAAACCCATTAGACTTAGGTTGGGTTCGGTTTGTTTCGGATTGGTTCGGTCTAATTTCTAAATACTAATTAAGCTCTAAAATGACTAATTAAGCCATGGAAATAGGGTTTATGATTTCTAACCTAATTATGATGGTATGTGGGCCAAGTCCAGCTAGTATGTGGGTCCCACTAGGGTCCAGGCTATCCGGGTCTCCAATTTGAGTCCGAATTGGATAAAATCCAAACAAATCCAAATAAATCCCAAAAAAATCACATAAAATAAATAAAAATTCCTAAAAATTATGAAACTTGAAAAATGACAAAAATACCCCTAATTTGAAAACTGGGGGTGACAAATCTACCCTCCTTAAAAAAAATTCGTCCTCGAAATTCAAACGGTCGTACTCTTCTCTAGGTCAAGCACCCAACAATCAAGGTCTACTAAATTTTATCCTAAGTTATATAACATGTAATCCAGGAAATCAGAACACATGCATGATTTTAAATCTCTACAGTATCGTGTTATTGCAGTCTTCATTGGGGTTTTCTATTTAATCTAGCATGATCATCACATATGCAACTAAAGGTACTAAGAAGCAATCACCAATCAATGGGCGGAGAGAATAGGTAAAAGAAAGAGCAAGACCCTACCTCCTAGTCCAATGCGTGCAGGATCCTCAACTGTCATCGCAAAAAGCCCTGTCCTGGCGGGGTATATCCCGCTGCTGGTGGAGGGCGTGATGCGGTGCCATAGGTGGCCTACCCTGTGCTCCCTGAGCTGTACGGCGATGGTTCGTAGGACAATCTCTCAATTGATGTCCAGCCTCCCCGCAATAGAGGTACAAGTCCAGCCTCTTCCGGCAGACCTCCCAGATGTGACCGGGCTTCTTGCAGAAGTTGCAAGGAGCCCCATGCTGTGCCTGCCACTGCTGAGTGTGCTGCACCTGCTGCTGAACCGGTGCTCTGGCCTGCACCTGCGGCTGGTGATGCTGGAAGGAACGATGCTGAAGCTGAGGGCGCTTAGCAGCCCCTGCGCTGCTAGAAGCTCCCGAGAAAATATCACGCTCCCTCTTGGGCTTCAAGCCCCACTCCCGCTCTACCTTCCGAGCCTCTGCATAAATCTCTGTATATGTCGCATAGAAGGAAGGGATCAGGATCTTGATATCCCAAGTCAGCCCCTCCCTGAAACGGCTTGCCCTGATTTCCGGGTCTCGATCCATGTACTCTGCGTATCGGCTCAGACGGCCGAACTCCGCTGCGTACTCCTCCACAGATAGACTGCCCTGCTGCAGATCCTGGAACTGTCGCACCAGGTCAATCTTGTCCGTGGGGGAAAAGAACTTCTCCTTGAAGAGGAGCTTGAACTCTGCCCAAGTACGGCCCTCTCCAGCTAGGGCTGGCTCGTTTCTGAACCAGGTGCGCGTAATGTCTAGCAACTGCAAACCTACCGCCTCGACCTTCAGGTCGTCTGCCAGGCGGGAGGCCCTCATCTGCCGCTCGATATCTTCGAGCCAATCATCTGCATAGACCACACCCTCGGTCCCGCTAAAGTCACGGGGCCCGAGCTTCTTAAAGTCCTGGATATCTCCGTACCTAGTACGCGTCCCCGGATGAGGAGCCCTCTGCTCCACGGCTGCAAGGGCCAACTGATGGGCATCCTCCATGCCCTGACGCATCGCGTCTGTCTGTCTCTGCTGAGCCTCGGCCTGGGCTCTCTGAGTCTCTAGCATATGCTGGAGGAAGGTAAGCATCTGCCCCATATCTGTAGGCAGAGGAGGTGGAGGTGGAAGTACATCTGCAACTAGTGGAGGAATCCGCTGTGCAGCAGGAGGAAGAACGCCCCCGGCAACTCCCGTCGTAGCCCCTGGCACTGCGGGAAGAGTACCCGCAACCCCAGGGACTGTCATCGAGAGCGCTGGAGGAGTACCCCCGAGGGCTCCTACTGAAGTCCCATCAGTCGGGGAAGTGACCGGAGCCTGTCCGCCAGAGGTGGCAGACCTCTCCGTCTTCCCGTGCTCCTCGCCAGGAGAGTGAGTCATAACCATCCTGGAGACAGATTGAAAAGAAGATATCAATATGGCACATGAAGGATTTTATCAAAGGAGGACAGCTAGAATGCATTAAATCAATATCAAAGATGGTAAGCAAGATAAGCAAGGAAAGATCCTACTGTGATTGAGTACTCTTAGCCTATAGCCTATCCTAGATACGTACCGCAGGCTCGTAATAGCACTCTTAGTCGAGCGCCACTACGACATCGCACTAATGGCGACTTCAGGACCTGCGTGGGCCACCACTAAAACGTGTCACGACCCGCACCCGCTATAAGGGCACGTGCACGTGACAACGCCCAGCCCTTACCGTAAAAACGGCATGGAACGCTGTAGGTTTTCTACTCTAAACAGTTTATATATATATATATATCAAAATCTGTCGAGAATATGGTCAACTCCGAACGGAGGACAAGCAATGAATATATATGAGTGCTCAATCACAACTCTAAGATGATAAAGTAAAGACTGAAAGATAAAGACAACAAGACGATAAAATAATAACATGTCAAGTCCAAACACCAAATAATATACAAGTCCAAGTCTCTAATACAATCCATAGTAATAACAGTCTCAAAAGTAGCTGGAGACAAAGTCCAGTATAAAAGACCTACTCTAACTAAGCAATAGGTAAGGTCTCGCCAGGCGGAGCTAAGCCCTGCTGGACCAAAGTTTCCAGGTCTAGGCCCACTACGTCATCCGGACCGTAGTAGGTATAGTAATCCCCCTCGTCAGCATCTGTAATATTTTCAACATATCCTGTCAGGATGGAACGAGTACAATCTACTAACAACAGTTCACAAGATATGACAAAAGCTATAAGACTGTAAATAGAGAGTATATACAAGAAAATTATGGAGATGTATATGTGAGTATCATGGCAAGGTAAGATGTAAAACTAGAGCTAGAACAAGACAAGTAAACTGATCATGGCATGTACAAGAATCAAGAATCATATATCTAGGTGTGTGAATACTAGCTACAACATGTGGCCGGATTGGGTCTGCACAAGGTTATGATCTAGCCAATCATACCATACGTGTGGTATAGGATTGGCATTCACAAGGTTCACAATATATACAAGGCGGGTATGACCACACATCTACACTAGTACTCCCCGTCCCCGACTGGTAGAGTGGATCCAAGCAAGATACGTTACGACACGGGATTCTACGAGAAGGGAGCAAGTCTCCTCGAGAATCGTTGTCCTTATACTGCACAAGAACTACAAGGGGGCTTGCACAAGATATACCAAGATAACGAGGAATAACATCTCATGTCGGAATCCATGAATACCGATCCGTGTGACCAATGTGTCGAGAACAAGCATATCTACACTAATTACATGAATTATAACAATCATCATAAATTAGAAAAGTGTCAGAGAATGTACTCGCCTGTAATATGGTATGATATGTCTATTGGAGCAAATGCAGCGTCTCGAGGACCTATAGAGAACAAGACGTATCAATACTATGCTTAGGAAATAAAGTCAAGACAATTTAAATCCTATTAAGTCATTCTAGGTCAAGACACGTCAAACTAGACTGTACGAGGTCAATCTAAGTCATTTTAGGTCTAGCTAGGTCATACTGGGTCAATGCAAGTCAAACGGAATTAATCTAGGTCGATTTGAGTCAACGGTTGACTTACAGTTGACTTTTTATCAACTGGTCAACTCTGGTCAACTTCGGTCAACTCTGGTCAACCCTAGGTCAATCCTAGGTCAATGGTGACTAATAGTTGACTTTTGGTCAACTGCCCAAGTCCAAAGGAATTTGGGACTAAATTAGGTAAAGTGTTGACCCATAGTTGACTTTTAGTCTAAAAAGTCAACCGTGGTCAACCGGGGTCAAGACTAGGTCTAGACGACTATTTCTATTCATTACCAACCTCTACAACCCATATCCAAGTCCATCTTGGACTTTGAAACCCAAATCTTGGCCGTAGGCCAATATCCTATTTTACCCTTAAAAAGGGTAAAATTCTAACTTAGGCAATTATCAAGTTAGCCTACCTACGCTTGGTATTTTGACCCTATCTCCCTAGGGTAGTAAGATACTAACCTATACATACGTTACCTACCAAAATACCTAAGTAAAGTGGACGTTTAGTCCATCTTACGGCCCATTGCCGATATCTTGAATATTTCAAGATACGCAATGGTACGGCAGCGATACCGGCGCCCTACAACCCCGATTTCCACTCGGGAGCCTACCCGCAAAATCTAATTCACGTATTCTAACTCCACGCCAAGTTTCATCTCATTCCGATACTCCGAGCTCCGTTTCGCTCTCTAACTCGACTTCTCCTAAAAACTCCCCTTTAGCCCTTATTCTAATTCTCCTCCTTAACTCTTCCTCTAACTTCTTCTTCTAACCTCTTCTTCATATTTCTCCTCTAATTCTTCTTCTAACTCCTCCTTCCTATTCCTCTACTAATTTTTCTAACTTCTTCTAATTTCCTACTCCTCTAACTCTTTCTAATTCCTTACTTCTTCTAACTTCATTTCTTCTACTTCTTCTTATTTCTTCTATCCTTTCCTTAATCTTCTTCTCCTATTCTCTTCTAATCCTACTATCTATCAATTATATATATATATATATATATATTATATATATATATATATATATATATATATATATAGGACTCAGGGGGGGGTTTCAATAGGGGTGAAAAGGGGCAAATGGGGGGGGGGGGGGGTTTCTCACTGGCAGCAGCTGCTGCCAGTGCTGCTTGTTCCTGCTGCCTGCTACAGCAGCTGTGTAGCTGCTGCTACACTGCCACTGATGTGGCTTCTTCTCCTCTTCATCTTCTACTACTTCCTCCTCTTCCTCTCTCTCCTCTCTCTCTCTCTCTCTCTATATATATATATATATATAATATATATATATATTATATATATATAATATATATATATATATATATATATATATATATCTACATACATATATATATAATCTAATATCCATCCCTCTATCTATATATAATACATATATACACACACACATATAGATATACATATATATACATACATACACCCTCACAATCACACACACACACACTACCACTCTCTCACACAACACCACCACCACTCTCTACACCACTCTCATGACACTCATGCCACTCTCATATACACCACCACCACTTCTCATTCCTCTACACACACAAATACATATTAATATATATATATATATATATATATATATATATATATATATATATATATATATATATATATATATATATATATATATATATATATATATATATACTATTCTAATTAGAAAAGCCCCAAATTTCCTTAAACTATATTTTAGGAAACCCAAGGAAAGCTATGGTCAAAAGATGGAGAATAATCTTCTCTCCACTTATTATGAAGGAGATATAGGGAATAGAGGAATTAATGAGGGATTAAAATTCATACCTAGAAGGGATTTCTTGGAGGAAGAAGAGCTAGAGAGAAGAATGGATTTTGGAAGAGAGAGAGAGAGAGAGAGAGTTACTTAATGGAGAAGAAAAGGGGGGGGGGGGTTTTACATGGCCGGCCAAGTGTGTGTGTGTGTTGGGGGGGGGGGGGGGGGTGGGGAGGGGGGGGGAGGGGGGGGGGGGGGTTAGTGGGTTTGGGTAGGATCCATTAGCCCCTCCAAACCCATTAGACTTAGGTTGGGTTCGGTTTGTTTCGGGTTGGTTCGGTCTAATTTCTAAATACTAATTAAGCTCTAAAATGACTAATTAAGCCATGGAAATAGGGTTTATGATTTGTAACCTAATTATGATGGTATGTGGGCCAAGCCCAGCTAGTATGTGGGTCCCACTAGGGTCCAGGCTACCCGGGTCTCCAATTTGAGTCTGAATTGGATAAAATTCAAACCAATCCAAATAAATCCCAAAAAAATCACATAAAATAAATAAAAATTCCTAAAAATTATGAAACTTGAAAAATGACGAAAATACCCCTAATTTGAAAACTGGGGGTGACAATAAGTAAATGTGTGTTGATAATGAATGAACCAAAATGATAAAAGGTTATCAATCAATCTAGGAATCTGTTTTAAAGTGGAGCACCCTTACTTAAGTTTATTGTCTATGACAGAATCATCGAATTTAGAAAAGAAACTCTACCGATTTTTTGTCATAAATTTTTAGAATTTTATAGTAACTATTAGTTTATTAGCTAGCCCACCCTACTTTAAAATCCTGGCTCCGCCCCTACACGCAAACTCGGTAGTGGCTAATTCCTTGTCTCCTTCGCTCGGCCATCCGGTCCCTGTCACCACCAACGAAAGGGGGGGGGGGGGGGTTGAGGGTCTGCCGGCGGCAAACAACGGCGGGAGGTAGTGGTCTGCAAGGGGATCGCGGGAAAGATGAAATAGGGAGGGGTATTTTGGTCACAAAAGTTTTGTCAAATGGGTTGACTGTGAGTGTGGAACGGTCAAAAGTGTTGGGGGGAGAGGAGAGGGGGTCCCGGTTATACATTTTGGTAGTTTGGTGGGATGATCTTGAATATGGATAAATAAAATGAGATGCAACTCAAATATTCTCTAATAATTTTAATGTTAATTTTAATTTTATTGTTAGTGTTAATTTTATTCTATAAATTTGTTATATCACACATTAATCGTTACGTTGGACGCAAGACTTTGGAGGGATTCAGGGACGGCCCAAGGGTGGGGCAAATCGGGCTTGGGCCCAGGGCCCCAAAACCCAAGGGGCCCCAATTTTTTTGGTGGTTAGTATAGTGATGCCCTTAGCCCTACATAATAAAACTTTGTTTCTCCTCTTTGTCGGTTACAGCCGCATATTTCTCTTCCAGAGAGAAAAGAGACCTTCTTCCGAGTTCCGTCGCTTCGATTCTTCTTCCGTTTCAAAGGAAAAAAAATTTGGTTCCTCTTCCGAGTGCCGTTGATTCCGATTCCAAATGCCCAAGGTAAGTTCCTTTTTAAATTGTTGATTTTTATTCACTTTTTCTTCTTTCTTTTGCTTATAAATGAACAACAAATTGCTAATTTTCTTCAATTTTTTTTCTATCTCCTAGACTCCTTCATATGGACTCGCCGATGTCAGATTACGCGAAGAAGGCCACGGCGGAACTCTCTCAGGCCTTTGCTTGATCCTTGACCGGTTTAATTTGATCCTCCTAGCTTCCTGCAATTTTTGTATGTTACTATTTTTCTTATATTTGAGATAATGTTCAAATGTTCTCGAAACTAACATGCTGAAAATTATTGTTTTGAATTTAATATGAGATATATTCTAATTTTCTTCAAATTCCGGTCTTGCAATATGGGATAAAAGTTGTTTGGATCTTTTTATTTCAAGAATTTAGGAATTTGTAATTCTGGTTTTGTAATTAATGAATTTCATCTGGTACAATATTATTATTATTATTATTACATAATATTCATACACTGATACACAAATTGCATTTCATCTAATTGTGTCAACCCGGACTCAGTTTCTGTTTGGGATTGCTTCTGATATTTTTTTTTTCTTTTCAAAAGTGGTTCCAAGAATTGTTTGTTTGATAAAAGTTGTTTATAAAAAAATATAAGTTTAATTTTGAGAGGCTTTTTTTAAACATATAAAATATTGTTGTTAATTTTTTTTCTCCTAAAAAGCATAAATAATGTCAAACCAAGACTCTGTCCATTTGCAGCAACCACAACCAATTTGGATAGTCTCTCGGTAGCAAGTTTGCATAATTGGTACGTAGCAAACAGTTGACACAAGTTGGATACAGTAACAAGCAAACCCAAAGCTACTTACCAATAACTCGAAGACAGCAGGGTCTCCACATGTAACAAAATTTCACGAATAATCCATAAAGGATGAAGAGATTGCTCTTTCTCTAAGAGGATCTCTAAATAAATATTTTTGCAAAAATATTGTTTCAGAAGAAAAAAAATCTAACTCAAATCAACGAGTCTGAGCAATTGGTTAATTTGATTGAAGTGGTGGAAAATAAGAATGTTCTCAATGATGTAGGAGAAAATAAAAATTATACATGCATTCACAACTCATTGGTGCCACTATGACTCAAGATAGGCTAAATGGATTAGCATTATGTGCATTGAAAAAGATATGCTGGAAACCATTGAATATGCAGACATCAGTGATGAATTTGCTTCTCAAAATTCAAGAAGGAAACATTTTTTGAGATGATACTTTGTGGCTGAGTTCTTGTTTGCTTGTTTACTTATGCAGATTGGAGTGTGAAGACATTGGTGCTGCACTACAAAGTCATTATTAGGTTTCTTGTTTCTCGGAGTTTTTTTATTGATTTTGTAGAACATTTTAAGTTATTGTGTTTAAATGTGATCAAGACGTTTGTGCTTAAATTGCTAGGGTACTCTTTCCTTCAAGGAAGCAAGATTTTAACGAGACCCTAAATGTAAAATACATTTATGATAATTAAATATTTAATATTCCCAAAAAAAGTTTAAAAGTTTATTGCAATATATCCTTTGGACATAGGGCATCAATTTGGATTCCGCCCCCGGGCATCAATATATTCTGGGCCGGCCCTTGTGGGATTAATGTAATTATTCTTAAGGTTAATATGTCATCTCTAGATAATAATTATATTCACATTAGGTAAAACCAAAACTATTATTAAGATTTAGGAAGCAGTAATGTCCTACTAATGTAGAAGCAACCCATCACTCCTTTTCTCCCTACCCCCGAGTTAAACTTTGATACAGCCGGCTGTATCAAGTTTTGATACAGCCGGTGTATGACAGGTGGGCCCCCCCTATATATATTTGGTTACACGGTTTACGAAAAAATAGGAGGGGCCCACCTGTCATACACCCGGCTGTATCAAAACTTTGATACAGCCGGCTGTATCAAAGTTTTCTCCCCTACCCCCCACGCATCAAACCTTTGGCGCCAAAATAAACACTTCAAAGAAAAAAAAGACAATGAAACCCCCCAAAAAATAGTCGAAGAAAATGAAGTCTCTCCAATGGAGATGGCACTGCAAGACAAGCTCTCCTCCTTCCTCAAATTCCGCTCCGCCAACGCCGGAGCCGTCCACGCCCTCTCCCTCAAGCTCGGCCTCCTCCTCTCCTCCCCCTTCCTCTCCAACAACCTCCTCCACTCCTACTCCCTCCGTCGCCCCGACCCCTCCGACGCCCGCAACCTGTTCGACGAAATGCCCTCCCCCAACGTCGTCGCCTGGTCCGCCATCATCTCCTCTTACACCCACGTCGGCAATCTAACCGCCGCACTAGCCCTCTTCAAGAAAATGCGACGCAGCGGCGGCATTCTTCCGAACAAGTTCACGTTCGGTAGCTTGATCACCGGATGCACCCGCTCGAAGGACCCGGTAACCGGCGTCCAGATGCACTCCGACGCGGTCAAGTTCGGAGTGGACCGCGACACGTTCGTGGCGAGCGCTCTCGTGGACATGTACGCCAGGTGCGGGAAGCTTGACGAGTCCCGGAGAGCCTTCGATCTCACTCCGGAGAAGGATGTGGTCTCTTGGACTACCATGATCACCAGCTTGGCGAACAGCGGGAAGGGCCGCTCGCGCGACGCTGCGTTCGGGCTCTTCAAGGAGATGGTCGGCGACGGAGTCCTGCCGGTGGACATGACGTTTGCGAGCCTTTTCAAGGTGTTCGACGAGCCTTACAAGCTCAACCAGGCGAAGCAGGCGCACGGGTGCATGGTAAAGTTTGGAATTGAAGTGGATGATCTGCTGAAGAGTGCTATGATCGTGATGTACGGAAGGTGCGGAGGGATAGAAGAGGTGTTCCGACTCTCCTTGAGGATCGATACAAGTGTCGTATCGTGGACGTCGCTCCTAGTGGCCTACATAAACAACGGGTACAACGTGGAGGCAATGGAAGTGTTTCGGGAGATGATAGCAGAGAAGGTGACCGTGGATGCATTCGTGATTGCAACTGTGCTCGGTGCCTGTTCGGTGGTGGGAGAAGAGAGGAAGGGAAGAGAGGTACATGGGTATGCTACGAGACATCATTTCTTGTCGGATGTTTCGGTTGGAAACTCCCTAATTACGCTCTACGGGAGGTGCGGTGATGTTAGCAAGGCAGAGAAAGTGTTCAGTGTGATGCACGATAGAGATATCATATCGTGGACAGCGATGTTAACCACCTACGGTCAGAATGGTTGCGGAGAAGGAGCCCTGTCCTTTTTCGTGCAAATGCTTCGTGTCGGTCTGAACCCGCCAATTTTTTGTGTCACGGGTGCAATCCGTGCCTGTTCCGTGATCGCAAGCCACCCCATTGGTATGCAACTCCATTCCAAGACTGTAAGGATGGGCATCGATTTGAACCTCTCAGTAGAGAATTCTCTGATAACAATGTACGCCAAGTGTGGGAACATAGAGGCTGCGTCAAGAATCTTTCTCTCTATGACAGAGAGGGACACGGTGTCGTGGAACGCACTGATCACGGGTTTTTCCTGTCATAGCTTCGAAAAGGAGGCTCTGGGTCTCTTTGATCAAATGAAGAGGGCAGGCGTCCGTCCTGATGGAGTGACCTTCATTGGGGTCCTCATTTCTTGCAGTCGGGTTGGTCTAGTTGCTGAAGGGACCAAATACTTCAGAATGATGACCGAAACTTACGAACTGGAGCCTCAGATGGAGCACTATGCCTGCGTGGTCGATCTCCTTGGTCGTGCTGGTCTGCTGTACGAGGCCATGGACTTCATCAACAGTATGCCTCGCGATCCAGACTACTTGATTTGGGAAGCATTGCTTGCGTCGTGTAAGGAGCATGGAGATATAGAGTTGGGGAACTTTGTGGCGAAGAAGATATTGGAGACGAGAGCAGAGGATGCTTCGCCTTATATTACTCTGTCGACTATCCATGCTTCGATGGGCATGTGGGACAAGAAGACTTGCTTTCGGAATATGATGAGAGAACATGGAGTGCACAAGGAGCCTGGGAGAAGTCGGATTGAGTCTAGATTTTGGTTCCAAGGTTCACACGATACATAACAAGTTGGAGGCATTCGATGACAGGATCTCTGCAGATCATCGCTATGAGGAGTTACTCTTGAATGAAGTAGGAAGAATTGATCTGATGATGACACTTACATTTGGGATTCTAGAAGTCTGAGAAAGTTTTACTGCTGGGAGCTACGTGGAGTTTAATATCTTCGGATCTAGGAAGCACGTTCGCTCCAAAAATCCAGTTCATGTCGTGTCGGACACGTATGAAACAGCCCGGACACTCCAAAATACACTAGGACACACCAAATAGGTGTCGTGTCCGTGTCTCAGTGATGGAGGACCAAGTAAGATGGCAAATATTGTACTCTTCTCAATCAAGGGGAATCCACCACTCTCATTTGGGAGGCGATAACTGAGATGACAGCAGGCAAGGGCATGCACATCTGATCAAGGTTTCTTCAAGCCCCAGCCCCGGTGTGCATCGGGCATGAATCCTTCGTGCAGGCTGATCTGAGTTGACGCACGCCCACGCTCGTCTCTGCTGATTTCGTGTGCCAACAGAAGTTCAGAGGATGCTTCCCTTCACATAATATTTTGTTTCATATCTGTGCTTCAACTGGTATGCAAAACAAGAACTGCTTACTTTTCAAGTTATGATGTTAAGCTTAGAAAACCCCTGATACAGGTGATACATTGCAAATTGGATTCATATCAATGAGAAGAAAAAAAAATTAAAATATTTCAAGACCATATGCAATAACTTTGAGGAGATCTGAAAGGAGAAATCGTTCCGTGTTTTCTTTAAATGTGGAGAGAAATTGGATTTAAGCTGTAATGATACTCCAGTGTACATGCAACAGTTCTTGAATTGAAACTGGTTTTACATACCAGTTTCGGAGAGGCACTCATGAAAATCTTTTCTTGTAAAAGAAGGTTTATATCGATTGTTCATCCCTTGCATTCTATTTAATTAGTTCCATATGCAGTCTTTTGTATGTCGAATTAGCACATAATTGATGTCTCTTTGTACAATCACAAGAAAGAACAATGCTGATACATTCTAAGATTGTACGTTTGTTAGAGTTCCGATACTCGGCCAGTCTTATAGAGAAGCATCATGCAACCATCCTATACTTCTCTTCTTGTCACTACCTGCCTTCAAAACTAGGCAGTCTTCTGCATTCCTAGACAGCACAGTAAGCACCCATGTTGCAATGCAACATAGGTAGCTACTACCTATTAGAAAATGCCGTATCTCATATATGTATCGTGTTTCATATCCGTGTCGTGTTTTTGCAACACAAGAAAGCGTTGGGGTTTATTGAAATTACCATCTAGAATGTGGTCCCACATCATCCATGTGGCAAATCCTAAGTATGTATTTCAATATAAGAATTTTTTTGTTGACTTGCATACGCGAGGAGTGGTAGCCCATGTGGTTGGTATGGTAGGATATTTTTCTAGATGACAAGGTTCAAATCTTCAAGGAAATATTGGTTTTTGCCACCATTTTTTGAAAATTTTCCTTAGGAGTCAGACCCCAAACTCGAACACGGACGAAGGGCACAAAGTGACACTTTGATGGTGCACTTTGTATTTCGCACGTACGCATCGGGGATGTCATTGTAGTTGTTCCAGCGTCAATTTAGCGCATGGTACAACGTGGACCAACATTCCAGCGCGGCTAGTGCTTCCGTTGGATCTTAGTTCAACGTGGAGGCTGCTCCTGGTAGATCTAGGTTTCAGCGTGGTGGTTACCCACGCTGGACCTAGGCTCCAGCGTGGTTGATGCTCCTACTGGACCTAGGCTCCAGTGTAGATGCTTCTCCCGCTGGGCTCCAACGTGTCTATTGTTGTGTGTTTCAGCTTCGTAATTGTCTACATAGTAGAAGTTACTGCTGTAACTGTCCCTTTAATGAGGAGTTATTTTCTAGATTAACTGCTCATGGGCAGTTATGGCTCTTCTATATATTCTCTTGTGTTTGCTCTTAGCAAGAGACTTGAGAATATAGACAACGAAAAGAGAGTTTGCAGCAGCGTGGAAGCCACGAAGTGATGTCCGAGTGAAGTCCATTTTCAAGGGTGACAAGCGAGTGTTTCAGAAGTTCATCTATTTGAACTTGCTAGTTTCTGGAAGCATATCGACGAAGAAAGGTCAAATTTTACTTTGAGCAACGGTGATCATCGTTACCATGGCAAGAGTTTTTATCTTCTGTTTCTGGTTGTAGCAACTTGGTTGTGTTGTTTCAGAGTGTTTTTTCAAGGCTGTCAGTTTGTTATCTTCCTAATTGATCTTTGTGGTAATCTTCAAGTACATTTTCTACTACTTTTGTACGATGTCTGTAACCGGAAATAACAGAAAGCACAAACCTTGATTCTGATCCCAACCCAGCTGCACCCAGGATGTTTCTTTCTGCACTCCTTTTTCATGAAAGCCAGAACCCCGCCGAGAAAAATCTGGACACCCAACGGGCCAGGTTCGCACAGGCAGTAGGTAACTCGACAGATACACGACAGGTAATTAGTTCCTTATGCAGTCTTTTGTATGTCAAATTAGCACATAATTGATGTCTCTTTATACAATCACAAGAAAGAACAATCCTGATACAATCTAAGATTGTACATTTGTTAGAGTTCCGATACTCGGCCAGTCTTATAGAGAAGAATCATGCAACCATCCTATACTTCTCATCTTGTCACTAACTGCCTTCAGAACTAGGCAGTCTTCTGCATTCCTAGACTGCACAGTAAGCAACTATGTTGCACAGATGGGGGGAAATGGTATGTATCCGATACGGTGTCCGTATTCATGCAACATAGGTAGCTACTACTATACCTATTTGAAATGTCTGTATCTCATATCCGTATTGTGTCCTAATCTGTATCCGTGTCCATATTTTTGCAAGACAAGAAAGCACAAACCTAGTTTCTGATCCCAACCCAGCTGCACCCAGGATGTTTCTTTTGAAAGCCAGAACCCCGCCGAGGAAAGTCTGGACACCCGACGGGCCAGGTTCGCACAGGCAGTAGCTAACTCGACAGATACATGACAGGTTCTAGTTGGGGTGCAAAAATCAGGTTCAGGCCTACTTGATCCCAAATCCACAGGTTTTCACCCTTAATTGTCATTTCTGGTAGGGGTTGGATACTGAGAACTCAACCCAACTTACTGTTAGCCCAGTGTAAAATTTGAATCTACACTGAGGATGTACACTTCATCCCAAACAACAGTTTTGCATCAACCAACACTTTCCTGGAAACAAAAATAGAACCAACCTGACTATGATCATTGTTTGTAGTCATTATATATGTAGGTGTAATCCCCTTTCTGAGAAATAATAATGAGAAAAATCACAGGAAGAAAGGTTGCACCAGCAATCAAACAATAATTAGCATCGCATCAATAAAGGGAAACCCAGCATCAAAATCAGATACATAATCGATTCAAGTTCAATCGCGCCGACAGAATCACTGAGCGCCTCCAGGAGAGACGAAGAATTTTTTTATTTTTTATTTTGACGTAGATTGTGAAAGAATTATACAGAGTAAGAAGAAATGCCACAATGGGGTTATAAAACTAAGAGCTGCTACTATCATCTCCGTCCACAGTACATATATGTATTAGACCTCTCCACCATTTCCCATCTTCCTGATGATATGAACAGTAGTATTAAAAGGCCATGGCTAGAGGAGCAGCATAGCCGTTCCTGTGCGTTTGCTGCCATCTCCATGCGACCTGGAGGCTCTTTGACAGATCCGTGTTTTGTGCGGTCCAGTTCAACTCACGGTTGATCTTGGATGGGTCGCTGAAAACTTCAGCGTAGTCGCCAGGTCTACGGCTGAGGTATTCGATGTTAATATCGACACCAGTTGCCTCCTTGCAAGCTTCGACAAACTCCTTCACTGATCTTCCTGAAACACAGCATATCGAACAGTTTCTAAAATTGTTCAGAACATTTTGAAGTTTGGGTCGACCTGATAAATGGAAGATAACAAATATGGAGATATTAGGCTTAATTGCAACTTGATACCCTCAACTATTCCAGTTTTTCAACTTGATAACCTAAACTTTTTTTTTGTAACAACTTGATACCCTGAAAAAAATTAGGACCAAAATATCCCAGTTTTAAACTTAAAAACTATTCCTCCTCCCCATAGCTCCGCCCCCGCTAACCCCCAGCACCTCCACCCCTTGCCCACCCCCCGGCTGCCCCCACCCACCCCGACCCCCCTACACCGGCTGCACCACCGCGCGCCCCCCAACTCTCCGCGGTGCTGTCGCTGCCGGCTACGCGCGCCCGTAGAGAGAGGGGAGTGGCAGGGGGTGGTGTAGCCGGGGGGTGGGGGGAGCGGGGCGGGATGGGTTGGGAAGGCATGGGTAATTTTTTGAAAAATTTTGGTATCAACTTGAAAATATAAATAGTTGATGGTATCAAGTTGTCAAGTAAAAAGTTTAGGGTATCAAGTTGAAAATTGGAATATTTGAGGGTATCAAGTTGCAACTAAGCCGAGATATTATTAAAAGAAGCATCTAATGACCTTTTCCAGTGCCAACATTGTAGATGCCGACTTTGTTCGGTTCTGCCTTGTCTAGGGCTTTAACATGAGCATCAACTAGGTCAGTGACATCAATGTAGTCTCTTATACAAGTTCCATCAGCAGTTGCATAGTCTGTTCCTTTCACCTAAAGAGCAGAGAAGCAGCATATTAATGTCAGTACTCTATATGAGATTATTGATCTTTTTTCCTCTCAAACTATAAATGCAATTTGATTCTCCCTTAAGAACTTTTGTGTTCTCAATTAACCGTAAGAAAAATATAGTTTCACTATGAAGATTGAACGGTACCACATACCTTAAGACCTGGAATGATCCCTAATGCTGCATCAAAGCATGCGCCAGAAATACGCCCATGCTCCCGTAACTCGGGTCTGGGAGATTCACCTAGCATTCCTTCTGGATCCGATCCGATGACGTTGAAGTACCTATTGCATGAAGAAAGATTAGCATCTAGCTACCACAGAACTTTGCGATAAGTCCTTTTGTTACCTGATCAACAGTTTTTATGTACTGGAACATTACCTCAAAATCATGACAGCCATGTCTGTTCTCTTTGAGAAATCCAAAATAATATCCTCTGACATTTTCTTCGCTTTTCCGTATGGGTTGATCGGAAACTGCATTATGCATAGGAACTAGATTCAAGCAGTGATCTTTAAATTTAACATATTTATCTACATGATTTATGTTATTACAGAGGAAATGGCTCTTAACAGAGCTGAATGGAAGAAAATGATTCAAACAGCCGACTCAAAATTTTGGGATAAAGGCCACTTCTTCTTTTTATCTACATACTAATCATCTTTCAAAGTCTCAGAAATTTTTACATGGTAAGAGTCTTTAGTTACATACAGTTAATCTGCTTCAAGTTTTTACATGCTAAAGGTTCACAATATATAGAAATTTGGATCAATAGAAGGAGAGTAAAGAGTAGCTTTCTTTCTGTCTCAATCAGAGTGTTGCTTACAATCAAGGAAAAGATTGGTGGAACTGGTTATGCTTTCTACAAATACTCGAACGGATCCTTAAACTAACCTGTGGTGTTTCTTCTGTTATAGGCATCTTTTCCGGTTCCCCGTAAGTTGCACAAGTGCTTGAATAAATCAGTGTTTTAACGTTGTTTGCTGCCATAGCTTCTAGCACCATCAACGTATTTGCTGTAATATTACGGTAATACCTGTTGCAAAATACAGAAAAGAAAGCAGCTGAGAGGCTGAGGTTTTGTTGCTTAGGTATCGAGCTTATAAAATGTAGTAGGTAAAAGTAATCGATGTGATATATTGTAAAAGAGTCAATATCAAGCTTATAAAGAAACCAGCTGAGAAGTTGAGGTTTTGTTGCGTATATATGCTACTAAATCAAGCCAAAAGGACCAAAAATTCACACTGTTTGACCTAAATTATTTGATATAGAACTTAATTGAAAAAGAAAAAAATAACGCATACCTAAGAGGTTCTAATGTGCTCTCCCCCACATAAGCAACAGCCGCAAAGTGCATGACAGCATCAAATGCATTTTGAGAAAAAACTTTGTTGACCTAAATATTGGTCATGGAATATAACAGAACCACTTTGGCACAAGAATTGTAGAAACAGGGAAAAGCTGAATTTTACTATAAAGCATCTTAAAAAGGATACAGCTTCGGCATCCCCCAAATCAGCAAGAATAAACTGAAGCCTTCCGGGCTCTGGAAATTGCTCTTGTAGAACCTTAATGGCTCCAATATTTCCCCTGGACAGATTATCCTGTAAAATGAGGCGGAACAATTAGTCATTCAATGACATTTTCGCTTGTATATATCAATGGTCGCGCACAAGCAGAGCATATATTACCACTATGGTTACTCGATAGGAGTCCCTTAGGAGTCGCAGCGCAGCATGAGAGCCTATATAACCAGCACCTCCTGTTACTAACACGTGTGTCACACCAGGCTCATGACGTGCGAACTGCAGAAAAGAAAGTAATTATTAACTACAAATATATACGATTCAGAGGTTACTACTCGGGCATAGAACTGATTAAGGAAAGTACAGCGGACATTGGTAGTATGCAAGGAGATTGGACTTCCATCTGATTTAGCCAGAGCTGATTGACATGTGAACAGGTATAGGGTGGTTTACGACAGGAATTTACTTCAGTTAAAAGCTATCAGATTGAGATATTAGAGCAAGTATTAACCAGCTTGGCATTGTCAATTGGCATAAGCTCTAATGTCACACATCAAAGTGCACAATCGACTCATTTAGAAGGAGATGTGAGCAACAGAATGACCCATAGTCAAATATTGGCATTATCCCTGATATTAGTGACAGCAGATCGCCATAGGCGTTCTTCTACAGTATATAAAATATAGTTGCAGACTTGCAGGCGGTGATGATTGGATGACCGACTTTGTACCACTGGCTCCCTGCTTGTCATGTGCTCGTAATATTTGTGATTGTCAAACATAATAACATGCGAAAGTGCACACACAACATTGGATGTAGCTACATTTGTGGATGTTGGTAAATTGAATTTCCAACTTAAAATGCCTCTGACATAATGTTTCCACAAGCTTATTCTGCATATGCGTTATAATCATTACAGGCCGAATATTAACTAAAAGAGTACATAGGCATATAGTATAGGTCATATATTTGCAACTTTCTGCAAGGAGGGACTAAAACAGCCTAGCAACAAATTCTAGTAAGTTCTTTTGAAATTTCACAAATCACATGCTAGGTTGAAGATGAATTATGTTGCCTAAGAATCTTATATGTGGAAATGATATCAAAGCATTATGATAGAAATTCTTTAATGATTTGCCAAGTGCTAATAAAATCTAAAGGAGGAAAATATATCAGTCATTGTGGTTCCCCCCCTTCTATGCCAAATGTTAGCATTGTATTTACGATAAATGACAAGTAACACACAGTTGCCAACCTAGGAATAGAACAAATCATGCATAATGCAATATATTTTGACACAACGTGTGTTAGTTACACGGAATACGTAATCATGAAACTACATTTTTTTAGAACAAGTGTCGATGGCACAACTCCTCATAACAAACTCCATTCTGCTCTAGGGGAGACTAAAGGAAGATTTGTATCATAATATCATTGGGCTTGCATAAGCAGGACTTGCCGAAAGAGACGTATCAACATATTATGCACAAGTAGATTGCTTCTTATAGGGGAAAGTCAGACTAATGAAGATTGAAACATTGTCTGACATCATTCCTGCCCCCCCCCCCCCCCCCAAAACCATTTGACTTTCAGCTATCATTTCGCTTTCACCATATGAATTTCAAGAACTTTATTGCGCAACAATAAAAATACATCCATCTTCAAAGTTTTCCATAGACATAAGAGGCGGGGCTAAGAAATTTACCGGGTTTGGGGCACTAAAATTGGAGGGCTGCTTCAGAATGACTATGCAAAAGGCCGTGAGGACAGCAGCCATGAGAATTTTACTAAGGATGTGATGTGATTTCTGTCTTGAATAGTCCATATCTGAGACAAGAAAAAGGTAAAAAAGAGAGATGAAGAATTTAAGTTAGAACAAATTCTAATGTAATGTATAAGCAACAAATACAAGTTAATCACAAGTGCATCCACCTTACTCAACTTCAACCATACTACAAGTAATTAAGAAGAGGCATGTCTAAGACAAGAGACAACTAGTGCAAGTTGTGCAAGCGCACACGACCCCAAAAATCGGAAGGCCCCAAAGAACCTCCATATATATTACTAATGTAAAATCTCTACTTTTAGATTTAGGCGTCCATATTTTTTAAAAACTGCAATAACATGACACTCAGAATGTCAGGAAAAAAAAAAGGCACTTTTATAGTGGTTAAAGAAAGATCATTTTTTTAGTATTTGTACAGGATCCTTAGAATGTCAGAAACGGTCCTTGTAAACGATTTAATACTTTTTTCACGCAACCGCGAAAAGTTCTAGCTGGGGCAAGCTATCTCGCCCCGCTGCTCTATCTTGCTCTAGAGTTCAATTCCCTTTCTTGTTCGAAGAAGCCAAGTTAATAGAGCCCTTCAAATTTGCTACAACCGGTTTTTTGCAGATACAATGCTGAACTACTCATCAGAACATCCACACAATGTTTGTTCACTACCAACCCACAAAAACTAATCCTACAATTCCTGTGAACCCTTTAAGGAAAAAAAAATATGTTACTAATAAAATAAAAGGATAATTAGCATTTAGACCATGGATTTTACACCAGCTTAGAGTTTAAGTTCTAACATGTCCAATTAAAAATTTTGGACCCTGAATTTTTATTTTTATTTTTTCCATTATACCCTCTTCCCAAACATGTGTTAGTTGTAGCCCATGTACTATTTTGGTTGAGGGCATAATTGGAAAAATAAAATCAAAAATAAAAATTCAGTTCTAAACTTCTCAATTGGACATGTTAGAGCTTGAACTATAAACTGGTATAAAATCCAGAATCTAAATGCTAATTACACCCTAAAATAAAATTGAAAAAAAAAAAAAGAACATTCAAATGTCAGAGATCCAAGTTCTTGGGCTTGGAGATTTTAAGTGTCTCAACAACAAAAAATGCTACAACCAAAAAAATGGGAAAAACAAAAAACACTGAGAGGATGAGATATTGAAGAATTGGGAGATGTGGACTTACTTCTGGTCCTGATGACAGGCAGCATCTGGGAAGCTGACCCTGTCATATATGCCCTCCAGAAAAAGGAAAAAAGTGAAAAAAGCAGCACAGGGAATTGAAGCTTAAACCAGACCCAACTTCCTTTTAATGGAAATTGAATATTTGATGATGGATGGGCAGACCCACAAGAAAATATCTACAACAAAAAAAGTAGCAGCAAATATCTCAAAATTTAAAGCCCAGTCCTGAACAAAACAAGCACAGATCCAAAATGAAAGAGAGCAACATGCAAGAAAAAAAAATGAAGAAGAAATAGGAGGTGGTACCTGGAGGAAGAAAAAAAAAATAGAATGACTTGGGAGGAAGTTGAGAAAGAAGGAAAGGTGTTATATATATATATATATATATATAGATAGAGAGAGAGAGAGAGAGAGAGAGAAGGGGGGTGTTAAGAAAAGAGTCAAAAGGAAGTTTTCCTTCTCTTTTTTTCTCTTTTGCCGCGTTTGCAAGTAGACCAATTTTATTTTATTCTTTATTTTTAGGGGGGATGTTTGTGTAGGGTACCCTTAATTTGACTTATTACATTACTTTTAAAAAACAATTAAATTTGTTTTCTGATTTTTTTTTTTTTTTGAGATATCCGACGATATGCACGGAACTTTGTGCACATGGGCCTACTGTTCCCCAACTCTCACCAAATAAATAAAAATAATAATACGTGTTCCCGTGGTTCGATCCACAGATTTTCAGTCACCCAGCCAGGATCTTATACCTCTCCTCGGTAACTACAAGAGCCACTTGAGTTCGGCTAAAAATTATCAAATCAAATTTATTTTTTGATTAAATACTTGTCTTTTAACATTTTTTTTAAAATGGTTACCCTCTGTTAGGGGCCGGTCCAAGGGCAAGTCAGACAAAACTTCTGGCTTTGACAACCCTACTCTACTTGGGACAACTCTCAGGCTCAGGGTGACCCCAACATAGGTCAGGATCGCGGATGATCCTCCGGGATCGATCCATGATAAGAATCACGAGACAACAAAAAAATACTTTTGGATAGGACAATCCAACCCCATGGGCCAGTCTAAAGGTATGCTAGAACTTATATATTTAAACTATAAATGGTGCCTATAATTTTATAATTTTTTTGTTTTTAAAAAAATTGTTTTCAGCTTTCTATAAACATGTTTGACATATCTAGTTGTTACTTGTTTATAAAAACAAAAATATATTTGATAAACAACAAAATTTCAAATTTACTTATTTTTGGTAAGTAAACATACCTTATTATCTGCATCCCAAATTTATTTTTATTTTATTTTTTATTTTTTGTTTATGAAAACATGGTAAACAAAAATTCTACACTAGTTTTAAAAAAATTATGTTTAGTTTCCAAAAACAAAATACATAAGTACACTTATATGTTTTTTTTTTATAAAAAATAGAAGAAAAAAAATTAGACAATAAACAAAAAAAAATACACCTTAATAAGGCACGTAGTAACATAAGAGAATTTTTTTTGATACTTATACTTAATAATAAAAAAAAAATAGATTAACATCAATAGTTGTATAATTTTAATTCAGGCATAGATTTTTTGGAAAAACATTACCATTATTTTTTGCTTGAGCATGAAAGCAAAACATTAATAAAAGGAAACATCCTCACAAGTATCAATCAGATTGGGTTTGGTCTCAAGAACATTTCTTAAAAGATTTTTAATGCATGGATTTGTAGATTATACTGATTGCATTGTAAATTAAATCTTAGATTTTTTTTTTTCAATGCATAGATTTGTTTAGATTATATTGATCAAATAAATAAAAGGAATAGATTAGGTTCTAAATTTATTGATTTGAAATGATTAGATTAAAATTATGAATTTGTTTGGAGAGGATATCGAATTAATAATTTGTTGGAACGTATTATTATTATTATTTTCCACACAACTAATTAGAAAGAAATTGTATATAACAAACTTTAACTTTTATATGTTTGGGAAGGTCAAAATTTTATTAAACATCTAATATTTAGTGGGGTAAAGTTTACATTTTATTTAGGCTTAATTGCACTTTGCTACCCTCAACTATTCCGCCTTTTCAACTTGATACCATAAACTTTTTTTCGTAACAAATTGGTACCTCAACTATTATTTTTTTTCAACTTGATACCTAATTTTCAAAAATTCCGAAAATGCCCTTCCCTCTTCCTTCCCTCCACCCCCTTCCCCACTCCGGCCACCCCCCCTGCTAGCTCTGGCCGCCCCACCCCCCCCCCCCCTGCTAGATCCGCCCCCCCCCCCCCCCCCCCGCCCCCCACCCCCCCCCCGCTACCTTCGGCCACCCCCTGCCCCGCCTCCCGCCCCGCCCTCCCTCCCCAGCCCCCCTCCTCCCGTGCTGCCGCGGCCTAGGGGAGAGGCGGGGGCGGGCGGGCGGCCGGAGTGAGCAGGGGGGGGGGGGGGGGGGGGGGGGCGGGGGGGGGGGGGGGGGTGGGGCGGAGCTAGCAGGAGGGGGGGGGGGGGGGCGGCCGGAGTGAGCATGGGGGGCGGCCGGAATGTGCAGGGGGGGGAGGGTTAGGGGTAGGGGTAGGGGCATTTTAGTCCAAAATAACATCTGGGTACCAAATTGTTACAAAAATAGTTTAGGGTACAAAGTTGAAAAATGATAATAGTTGAGGGTAGCAAAGTGCAATTAAGCCTTTTATTTACTTCTTCTTTTTGGGGGTGTACTTCAATCGTTTCTCCGTTGTTCACGGAGGGATAGACGAATAGCCACTCACCAAGTAAACTATTAAAGTACAAGTTTATGTCCAATTCTGTCTATGTACATAGTTGTTGATTATTTTTTATATTTTAAAATTTTCATGATTATCAGGCTTGCTGTTTGTTCATAGGGAACGTACAGAAAATATCTGGAATAACAGATCGGCTCTCACAAGTTTTTATTGCAGTTGTTAGTTTAAGACTAAACTTTATTGGGTTTTGTTGACATATGTCCTAAGGTAGGGCCGTTTCAAACTTTAACTTTTATATGTTTGGGAAGGTCAAAATTTTATTAAACATCTAATATTTAGTGGGGTAAAGTTTACATTTTATTTTCTTCTTCTTTTTTGGGTGTACTTCAATCGTTTCTCCGTTGTTCACGGAGGGATAGACGACTAGAAGTAAACTATTAAAGTACAAGTTTATGTCCAATTCTGTCTATGTACATAGTTGTTGATTATTTTTTATATTTTAAAATTTTCATGATTATCAGACTTGCTGTTTGTTCATAGGGAACGTACAGAAAATATCTGGAATTACAGATCGGCTCTCACAAGTTTGTATTGCAGTTGTTAGTTTAAGACTAAACTTTATTGGATTTGGTTGACATATGCCCTAAGGCAGGTAGGGGTGAGCATTATTCGATTTTGAACTGAAAATCGAACCGAGCCGAATAAGAGATTCGGTTCGGTTTTAAAAAAAATCGGGTCGGTTTCGATTTTGAAAATACTAGATTTTCTTATTCGGATTCGGTTTTCGGTTTTGGGTTTCGGTCCAAAACCGAAAACCGAATAAGAAAATTTAGTTTATATATATATATATATATATATATATATATATATATATATATATATATATATATATATTTTTTTTTTTATTTATATATATATATATATATAGAGAGAGAGAGAGAGAGAGGGGTATATACTATAGGTATATAATAAATATATCTAGGTATATATAGTTATTATATATATTAACCAATAAAAATCTAAAAACCGAATAAACCGAAAACCGAACCGATTTAATTCGGTTCGGTTATTGACCAATTCGGTTCGGTTTCGGTTTTGCTTATTCGGTTTCGGTCCAATTCGATTTTTGCTTATTCGGTTCGGTTGGAACCGAATACTCACCCCTAAAGGCAGGGCCGTTTCAAACCATTTGGAGGTCCTAGACAAAAGTTTAAAGATGAGACCCTTTTTAAAAAAAATTCCAACCGGATTTTTTTTTACAAATTTTGATAGATTTTATTATGTTTTAAATTTTTACAAATGGGGCAAAGGCTTTAACTACATTTAAATTTTAACAAATAGGCAAATAACGCAGGGTTGGAATCGGCTTTAATTAGGTTTTAAATTTTCACACATAAACAAGGCTGGCATCATATTGTTTCCTTTTTCACTGGGCTCTTAAAAGTAATACATAATTACATACACATACATACCTATAATAGTATCCGATATTTTTGGGGTCCCTAAAAAAGTGGAACCCTAGGCAGCTGCTTTATTTGCCTAAATGATGAGTCGGACCTACCCTAAGGCCTCGTTTGGTTCGCGGAATCTCCGGGTTGGGAAAGGAAAGTGATTACTTTCCTATGTTTGGGTGCCAAAGGAATTGAGGAGGAAAGGAAAGTGATTTCCAATGGAAGGAAAATTAGGGGAAAAAGTGATTCCATCCATCCAAGCAAGGAATCACTTTCCCACATTGAAGTAATCACTTTCCTTTCCAAATTCCTTGACATTTTCAAACATCGGAAAAGAAAATCAATGGGAAATAGAATTTCCCAAAGGAAAGGAAATGACAAGGAATTGATTTTCTTTCCCTTCCATTCCGCGAACCAAACGGGGCCTAAGGCCTCGTTTGGTTCACGGAAAGAAAATGAATTCCCTTGTATTTTCCATGGGAATGGAAAAGTAGTATTCCTGTCACATTTCCTTTCCGTTGTTTGGTAAAACAAGAAAACTACCTAGGAAAGGAAAACAAAATATAACAATGTTCCAATAATATCAATAAAAATAATATTATAAAAATAACATTAATGGTAAAATAAGCAATGGCACATTGTTACTTTTGTCATAACTTTTGTAATAAATGTTGGAAAATGAGGAGGAAAAATCAATCACATGGGTCTTGAGTGGAACCATATTCCCACCAATTTTTTTCCTTGTCAGAAAATTAATTTCCAAGTTTGTGGCTACCAAACAAAGGAAAGGAAAAAACTTTCCTTTTTTGGTTCCTTAAATCCTTGAACCAAACGAGCATGTTAAGGATAATTAATACTTAACTTTTTTACATTGAAAATTTTGAGGAACTACAAATAAACATTAAAAAATATTTTTGCATTGAAAAATGTTATTAAACCTTAATGCAAATAGAATTTTTTATTAAAAAATAATTTATTAGATCTTGATAATATTTTTCAATACAAAAAATTACTTTTTTTAATGATTATTAAATGTTGATTATACTTTTTAATGTAAAAAGTTTAGTACTAGTTATCCTCAAAATCAAAATTTATTTGATGTCAAAAAGTATTTATTTCGGATGAACATTTTTTGTCATTATTTCAGATTGATGGATGTTTCTAAGGCTATTTCCAATGGGGTTTCTATCTCTCCTATTTATATAGTAGAAAAGAAATTTAGAAAAAAAAAAATTTATATTCCAATTTCAATCCTAAGTGGCACTGACGTAGGATAAAAAAATTCTCTGAGTTTGTAGAAATTTGTTGATGTAGGATGAAAATTTTCCATGAGGTTATAGAGATTCTCCTTCTTTTATATAAATTAATATTAGATCCTACTTTTAAACTAAATAATTAAATTGAACATCTTATTTTCTGCCACGTATGGTAGAAATTGAAAATAAGAGTATTTTTTTACAATTCCTATGTAGAAACTCTACTACGTAGAATATAATTTTTGTAATAGTACGATGTCTAAATAGAAACTCAATTTTAGAAATCCCATTGGAGATAGCCTAAAATGGTAGTCCAACAAACATTCGAAAAATAAATATTTGATTAAACTACTTAAGAGCTCGTTTATTCCAACAGAAATCCTATAGGAAAGGCATGAACAAATCGTTGGATTACATGCATCTCATATCTTGATTGTAAGTTCCTAAAAAATCAAAAAATAATAATAATAATAAAATCCGTCCGCGCACGTTCCTATTTTGAGTTTCTATTTGAATTTATGTAGTCGAACTGATATTCCATTAGTTAAATTAAATTTAAAGTAATTAATTAAGAACTATAGAGAAGAATGGTACTTGGGACTAGTTTGGAGAATGGTTGGAACAAATATTCTTAAGAGCTCGTTTAGGTAGTTCAAAAATTTTAAATTTTTTATCTCCATGTTTGGTTTACAAAGAGATAGAAATATTAATTTATTTAGTTTGCCTTTAATACTCTTTTATTAATTTTATGATGATTTACATGTTTGGAATAGAAGTTAAAAATTTGAAAATAAAAAGAGGGTATAACCGTCCAAACAAAATAGTCAAACATTATTCCTAGAAAAGTAAATCTATTCCCAAGGGGGCGCTTGGGAATAGGTTTCCCCCCTAAGCCCCTCCTATTCCCTCCTCATTCTCAATCCTAAACATACAAAACATGAGTAAGGAATTCAAAACACATTTCCAAGCCACAAAACTTGAACCAAACGCCCCCTAAAAATTGTTTCCAAAATTGAACTAGTTTTTCAAAATTAGATTTTATTTTTTACAGTAAAATAAGCAAAAAAAAGAGCCATGATAAAGAGATTTCTTATGATGAAAATAGCATAGATTGAAAAGACTTTTGTGCAAGAAAGGAATCGTTCTCTCTTTTGTACAGGCCAGCATTTTTCGTTTTGGACTGAAAATCGAACGGAATAAGAGCTTCAGTTCGGTTTGAAAAAAAATTCGATTCTAAAAATACTAAAATTATTTATTCGGTTTGGATTTCGTTTTCGGCCCAAAACCGAAAATCGAATAAGACTTATGCAATTATTAAATACCCTCAATTTTATGCATATTTTACGATTAAAAATTTATATATTTTTGTATATATTTTGAAAACAATAATTATATGTATGTCTTTTAAATCCAAATTTTAATAATTTAACAAGTAGTTCAACTTTAGATCCAACCTTGAAATACAACAAATATATGTATAAAAATTGTAAAATTTTAATATAATTTAACCATAATTTTAATTTAAGTTCCGTCCATTAAACAATAAAAAATATTTCAACCGAACAAACCGAATCGTCAATCGGTTCGGTTCGATTTCAGTTATGACTAATTTAGATTCAATTTCGATTTATATTTTTAGAATTTTGATTTATTTCAGTTTTGACTATTTCGGTTCGGTAGAAATTGAACACAACCAACACTCACCTTTACCTTTTTTTAATCTCATATATGATAAGTGGAGTAGTTTTAAGGGATATTTAGTAATAGGGTCTCACATATATATGGAAATTAGGGTTTGGGTTTCGAAGATGACCAATGTTAGAGTTTGAGGTTCGAAATTATTGTTTATTAGCCTACGTGAACATTTATTTCGAGACCGAAACTCTAACATTGGTCATTTTCGAGACCCAAATCTTAATATATATATATATATATATATATATATATATATATATATATATATATATATATATATATATATATATTAGACCCTAATACTGAATAACCCTAGTTTTAACTATAAAAGGGAAAAATGGACTAATTAGAATTTAGACCCTGAATTTTATACCAGTTTAGAAGTTTAAGTCCTAACAGCTCCAATTGAAAAGTTTAGATCCTAGAGTTTTATTTTTTATTTTCTTTTTTTCTTTTATATCCTTCCTAACCTATATATAAAAATTTATTATCAAACATGAGAAGATGGTATAATAAGAAAAACAAAAACAAAAAAATTCAGTATCTAAACTTTTTAATTAGATATATTAGTATTTAAACTCTAAACTGATATAAAACTCAGAATCAAAACCCTAATTAGTCAAAAAAAAAAAAAAAGAAAAAAAAAACATTTGAGCTCACTCTCTAATGCATTGTTGCCGCCCGTTGGACTTTATCAACGGATACTTGAATTTGAAACAGACTCGCGTTTGGCAAGGAATACTTTAACAAAAAAAATACTATGTAGACCCACAAAATTTTGATTAGAATAGAATTGCTTATGTACCATATACTTGTCCGCGGGATGTAATCGGTTGAGGATCCCGTGGAGATAGACACGGTTCGAATTTCCATCCAAACATTGCTTGCCGGTCCGAAAAAAAGGACACCGCAAAAAAAAGAGAGCTAATTGTAACTTGATACCCTCAACTATTTCTGTTTTTCAACTTGATACCATAAATTTTTTTACTCGACAACTTGATACCATCAATTATTTAATATTTTCAATTTGATACCCAAAATTTCAAAAAAGATAAAATTATGAGCAATGCTACAGTTACAACCAAACATTTACAACCTTCTTACAACCACTCACTCATTTTCTGACATGTGGACCAGGTGGTGGCCTGACCCACATGTCAGCAAATGGATATAAGTTGTAAGAAGGTTGTAAAAGTTTGGTTGTAAACCAAATATTTCCCTAAAATTATCCATCCCCTTCACTTTTCAACAGAACCCAACCCCCCCCCCCCCGGCCGGCCGACTCACCACTCCCCCACCCCACCCTACCCCACCCAGCCACCCTCGACCTCCCCCCCCCCCCCCCAGCTGCCCCCCCCCCTCCCGGTGCGCATGGTGGTTGGAGGGGGTGGAGGGGGGTGCGGACTGGTGGCCGGAGGGGGACTGGGAGAGGGGTGGGGGCGGACGGTGGCTGGAGGGAGGGTCGGAAGGGGCGGACGGGTGGCCGGAGGGGGGCCGGAGGGGCGGATGGGTGGCCGAAGAGGGGGGGACGAAGGAGGGAGGAGATTGGGGTAGGAAGAGGGGAAAAGGGTGTAGTTTTAAGTTTATATTAGAGAAATTTTTATTTAAAATTTTTTAAGAATATTAAGTTGTAATTAAAACAAAAAAATAAACAAACAAACTTACTTACACAGTTACACTTGGGCGTTTCGTGGGACACGTATGCCCTACGATTCTGCCACCTACCTGTGGCGGTCCTGTGCTCATTTGGAAACGGACTCTCTTGGGGCAGGTAAAAATCTTGAATGCATCACATAAATGGTCACAGGTGACCATCTAGAAAAGAAAGAAAAAACGAAATAGCCTGATGAACGACACCAGCTTTCAATAGGAGACTGTCATGTCAGTTTCGATCTGCTGAATTCCTTCGATTTGTGAGGCACCGAAAATCTTGCGAATTGCATATCTTGAGATTTATTTCATTTATTTTATCATAATTCAAAGTGTATAAAATTTTAAGTTATAATCCACTTATTTTATCATAATGCATAAATTTTTTTACTTCTAACGAAAACTATCAATGACTAACAGTAGTCAACTCCTTAGACCCCCACCCCCACGTGGACACTTTTGAGACCAAAATATTCTCAGTTAGTTGTTTCTCATTCCCCACTTGACACCTATCTATGAACATCTGAGTGTGAAGCTACATAGGACCGCAAAAAACTTTTTTGGTCTCAAAAATGCCTGGGGGGTTAAAAGGTTGACGGTTAGTTATAGACGGTTTTGTTAAAAGTTGAGAATTTTATTCATTATCATAAAACAAGTGGGACACAACTCAAAATTTCTCTTTCAAGTGGGGTGTATCTTGAATTATGATAAAAACGAGTGGAGTGCAACTCCAAATATGTCCATATGAAATTGTAGTTGCTAGGGAGATTTTACAATGTACCCAAATTTATGAGGTAGATTACCAAAACTATCATTAATTTATTACAGTTTCCTTAATTTATTATAGTTTTTTAAAATAAAATTTATAGTTTCTCTTGTAAATTAAGAATAATTTTGATAACAGATTATAAAAATTCTTAAACATTGTAAAAACTTTCTTGACAATTAAGGAGGAATCAGAATCCTCACTTTTATGTATCCCAAAATCATGATCACACCCGATGGATCTAGTTTAAGTCATCTAATCTTAACCGTTGAACCATTCAAATTAATTGTTAAGATTATATATATATATATATATATATATATATATATATATATATATATATATATATATATATACACGTGTTGCACGTATTTCATAGATTATTATTAGGAAGACTAAAAGATAACTAATATAATTATGGGCCCGGCTATACACACCCCAACACTTAGCACATCCCATTTAAAAAAAAAAAAAAAAAATTCCTATTCTACCCTTGCTGAGCACACCCCATGCTCCCCTTCCCTCCCCCCTCCCGCCCACCCCGCCCGCCCGCCGACCCTCCTCCTCCTCCCCCGACCCGCCTCCTTCGACGACGACGACCCTCCCCCTGCTCCCCTCCCCTCCTCCCGCTCCGCCAATGCCGACCCCCCCCCCCCCCCCGACCTGCCGCCTCCTCCCCCGACCCTCCTCCTCCTCCCCCTCCCCCCGCTCCTCCTCCTCCTCCCCCTCCCCCCGCTCCCCGATCCTCCTCCTCCTCCTCCCCCTCCCCCTCCCCCTCCCCCTCCCCGCCTCCATGCTCCCTTGACCCCGCCCCACCTCCTCCTCAGGGGAGTGGGGGTCGGAGGAGCAGGGTGGTCGGAGGGGAGGGGGAGCATGGGGGCGGGGAGCATGGGGGGGGGGGGGGAGGAGGAGGAGGAGGGTCGGGGGAGGTGGAGGAGGAGGAGGCGGGTCGGTGGGGGGGAGGGGTCGGCGTCGGCGGAGCGGGGGGGAGGGGAGGGGAGCAGGGGGAGGGTCGGCGGAGTGGGGGAGGGGGGTCGGGGGAGCAAGGAGGAGGGAGGAGCAGGACGGGGGAGGAGGGGGGTCGGGGGAGCCGGAGGGCGGGGGAGGAAGGGGGGAGGGGGAGCAGCAGGAGAGGTCGGGGGAGGGGGAGGGGGGTAGAATAGGTAGTTCACAAATTTTTTTTTTATGTTGGGATGTGCTTAGCAATGGCTGGGGTGCGGATAGCCGCACCCTATAATTATTCTAGTTTCTATTACGACTGCTTAGGAAGACTAAAATACATCTACCTTACTTATTTTAAATTTATTATTATGTTAATATTATTATAGTTATATTTTATACATGCGCAAGATAAAGGCTATTTAGGAAAACCAAAAGACAAGTCACGTAATTAACTAGCTACCCTGTTAACCGTAATTAATCATTTTAATTAGTAAACATATGTAAAGGGTATATCGAGGTTGGGGGGGTGCGGAATCACGGTGAAGTCTAACTTTTCTTATTATATATACTAGTTCACGGGTCAACCGGTTGAATCAGACGGTCCGGTCCGATTTTTAAAACGCTAGTAAAAACTATACATAGTTTTCTATGCGATTCCATTTACCGAGCATAAAAAAGTACAATTGAATTAGCAAACTCAAAAAGAAGAAAATTTAGTTGAGGCAATTTATGAATTAAATTGTAGACACAAGATTAATAAAGGGATGGAAATGTTTTGTTTGAAGTTTTCAAACAAAACATATGTTTACTAATTAATAATAATAATAATAATAATAATAACTTCTTCTTCTTCATGCACGTGCGTTGCATGTATTTTATAGATTATTATTAAAATAATTATTCTAATCTTTATCCAGACTACTTAAGAAGACTAAAATATAAGTATCTTAATTATTCTAAATTTATTATAATAATTTATCATGTAAGACTATTTAGAGAGATCAAAGGACATCTCCCATAATTACCTAGCTCCCTTATTAACTTTAATGAATAATTTTAATTAATAAACATATGTAAAGAATTTGAAAAGAAAATTTTCACGTTTGAAGCTCAAGTTTTCTCATCATATTGTAGTGTATATACAAGGGCGGGGAGCTACCCTTGTGCACGGATGGGCTATAGCCCGCCCCAAATGTTTGGGAAAAAAATTTGTGTTTTTTTTGTAATATTTTTTATTTGTGTTTTATATTTTTGTTTGAATTTAAATTATATAACAATTAAATGTAAATAAATTCTCAAAAAATTAATATTTTAGGCGGTGCGATGCTAGTCCTTGTGTCGTTCAAACTATACCTAAAGTTCGACCCTCCCTAATTTTAGATACTAGTTCCGCCACTATATATATATATATATATATATATATATATATATATATATATATGGTATTTCAAAATGTATTTTGTTAGTCATGGTCCTAGTGGATATGTTGGTGAATAATGTAGCGCAATACTTACTCGGCCGCCGTCTGCTTGCGTCTGCTTCCTAATCGTTTTCTCAATCGTCTGCGTCTGTGACAAATGGGTTAAATACAGGTCACACCTCTTTTTATTAAAATGAAGAAAAAAATGATCAAAGTTTAAACTGCTAGAAAAGATTATGAAAGAAGCCAGAATGGTACCGAATCCATTTACGATTTCCTCCAGACGCATATGATTCCCAGTTTCCAGACATATCGCACTTTTGCTCGGGTCCCTAAAACGGATCAAAGAATAAAAGTTTTGTTGGAGCTTTCTCTTGAACATGTAGAGAGAGCTTGCTCTCAACACATGTCTAGTATTATTTAGTCCCATATTGAAAAAACAACATGAATTGTATCTCAATATATACTTGGTATGTTGTTGAGATGTGCACATGTGGTGGTGACCCTAAGGAGGAAACCATGTTGGTGATTTTACTAGGAGGTAAGGTTAAGACTCCATGGTAAATCATTTATGCTTTTTGTTCTTGGAAATTAATTTCCATAGGAGCTAAGCCCCGTAGCGACTCGGACACGGACTCGGACTCATAAGACGTAATGTGACGTTTTGTTGGCGCGTATAGTGTGCTTAAGTTGCGCTCGTTGCACGAGCCTCTGCGCAGTCGATCGTGCGCCCGTTCGTCCGATCAATTGGCGCGGCCCAGTGGCGCGACCTGTTGGCGCGGCCAGATGTCGCGCAGTTGGCACGTAGTGCGCGTTTGCGCAGTTGGCGCAGCGGTACGCGATTGCGCGCGTTGTACGTTGTTAGCGTGTGCTATGCGCTAATTGGCGTGCGATGTGCGCTAGTTGGCTAAATCGTGTATGTGCACGATTTGAGCGGTTACGGAACGTTCAGAGCAATTTTTTTCACGTCCTGAACGTTCTGCATACCGATCAGTTACTAGGCACACCTATATAAAGTCCCTCTCTTCTCTCTCAGGGGACAGTACTAACTATCAGAAATTTTCTTACGAAATTCTCTAAATTCGGAGCAGAGAAGAGAGGTACTTAGTGAGTAGAGTTCCGCGCCATCCGAGAAGTCAGAAGAGCGGAGTGTTCCGAAGTTCTCCGTCGAACTTGCTGGTTCCTGAAAGCTGTTCGTGTGGGACGAATCAAGCTTTGAGCACCGGTAATTATTCACCCCAGCAGGCCATTTCACCATTTATGTTCATTCACTTTTATCTCGTTCTAAACGAGAACGTTTCTGATCTAATCAGAAAACGTTAGTGGACTTTCGCTACTGCTGCTACGAATTCTTCTGCGCTTTCTTCGGAGTGACACATTAGTGTTCGTTTCTCAGAATCCTCCAAGGATCTCTCTCGTGCACCTTCTTTGAAGTGTTGCATAATTTCAGTTTTCCATCGAAACATGGAAGCAGAAAAATTGAATTTTCGGACTACATATTCTCAACCTAACCAAACATGGGTATAGGAATGTTGAATTCCTTTTCATGGAAAAGAAATGGAAAGTTGATTCCTAGACATACAAAACCTTCATCTGATAGGAAGATTGAAATTTGAAATATTGCAGGCCAGCTTGTGCGTGTAGGGGCTGCCCTTAGTCGTTAGGACTTAGGAGAGCCCTACAGTGCACAGAAATATTAGAAAAATATGAGAAACCTTGCTGAACTCTAACACAGATTATGTTGCACGATTCCTAATCCAATTAGTTTACTGCAATTCAATCATAACAGCATATTCTACCGACTCCCTAAGCTGTTTATATCATCACATTCGTAATAGAGCAGCTGATGCTGCAGTTAAGGTAATGTACAGTGAACATTAAGAAGGAGCAGTCATCTTGACAACCATTAGCAGTTTTTAATAGAAATGGAATAATAAAAAAAAAAAGGGGGGGACAATGCTACCGACCTGTGATCAATTGGGAGAATATTTCGTGTTCAGAAGTTGGAACTACATGTGCAGCTCAGAATATCAACACTTCCATTCTTTCTTAAGAAACTAGATTCAAATTCCTAAATAAAACTCAAGAATTAATCAGCACAGTAGTAATAAAAATTATAACAGCCGGGCAAGAGTCCACTAGCAGCTTCACTGATGAACAACAATGAGTTCGGTATTTTAGACACAGTTACTTTTCTGCATTTTGAACCTAAACTGTATGCGACTTTATGAATATGATGACATGATATGCTTACCTGTTCTTCAACTGTAAATGGCGCGTCCATGTCGAGTGAGGTAAGAGATGCCCTGCAGGAGGATGACAACTGATTATGTTAGTCAACTCAGCGTCCCAAATATCAGGAAATAAACTTCTCATTCACAATAGATCGGCAGCACACAACTCACCTGTCAAGGCCAGGAAAAGTTGTGCAGAGTGCGACAAAATAGGACACGGAGTAGCATATCCACTGTCCCCGAGGGAAGGAACAATGTCATTTTAAGGAAATCTCTACCAAGTATATGAACTGTAGCAGTATACGAGATGTTTTTATCCAAATGTAAGAATCATATTGAACTGCATTAGCAGGAAAGTATAGTTTATGACAATAACAACAGTAAAAAAAAATTGTTGCAGATGGAAATTAAAAAAAAAGTTGCTACTCTACGGGAGCTGATTGAATGCAAAGAAAGCAGTCAAGAATAGACCACCTATCACAGATCTTAACATACATTATCAAAATACTACAAACAGCACAAGGAAAGCAACTCAAAAGCAGCAGGCAAGGAACCATTTATGGCCAACATTAATGCTACATAATTTGTGAGCTCCTATTTCAGTGAAGCACAACATTGACTGCTTACATCATTATATACAAGTCCATCTAAATACTCATAATCCCCACTATGAGGCGCATTGTGAATAAACGTGTTCATCCTTTGGGCTAAATCAAGTAAGCCCTGTAGCATCAGAATAGAAATGTACAAACTTTAAGCACTACAGGTAGCTCTGGTATGCCGAATTAAAAGCTGAATTTTTAGCTATATGCCGCATACAAGATTGACAAAATAGTAAAGGACAGAAAACAATCTTACACACTAAACTGTATATAACCACATGTCCTGTGCAGATATGATGTAAGCTCCCTCAACGGAGAGGATAACATGAAGCTGTGTTTGCATACATTTCCCATCTCCTTCAAATAACAGAGGAAAAGTAAGGCTTCCCAACAAGAGAACCTGTACAGACTTCTAACCCTACTACAGTTATATGAGAGTTCCAATATGGAGCACCAAAACTAAGCTCCCCGGAAGAACCTCCTCCAGTTCCAACTCCCACAAGATTGTAAGAAAATACACATAAACTAAATCTCCAGAGCAATACTAAAGTCGAAACTTAAACAACACAGGGATTTGAGAGGCGTATGAGTAAATCAATTGACTTCTACAGATGCTCATGCCTGTACTTATGTTCCATACGGCACCAGTATAATAAAGTCTGGTGGTGGTGGGAGAAGGGGGTTGGAGTGATGAACATTGTATTTGTGAAGTGTCACCACAATAGTACGTAGAGAAAATGTACCACTTGCAGCTATCTATCTTGCCACATAAATTACACTTTGAAGCATTAACCAGGTCCCGATTCAGATGTTATAGGTCCATTGCTACCTCCATAAGCACTATCCAGTATTTGGCATCGATCTCTGAGCAAAATCAAGTAATTGTTGGCGCTGGTGATCATTTGTATGAGGAAGGCTCGCTCTCAGCAGCTCGACTGGCATCTCCCTGCTAATAGCTCTAGTTGCTTCTGTTCCAATGAGTTTAGCACTAGGCGTTTGCATGAGCAGTGATTGCATTATACTGTCATATTTACTCAGACAGTACTTAGTTAGAAGCCCAAAGAACGCATCAAAGGATGCCTGCCATAAAGCTCTGTTGGGCATGCTGTAGCTGCTGGCTGCATGCGGGTTAGTAAGAAGATCAGTTGCTCTCTCTAGGACTGCTTTTATGATTATAGAGGCACCATCTCCAGCAGAACTTCCAAGGGGGCGAAGGGGTGGTTGTTCTGATGAACAAACAACAGCAGCAAGGCAAGCACTGAGTGCACTAAGATCCATTTCATGAACACATGTAGAGACGATCCTTGTGATATTGGTTGTGGTTTCAGCTGCACCGGAATCAGAGGGAAGGCCGCCAAATAAAAACCTCAAGTGACGGAAAATGGCCATGCAGACGATCCGAACGAGCTCGTCTCCAGGATAGAGAAGCTGAAGGTAACGTGAGAGCAGCTTCCGGCCCTTGGGGAGGGAGACGATGCGAAGAAACACAATATCATCTTTTGGAGCAAGCCCAACAGAATGACCAGCTTTACCTGGACCAAGTGGATCAACAAGCTGAAGTGATGCTGCAAGCCCTTCCAGAAGGACCCGACGCCTCCGTCTTAGTTGGGAACCACCATCTTGTGGCTGGCTAGATTGTAGCACCCGGTCAATGTCATCTACATCAAGAAGAAGGCAGAGTCCATCTTCAACTGCAATTCTAGCTGCCAACATCGGCTCTTGCTCGAGGGGTTTCACAGTGGACTGTCCATGGATACCATCACCAGAAGCAGATGGTTGATCAACTTCAAGTAGGGGCCGGGGCCTGCGAATAGAAGATAATGGAACCCTCCCAAGAGCATCAACCTGAAGATAAGAATGGGATTCGCTACTACCACGGGAGCGAGAAGGCAAATCCCTGATAGAAGTAGGACAGAAATGGTGCTTTGTCCTTTCAGCAGACTTTTTTGCTAAAGAAGCCTGGTGATAGTAATCATCTATGTATGGATCGTTACTGTGAGTTGCAGAATGCTGCATCCTCAAAATGCTTTCTATTTCTTCAGCTGACATGTACTTGGATCTGAACTGTGGAAATGTTTCACTCTTCTGGCTGCTAGCTTCCGAAGTATGTTGAGAATATCTATGACTATGTCTTCCTTTTTGAGAACCTTTCCCTCTTTGGTCTCTCAGATCAGACATCCCAAAAACATCAAACTTGCTCAGCATCTGTTGTGGTGAAGGAAGGGGGTTAAGAAGTTGAGGGTGCAAGTGTGACAAATGGTACATTGATGGCTGAAGTTGTAGTCTCTGCTGCTGGTGCTGGGTCAAAAATTGCGATGACAATAACCCATTTGGTAGAGATAATTGTTGCTGTAACAAGTTGGGTAGCAAATTGAGGTTGTCTCCTGAAAGTAAGCGTCCTTGGTTCATCCAGTGGTTTTGTGGCCTGTTATTAATGGGGAGGCCAGGAGGAAACTGAGACATATTACCATTATAATGCAGCCCGTGAGGAAGTCCTGCTAATTGTAGCTGAGAAGGAGAAAAGGGTGAAATATTTGGCGAAGAGAAAGGCATCTGGAATCCAGTACTAATAGATGGAATGCTTGAATGACGTGATAAAACCTGAGGTCGACCACCAGGTGGAGGAAACGAAGTGAAAGAAGACTTTGGCAGAAGAGCTGGATCACTAGAGTGTTGTTGTTGTGGTTGTGGCTGAGGGTACGATGAAGTTCTGTGCAGCAGTTTTGATTCTGCAAACCGAGCTGAAGATATATGTGGTTGTGACCACCACCGCTTACCATCCTGGACATTTTCAGCATCTATTATCTGCTGATCCAACCAATTTGAAAAGTCGGCCTCCTGTGTCCAGTCTGCTGTAGAAGAACCTAGAGAGAGAACATTGAGAAGGAGAAACATAAATTTTATAATAAATTACCGTTATGTCTTTGTAGTATCAACGTAACAAATAAAACCAAAGAGGAATGGAAAGCAAGCATATCATCAGGAAAACTGCAAACAAAAAATCAACCCAATGGGGTAAGACTATATAACACATTTGCTTCATATACATCACTTTCACGTTTAATGAATTTAAGAAAAATAAAAGTTAGCCGAGAGAATGAAAATAATAATGATCAAATAAAAGACGAGATAATTCCAGGTGTTGGTAAATGTGATTCATGCTTTATAAGGTATATGGAATTGGTAGGGAAGTAAAACCTTCACTGATATATCAATTCCCCAAACCGATGTTCTGTGGAGTAATAAGTGTGTATATGTAAGCATTAACTCTCTATCTAATGACCATAAAACAAACATAAAATAGCATGTTTGAGATATCAGTTGCTCTATTTGGCCTAGACCAAAACGTCACACTATTGGTGATTTGGTTGCTTTTATGCATAGCGACTAAAGCAATTGAAAGAATAGTAAAATTACAGAAGAATGTTAAAGAATCCAATAAGGATACCAAAGTTGAAAGAATTGCAGCAGAAGACAGCACTCACAGAGCCTAGGCAAAACAAAATATAAAAAAAATTAGAAGAATTAACAGAAATAGAAGTAGTACCAGTGTATCAGAGTGATATGCTTGATCAACCAATATTCTAACAAGCATCACGAAATCACAGATTCAGATAATTCAATATGTCATAGTAATATGGTCAACAAATTATGTGATATTGAGGTACAGGAAGGTGAGCGGATGTAAGCCACTTTCATTTGACTAACGGTATTCTCCGTTATATATGCTACCACAGCTAAGCGTCCGTTTGTGAAATAGTTCAGGAAATGGAGTTTTCTTAAACAGAGTTTTGATAAATAAAAAAAGACAAATGAAGTTTTTGGTTTTGTAAACCGACAACTTTTGGGCATGTATAATGAAAACGGTGTTTTGTACGAGGAAATTACCAACAAATGTATGCTAAATTAGGAATGTACCTTTCCATCTTAAGATATTTGATTCAAAATTTTGTTCAAATATGATCTACCAAAACCTAATTTATTCTAATCTAGTATTAAAATTCTAATTCAATCTAATCTACAATTTAACATCTAATCAGATTTAAATTTTAGTGTAAAGTAGTAAAAACCATCATTTCAATTCAATATAATATAATCTATAATTTTAAAGCTCACAAAATATAAAATTTATTAATCTAACGTAATCCAATATAATCTTATCCTAAAGAGGGGGAAAATGGAAGAGGAAATATTAAGTACAAAGAGGAAAGGAAAGAGTAGGGATAATGTTGTCCAACTTATTAATCTGCAGTTCCATTTTGGTTATCCGAGTTTTTTCTTTCGTTTCCAAAATGAGAAAAACTCGTCTGGTTCTGCCAAAACCAAATCCCAAACAATGTTCATACAAATTAGAACTTAGTTTTAGCCTCAAAAGTCGGGTTTTGAGGCATGAATACCAAGTCACAAAAGGGGGCCTAACTGTCCAAATAGTGTTATCAAGATTTAACGAACTCTGTTTTGAAATAGTAACGAATTACTGGTATCATTTGTTTCAGAAGTATATACATTCTGTTGACTTTTGATCGGTTTTACTTCCAAAAAATAATATAGATCAAATAGTACTACATATGTCATAATTTTTTTGTTATACTTGAAAACATTATCCAATTTTATGGAAACTATATGGTTATATTTTATAGTTCCTTATCTTAAGGGAAAAATACATTATACATGATTAGTGTGTATAGATTCTGTGTTGGTGTGAGAGAGAGAGAGAGAGTGAGAACATGTGTTATAAGATCTTATAGCGTAAAACTATTGAATGGCTATTGGGCTCATAACAAACTATTACTATTTACCAACTGGTATACAGTGCTGAAAAGTACAAAAGATCAGCTTCTGAAAACCACCAAAACATTATATTTCACAAGTATAGAACTAATCAAAATATTCATTTCAGCTAACTGAACAATATCTATGAATAAAGAATAAGATACATATCTAACTGAAATGCAACTAAACACTGCTTCTAATATTTCCTAATTACTTTGGTGGTGAAACAAGGCTTAACAAACACGGAATCAAAAATGGCTAAACAACAAGAATACTCACTCTCTCTTGAGAAAGAACCTCTATCACCAATAACTCCTGCGCTCCTTGGATCACCGACAACTCTATTCAACTGAAAACAGCAAGTGGAGGTTAAATCAGTTCTCATTGAAGCAAAAGGATGAAAAGAAGAGATGCAAGACAAAGGATTTAATACAGATGACGACTGCTTAAAGAATAAGATATAACAGTACCATCTAAGAGAGGGATATAAAAAAAAGTAAGAAAACAAGCATCCATGCCTAACATTTCTGACGGTAATAATTAATAAGACAGTGATGTATATTAATCCATGGTTTAAAGTATCGGCCGATACCAATCCAATACGGCCGATACCGATACGGTTTGGCATGTCCCGATCCGATACCGACCGATACCCGATACTTAACGATACCAACATTGAGGGTCTCTTTTCCGGTCAATTCGGCAAAGAAAATTAAACGAAAAAGACAAATCATCAAGAGTTTAAAGCATAATAAGATTGTAAAAACATGTAAAAGAAGAAAATCAATCTATTATATGTAAACCAATCGCTAAGGGTGATTACAATGTTATTTAATTTCAAAAGTACTACGAAATAACACCTAAAATACTTAAATTATGCCTAAATGTATAAAATATATGTTTTTAAATGTAACTAATTTATTAATAATTGTTTTTTCTGATACCAAAAAATCCGATACTCCGATCCGAAACCGCCGATACTACCGACATCGCCGATACCAATACTCGTAGGAATAGTCCGATACCGATTCCGATACCGATACTGTGAACCTTGTATTAATCAGAAGAGAGGGAGGGAAATCCAGATGGATCCTGCAGCTTCTGATAAAAAGAATGTAAGCAATATAGTCTGCAGGTTAATGTTCCCATGTTAGGCAGGCTGTAGTGGAAGAGGTTTCCTAGCCATCTTGGTATGCTACCATGGAAAAGAATAGGATAACAAAGGTACTTCAAATCAATATGATAAATAAAATAAAAAATAAAAAAAACTTTACAATGTCACCAAGTAACTGGTTAATGAAGTCCAGTCCTCTCCAGTAGTTTAAAGCAAACTCTAAAGCCTACATTTAGCTCTAGGACAGGACTTACAGTAAGAATTTCCCAGATCCAGTAAAATCATTACACCAAGAAATAGAGCATACATGGATGAGACCACGAGAAGGATGGCGCCTCTGAAACCTTTGTACCTTGGGTATCAGATGTTCAAACGCTACCACCTAATTAGGGTAAGGGCTCCTCTATGAAAAAACACTAACATTTCCACAGAATGTCCGAAGGGCTCTACTGAAATAAATTCATTATGTTTGAAGTGTGGGAAGCTCTGGGATCAATTGTCACTTGTCAGTGAACAAGCACCAGCTGACCCTCTAACTGATCACATGGCTTAGTTCTTATCACCCCTTGAGTGCTTCATGCAGAGCTCGTACGCTGAACATTACATGCAATTCATGCAGAGGACTCCATAGACTTGAAACAAAAGGAAGTCATGTTGTAGGTAATTTTCTTATTAAAGCATTAATTGGTTGATCAAAAATACAAACTACTTAATAAAAAAGATAACATTTTTTCCAAAACTTGTGATTGACTTGAAGTCTACCAAATCAAAATGCCTCCACCAAACCATGGCAGGTATGAAAACATCCTTAATAAGCTGGGAGCATGAACTACATTAAAGAACCCATTTCTTTGAAGATGACTCGTATAGGATCCATCTTTAACCAAAAATCCCATAGTATTCTCAACTCTCTCCTTGAGTAATACAATTTCGTAACCTTGAAAAGATTGGAATCCAATGCAAAATCAATTGCCAGCTAGAATAAATACTACCTAGGTTGTCAACTTGCGATACATATCGTGTGTCAATTTGCTTGCATGTCATATCATAAATCGTGTATTGATTTGCTTGCATGTCATATCGTAAATCGTGTATCCGTTCGTGTATTGTATGAGAAAATAACTCTAGGAGTTTAGATTTATACTTCTAAATCCATATACGAAAATGATTTAATATAATATTTCATAATTTTCATCTTTACATATCTATCTACTTTCCAGATTCTTAAGTATACACTATATGACTCAAGTAAAAAAAAAATTACACTACCTATCAACCTATATATATATATATATATATATATATATATATATATATATATATTGTATTCAGATCAACTGATATGTAATGAAACTACCTATCAGCCTATATATATTGTATCCGGATCAATTGATATGTAATGAAATTGCAGTATATTGTATTGTAACATATGTATCATGTATTCATATTACAAGATACTATCAACATAAAACACTAGATGATCAATCAAAACTGAAAAAATAATCAAACATAGCAGGGAAACCAGAAATTGTATGCAATGGGTAAATTTTGATTAATTAGGTTCGGTAACAATCAAGAAACTGGAGAAGGACCTATACTAAATTTATCATGTCAATTGTTTCTTTGGTTAAAAAAAATATGCACTTTAAGAAGACAATTTACAACTCGGTATCGGACCATTCTATGAGTATTGGGAACGACGGTATTGGCAGTATCGACAATTTCGGAAGTATCGGTTTATCGGTATCAGAAAGCAAATAATTATTAAAAAAATTAGAAGAAAAAAATATTTTATAGATTTAGCCATAGTTTTAAGTATCTTATGTGTTGTTCCTTAATAGTTTTGAAATTGAATGAAACAATTGTCACTCCGAAATCCAATGAAGAACAATGATTACTTAGGACCAGCTTGTGAATTTAAAGCATCTTAGTAGAATAATTACCACACAGTGTGCCATCTCCCTTATTGATTTACCTGTGATAAATAAATTTTCTTTATGTACATGCTTTTACAACATTACTATGTTTTTACATCCTTGTTGATTGATCATTTTTATTTAATTTTCTCCACCGAATTGACTAGAAAGAGACCCCAACGTTGGTATTGGTCACTATCGGTATTGGACCGGGACATGCCAAAACGTATCAGCCAATACTGCAAACTATGATTTATATATGATTTTCTTAGTAACCTTAACCACCACCACCACCTTGGGCACATGTTACCAACATGTGAATAGACATTTAGTAACAATTTACCATGCCTCTAGCCACATACTATGGTATATCAAACTATATCTTAGAAGTAACTTATATTCTCAATGTTACAAGTGAAGAATATCATGTACTAGCAGCAGATAAGTAACAAATTTGCCTTAGCGTTGACAATACGAAACCTAAAACTTAAGACTAAATACGTTCAGAGAACTTCAACACTTACAGAAATTTTCATCAACAGTCAAATATTTCGTGGTATAATATTGATTTGCTCATGTTCTTAAATACCATAACTGAACAGCTAAAGTAACTAAGCAACAACACAACGTAATACTCTGATTTACAGCCTAGCCTTTTGTGGAAGTATGACTCATGTAGATGTTAATATGTCGAGGGGCCTTTTAATTATATGAAGATGGTACATCCAACACACAGTTGTTATATCATTACTCTCAGTGGCGAACATAGCTTGTTGGACAACTACAATGGCAAAGGTTCTTTAAGTCCCTCCTGATGTAGCACAAAAGAAAGAATATATCTTGCACCATTATATGACTAGTTGTATCACTTAATGCTTCATTAGGTGCTATTATTTGTATTTGTAGCAATGAATAGCGAGGACTGAGAACATGGACAGTGTTGACATTTTTTGCTGGTAGATTCGACCAAATTAAAAGACATCCTGCACAGGATTTGACAGAATTAGCAGGTTCCAAAACTAAAACCATTGAAACTGAATCAAGGTAGTCAAAGGCACAAGGCGCACTTGAGGCGCAAATGGTCCATACCGTCCGAGGCGCAAGGCGCGCGCCTGAGCGAAGTGAGGCACAAAATAATAAATAATAAAAATATACAAAAAAGAATTAGTAATATAAGAAATAAAATCAAATAACATATTAAAACCAACAAAAATGTCAAAATATAACCAAGTGAACTAACAGGGCAGTAGTAATCAACTGAAATAACAAGAGTTTGTATTCTCCCTAACATGTTTTTAGTAAATTTTAGTTTTTCTAGTTCAACTGTAACCAATTTTGGCAACCGTGGAAAGGGTCATCTCCCTCCCACTTGTATGAGGTAAGGATTATTTCCATGTCTCAAATTTTTTTGTATATATATATATATATATATATATATATATATATATATATATATATATATATATAAACCATAAGGCATGTCTAGGCGTGCCTTTTCTTAGTTGCGCATTGCTGAAAGGTGCGCCCTGAGAAAGGGGCCTCGCCTAGTGAGGGGCGAGGCGCAACTGCTGCGCCTTTCTACGAGGTGCGCCCAAGGCGCGCCTTTGACTACCATGAACTGAATACAATGATCTAAAAGATTCAATGGTTGCTACAGAAAATCGGAAAACCGCAAGATTTTAGAGCACAATCTACCGTAAGTACAATCTATTTGAGTGGTCCCGAACAGGACAACTATATCAATGGCTTTGCACAATGCCATGATTATCCATTTAAACAACATTTGGCAAGAATTTAAGATCTAAAAGTTAGAGAACATAACTCCTGCTAATTGAAGAGCCAAACCGATCACAGTATATTATTAAGTGCAAGGAGAAGCCACATAAATGATGATTTCACTCCAAAGATTTGGACATAGATGTAAAGTTGAGCCACCTGAGATGGTACCAAGCTTCAATAGAATAATTTTTATCAAGATATTATAGACAGGAAAATAATATTAGCAATTAAATATCTAAAATGGATCATATAACTGAAACTTCCTTTTTACAGATCGCTATAGTTCCTTATAGTTGCAAGACAATCAGCAAAATAGCAACAAACCTTTGTAAATGTTGTTGTTAGGTCATCAATATCTGATAATGACCTTAAAATCTCCCCCTGCAAATGAAATAAAATGCTTTTAAGGTTAGATAGCTCTGCTCCTTAAATTGCATATTACATGTCAAAGAAGAGGCAAGTGAAGTGATTTTGACCACTTTGATCTAAGCAAGACCATATGAGTTGCTATGAGAAAATCTGTAAGCACTACATAATTGTAAATAATATATATATATATATATATATATATATATATATATATATATATAATCCATGTTCCTCATTTCAGTAACTGGCATAAGCAACACCCAGAAATTTATGACCTACCAATTGAGTTGAGTATAACAGTAGCAAAACTACAAAAGAAGATAGAACCACAAATATCTAGGTTCAGAAACACAAATATCTGCACTAGATATACTAAAGATTATTGGATAATGAGATTTCCACTTTCCTCTGTCCTAAAGGTTCAAGATATTTCACTAGATATTTGCTTTCTCGTGGTTCAATGTACTGGATGAAAAGATAGCTACCACCCATTGCAGTTCATTTTTTTGGTAAAGATGACCAGATAAAAGGTCGAGATATTGTCCAAGGTTCAACAACACAGAATCAGCGGTCTACCCCCTCTACAAGTTTCATCATCCGTAAGGGAAAAAAAATTATTAGTTCTGTTCTATTCCTCATGCACGTAGATATGAAGGCAGACCTAAAAGTGATGACAAACTAGGTTACAGTTCCACCATTCAAAGGGTCATTTTTATCACCTTTAACCTATTCTAATACTCTCAAACAATCATTATAAATACCGAACAGCAACCTTTTTATATAGTTTACATTTCCCTTTTCGTGGCCAATCATCAGTGATAGCCATGATTTCAGGATCAACCAAAGCTCGAAAGTAGCAACATTTGTCTGTCTTTTCCAAGAGTGCAAATATCCTTCCATGGATTTGCCCAAGATGTAGGTAAAAGAGAAGACCATTAGTCATTGGGCACATAAATGTATACATTGTCAAATAGAATAAAGAGATAAGCTATGACTATCTTAAGGAAACCATAACTCCATAAATCACAAGGTCCCATCTTTCTTTACGAGACTATGCACTTCAAGAAGGGGGCATGAAACCAACACAAGTATTTGCAAGAAATGGCACTTGCTATTTGACAACGTTTTAGCAACCCAGACTGGATTACCGAGGTAACCCGTCATTGGTACGTGTATCAAGTAATGCTAATGATTATGAACTATCTAAGATTTTTTTTCTGAGCAAATTTCCATAACGGTACTCTTAAAAATATAGCAGAAGCTCCTGGCTAAATCAGTTGCACATTTGTATCTGTGAAGGAGCATACTCTTGACCTTCCAAAACAAATAAATGAAGGAATTGACAAAAATCTAACATAATCTATTACCAAAAAAAATACCAGATATTACAAAGAAATAATCCTAAATACAGTTTCAGCTAATAACCATATACAACCTATAATAACTAGCATATATGCACGTGCCTTGCACGTATTTTAATCTCCTTCTAATTAACCTTTTTTGTACTTGGAAAGAGCAAAAGGCATCATAATAGCAAACTACATTTTTCTTAAAAAAAATTCTATACGTAATTACCTAGCTGCCCACATTAAATTTAATGAACAATTTTAATTAGCAAAGTTAGGTAAGGGCATATTTGGAAGAAAAATTCACTGTGAAACAAACTTTCCTTATTATATAGTAGTATAGGTATAGATATGGATTCTACTATGGTATCTTGTCTTATATACGTAATTACCTAGCTTCCCACATTAATCTTGTCTCATATACTTAATTGCCTAGCTGCTATATTTTTTTCTTCTATACGTAATTACCTAGCTGCCAACATTAAATTTAATGAACAATTTTAATTAGTAAAGTTAGGTAAGGGCATATTTGGAAGAAAAAATCACGGTGAAGCCAACTTTCCTTATTATATAGTAGTATAGATATAGATTCTACTATGGTAATCTTGTCTTATCCATTAGCAATAATATATACAACATTTTACATGTCACTATTCTAGTGAAGAAGTACATCGACTATTATGAACTTGGAAGGGATCAAGAGAAAATAAGCCTCACCAAGTACATCAGGAAATGTCAATCAGAATTCTACATATTAAAGCATAAAAGCAAAGCCAAAAGATCATCATAAAATAAAAGGATAAAATTGCACAGCTTATAACCAAGACATTAATGAAAGGAGCATAACATTATCGAAGTATTGCGACAATAATTGACCTCCAAAGCCAAACCAATTAGTTAACCGACTTATGAGCACCATAAATTTCTTAATCAAAGAAAGAAACCTCTTCTGTATCTCCAATAGAAGAAAAATGAAACTCCTCGTCCGCAGGCCCAACCAATCTAGCATCATTACCATCATGGTCATCTTCAAGTCCTCCAAGTTCAACTTCCTCCACGACATTTTTACCAACAAAGAATGCATACTGTGAAGCATCAAAACGAGAATTATCTGCAATAATGGATCCGAAAGGTCTAGTCACAAAATAAAGAAAATAAAACAGAAATATGACAGAAACCAAGATAATTACCACCAAAGAGATGCACACACATTGCTGTAATGTAATCATAGTCGATTGATCGAAAAAGTTTAAAAAATACACTAATTTCTCAAAAGGGAATAACTAATCATGCAATATTATGAAAAAACAACAACTATAATGTAGATGAAATGAACGTTACACACGGAAATACTTAGGAAGCTGTTCGCTCCAAAAACTGTAGCCATATATCCATCTAGCGTCTTGTCGGACACATTTCCGACATGACAGACGATCAAAAAACATTATGACATGCCAAAGCCCATGATGGGTCCATTTCGTCGTGTTTGTACGTGTCGTGTCGTACTCGTGTCCGTGCAACATAGGAAAATACTAATCATCGCTGCCGAAATCCAACTACATCAGTTCTAGAATTGATCAAAGTAACAAGTTCAAAGAACAAACAACCAACCAACCAAGCCTATTAAGTAACACTAACAAGTGTAACCAAATCAAGAAAATTTCAACTCAAGGCCTAACTCTTCACTAAACACCACTTCATCTCTACAGAAACTCGATCTAACAGTAAAAAAAAAAAAAAATTGATGAAATAAACTAGAAAATAAGATGAAACCAGTGTCGTTTCCGTGTCAAGTCGTGTCAAAGCACTCCAAAGTCCAAAATACACGGAGACCAAACTCAACGCCGCGTCCGCGTCGCCGTGTCTGTATCCGTGTACTAACTGCATCTACTGAAATTAATCAACAGATTCTTCACCGCACCAGAATTCCAACCCAAACACTAATTCTTCACTATCCGCTACTACTTCATCCAATATCTACAGAAAGCTAAATCCATCCGCAGATCCAGAATCTCCAAATCCATCAAAATCCAAGACCAACGAGGAGAGAGAGAGGCGGAGAGACAGCTCACCGCCGCTTCCATCGCCGACTTCCTTGACGTCTCCGCCGGAACTAGGGTTGCCGGAGCCCCCTCCCTCCCCGTCGAGCCCCCTCATCGGAACCCCAGAGTGAAATCCCAGCGCTCCGGAGCCTGTGGAATGTCGGAGAGCCCTACTTGTGAATTTAGGGTTAGGGTTTTGGTGCGGGGAGATGGAGATCTGGAGGAGAAGAAGAAAAAAAGGAGGGAGAAAGCACTTTGACGCTGAGAATAAAATTAGAAAGAGAAATAGTAGAGTAGTATTTTAGAAGCTACCGCTATAGATGAATCACTATTATTATTCTTGTATTTATTTGATCGAAAGTTACATTACTATATTTATTTGTCTTTGAGATGTGGTCTAGTGGTAGCAACGGACCGCGACGCGGAAAGTACAGATTCGAATTCTCTTTTGACATTTATCAAGCGTCGAGACTATCTCATATTCATGGATTGCCTTCTTATATAATTGAGTCCCAAAATACAGTGAATTATGTTTGGCGAATGAACTCTATGTAAGAGTCTATTTCCATCATTTTCATTGTTGTTATGTTTTACATTTTCACTGCATAGTTTTGATAAATGTGTTTACATCGTCGTTTTGGATGAATGGTTCCATTGTTCGCTTTTGTCGATTTTCACATTCAAGTCAAATTTCAAAATTGTAGGCTTTTTTCTTGACCGGCATACCGTCAGTATACCGGTGTATACCGACGGCATACCGTCCGGACAAATTTTTCACATTTTAGATATTTTCGATTTTAGATATTTTCATGAATAGTGTTTTCGATATTTTCGTGAATAGTGTTTCAGATATTTTGATGAAAAGTTTTTAGATATTTTCGTGAATAGTGTAGATGCACCCTATTACCCAATGGATACTTGGTTTTCTTTGGACGGTCACGATTGACTTAGATCTTGGCATGGATCACCATCCAACAGTCAAGATTAATTTCTCCTTATATATATACTCTTTTACTTTCTCTCTCCTTCCTCTTTTTATTCTTTCTTCCTTCCCTCTTCACTTTCATTTCTCTTCCTCAAGAGCATAGAAAAGCTTGACCTTGAGGCCTAGAGTGTGGTTTCGTACCCCTCTTGGTGGTGGAGTGAAAGATTAGGCTTGGAACTTAACCTAGATAAGTACATCTTGTCAAATTCTTGAACCATATTATTTTGTTGTCATTTTTGTTTTTCTTGGTATTAAATGCTTAGAATTGTCCTAAACTCGTTTTGTTAAAAATATTTTGCTTACGATTCTCGTCTATATGCATGTTTATAAATTTGGTTAGAACTAGGTTTGATTTTCTGTTAAAATCTAATATTGACTTAGTTGAAAACTCGGTATCGAGAGTGATACTGGTGTTACCATCATGGATCTTGGTCATATATGTTATATGAGGCCCTCACCTAGTTTGTATACCATAGATTTTGAGTTTGGTAGAAATCGGAACACGTTTCAGTATCTCGAGAACCTATTTTTAGAGTATTTTGAGGTATTGATCTATCAAATATTTTAATTTGTGAAAACTAATATATCCATGTTGTAGAGAATTTAATTCTATGCAATTTTGACTTTGAAAATTCGAATTTCGATTTAAAATGAAGTTTTTATGGTCGAAACAAGTTTTGGCAAATTCTGAGATTTTGTTGCTGTCCAGAAAAATCAGAATTCCGACGGAATACCGATGTATACCGATGGTATACCAATTTTCTACCCAGAAACTTTTTGCCTTTGCCCGAATACCGCCGGTATACCGCAGTATACCGCCGGTATATCGATTTTGGCTGTTTTAGGCTGTTTTTGTCCATTTCTGTCCGTTTTTGTTCGTTTTTGATATTTTCTTCGACTGTAATAGATTCTTAACATGATTAGATGTCCTTGTATACTTAGAGAATGATTGTACACCCTATATACACTTGACACTAGCTTATGTTCATATGTTCTCTATACTCACTATGTATTTCTATGCCCTTCCAGATTTATTGTACTTTACAGTCTATGCCATGTCCAATACTTACTTGATAGTGACCCGTCGTGGTGCACTCTTATACATGTCTTTTCCTAGCTTGCTTGATAGTGGCCTGTCATGGCGCACTCTTGATTCCAGTACATGTCTAGCTCCTTGATAGTGGCTCGTCGTAGCACACTCTTGTCTTGATATTATCATATCTTGTTGTGGCTTGTTGTAGTGCACGATCTTGCTTGTCTTGTCCAGTCTCACATGTCTCATGTCTAGGATGGATTATGCGGAATGCCACACCCGGGATCCTAAATGAAAATGTTAGGAACTATATAACTAGCTTGATTATCTAGAACATTGGGAGGTAAGACTTTTCCGATTACATGCACCCCTTATTTCCGGTCTTATATATATATACACTAGGGATTTGGAGCAATCTGTCATGATGAGCACTCTTTCAGCATACCGTCGAGTGGGGCACTTCCTTAGGATACACGTATCTTACTACTGTGTGTCTGCTATACTTGTTTTTCTTTTGGCTTGGATTATTCGAGTAGTCTGCAGGGCAGGTAACTGAATCAGATTTCTTAAACTTGCATATGTTAGTAATTAGGATTGTGACAACCCTAGTTAGCTAAAGTATCAAGCCGTACTTATTGTTTGGCCGTGATTGATGGATGGAGTCCATTCCAGTTTAATCTAGTCTAGTCTTGTTCCTGTTCCAATTTATCTTATTTCAATACCTATCTTCCTCCTAATTTCTCACATGCTATTATTTCTGCTACAGTCTTGGTTTCACTACATGTCTCGCATGCTAGTCCTTACCACTTGTCTCATATGCTCGGTTTCATCACATGCTACATACCCTGTATATTCACATGTTCACATGTTGTTTCCTTACATATTTCTAGTTTTCTTTCATATTCCTGTGGTACATTTATATTATTCTTGTCCTGTATTTACTACTTTACTTTAGAGTTGCTATGATTTGCATGCTGGTTTTAGTTTATAGTTTGGCTTCCTTTGTGGTACTTGCAATTGGGGGTCTGACACCACTGGTTTTGTATTGACCAGATTTAGTTGAGGAGCCCAAGGATCTTCTGGTCCTTCTGTCACGCCCTGACCCGAAAAATTACTCGTCCTCGTATCGATTTATCCGAATCATCGTCCTCGCTGGGGCGTGATGCCGTACGAGTCTGGAGTTGCATTCATACAAGACAATATGACAAGTTCTCAAATGGTTATCTTCGAGTTGATATTAACAACAAAAAAATAACAGAGTATACGAAACAATTCTCTTTATTGATATTCGAACTGAGATTACAAAGACTTTCAATAGCCCAACTAAATTTGCCAGGTTGCCTACAACACTCAAGTTCTCTTGTAACACCCAGTTTTCCAGATGAGGGTAATTTTGAAATTTTGTAATTATTATTAATATTATTGATATTTATTTCACATTGTGATTTTTGGTGATTTTTAATAATTTTTTAAACTATTTAAAATCTGGTTTAAGTCATGACTTGTGATTTTGATGTGCTGCTAGTGAAACCCTAGAGACTGCATGACCTAGAGCCTAACCATATCATTAGAATATTTAATCATCATTTTTAGCCTAGAGGTATTTTGGTCATTTTGACTTATTTGAATTATTTGATGATTTATTGAATTGGTGAATTCTAGTTTGACTTTGACTTGTTGAGACCTAGTGGACTAGCCTAGAAGCTAACCCTAGCCATGGTGACCCTAGTATAACTTAGGTTAACCTATTTTTAGTCATTAGAAACTAATTTTGGATTAGGAGGATTAGTTTAAGTGAATTTAAGTCATGGCTAGTGGTTTCATGAAATGACTTATGGCTTAATGATTTGATTGATCATGACTTAAGTCCATGGGCCATTTAGTAAACCCTAACCCTAATTATTGAACCTATGACCAGCCACTAGGGCTCCCCTCCCTATAAATAATCTCCTCATTGAGTTCTTGCCTCTTTTATTTTATTCCAACACTTGGAGAAAGAGAGGTATTTTTCCCCCTTCCAAAAATCCCCATAAATCCATTTTAATTCCTTTTTAATCATAGTCTTTTGCATTAGGTTCTAATTTCTGTATATTTATTATTTTTGGAGGTTAATCTCAGTTTTGGGTTCATTTGGAGCTTTGGAGTTTGTATTTGGAATCCTTCTATTGGGACTTTCTTGAAGGATTGACACACATAGATAACCACCCTCAAATTGTGATTTAATCATGTTTTTATTGCATGATGGCTTAGGAATAGGTGTCCCCTAGCTACTGTAGAAATTTTGTGTCATTTGCATTAGGTTTCGTGTCCGTATCGGACACGTATCGAACCTATAGGCTAGGTGTTCGACGAAATGCTCGAATCGATTCGATTTGCAAATTTTGCAAATCTATTTGAATAGAGTCCTAGATCTAGGTGTGTAGGTTATTTTTTGTGAAGAGTGTCTGGTATTTTAGTGTCCTATTGTGTCGAAAATTCGTGTTGGACACGCTGTGCACACACGTACACTGTGTCCTGCATCACGGGACTGAGAACTCCCGACACAGGACACGTGGACACACCAAATTTTGTGTGAGTGTTGGGGCAGTGACTGTCACCATGCTTCCAAAATTTGGGAGCATTTCGTTTTGTGTGCGAGGAGAAATCCTTCCCGTACTGGTCGCACGGGACACGTACGAGCTGTCGTTGCGCGCGCTGGAACGCGTCTGATACATGTTTGGCACGAACACGACATGTGTCGTGGACACTGTGCAGACGGTCCTAGGGATAGCCCTACCCCTGGCGCATGTGTACGCAAGGCCACGTGTCACCACGTGGCCTGTGTCACGCGTGGGACACGCGTGCACGACGCTGCATGCTGTGCAGTGCACGTATACGTGTCTGTGAGTGCTGGACACGTTCGTGTCCACTTGGTTGGACACGAATACCTTGCTTGACACGTGCACGAGTGTGGGATGTGTTACCAACCATTTAATTGGTATTTTAATGTGTTTTTGGATCTCGAAATTGATTTATTCCATTCGACTGATACGCATGTTCGATTTTAATATCCTGAACTTTTAATTCCTGTTTAAACTGATTCTTAATGTTTATTGGCATATTAAATCCATCTACATGTGTAATAAGTACTACTGAGTTGGTTTTACAGGATAGTTTAGGTTTTATGATCGATTAATGGAATTTCGAACATTGGATGGGTTTTTGAAATGAGAACTGAAACTCCCTGTTTAACCCAGATTTAATTTCCCATGTATAAAACTAATGTGATGTTCAATTACATGTTAAGTTCAGGTGCATCTTTTAGTTCAACTATTAGCCATGGAAATTCGAATTTGGTTTCAAATGGGACTGAACTGATACTCAGTCCTGTAAACCCAATTATGAACTTCTTCCCTTTTCTTAAACTGATTTCCAATGTTAAATATTGCCATGTTTAAACTCATGGGTATGTGTATTAATTTATTTTAATGATGGATTACATGTGGAATTTGAATTGGATTGATTATAGTTAGGATTGGTAATTGAGGTATGTGGCTGAATGCATGTCAGGATTAAATCTTGATTTTAACTTCCTTCTTAAAACTGATTTGAAAGTTTATTTTCCATGTTTAATTCCTGAACATGTTATTGATTTCCCAATTGTTAGTTCACTGTTAGTTTATATGTATTTGTCACTTGATTTCTTCCTAAAAAACTGATTTCTGAATGTTAACTTGCCATGTTAATTATCACACATGATTATTTAAGTTGAAATGTGGGTTATGTGATGTAGGAAGTTTGGGTTTTCAATGGATGTTTGGAACAATTGAATTAACAGTTAACTTTAGATATAAACTGCCAATTGCCATGTTTCCTTTACTGTCATTTCAATGGTTCATTTTTGTTTCACTAAGTTCTTTAAAACTCTCTGCACACACACATGGCTTACACATTGCAGTCCTCTACATGAGCACCTACCTGCTTGTTGTGCACAGGAACACTCATGACACAACCACCACTGTCATGTGATAACCCATGACACACACTCTAATAACTGTTAACTCTCACACTGAATTTTCCCCATGTGTAGCACACACACAGCCATGTATATTCCACTCTCACATTGTTTTTCAGTTGCAGTACACCTAACACCCACACCATGCCACATGCTATTCCACATGTACACAAACACCCTCACATGTATTCCTCTCCTATCTCTCTCTCTCTCTATATATATATATATATATATATATATATATATATATATATATATATATATATATATATATGTGATATATATATCTATATAGCTATAGGTAAATGGGTGTTATTATATGATATTAGATATATTAATATATGTGTATATGTGTATATGTGAATATGTGGTTTGGACTATAGGTAATATAGCCTATAGCCTATGGCTCATTGCCTATGGGTATGGCTTGAATGCCAGTTAAGTGTGTAGTTGGCTTGTATAGTCTAGAAATGGTGTGTGCTTGCTAGAATAGGCTGGTTAGGACTAATGAGACTTGTTTGGCTTAGGTTTGACCTAGTTGACCTAGTTTGACTAGAGTTGACTAGAGTTGACTAAGAGTTGACTTTAGTCCAGTTTGACCCCAAAGTTCATGTAGATGCATTGTAGCAGTCTGTTATATCATTTTAGACTTATAGTGACTTGTACTGTTCTATAGGAGACAAACACCACTCCTCAGACAGTAGATACTCTTCAGATACTCAGGATACATGCGAGTACATTCTCTGATAGTTCTTCCATTTACTTGTCGTTTACTATATTTCAGTTGTAGCTAGTTCTACTGATTCTCTGTTTCAAACACGATTTGATATTGCTGGATCCATTTCATGCGACACTCACTTATTTATGTCTGGCCTCTATTTCTGGAACCACCTACTGGAACCACCTACTGGAACCACCCTGGAATCATTTACTGGAACCATTCGTGTACTGGCTGGACTTATACCTATTTTTGTGTCGGATTATGGATTCACTTGTACTTGCTGGGCGGGAAAATATTGGAATAGGCATGTGAACATACCCAAATACTGGAACCACTCCCTTGGAATTATACTGGAACGATAGCCATCCCACACTTGGCCGAGTGTGCGGTGTGCCGTATTACCTACAGCCGTTCACATGTCGATCCTGATATTTTAAAACATACTGTTAGAGTATAGGCTGGACTCACCCTGGAACCTTTGATCACCGACTGGACTCACCTTGTACCGGACTCATCTTGTACTGGAATCACCTGGTATCAGATTTATTGTCACGCCCCAGTACCGAAATACGGGGACGGACTAGGCCAGCTACTCCATATGAGGTACGTAACGTCATACGGCGATTGTGGCTGTCGAGAGACTAGGGGGTACATGCTACAATCAAGTCTCCTATGGTCCCACAGAGTTCTATGTCTCAATCAATCAAATCACATCAGCAATTAAATGAATATTAAAGATAAAGCAGTAAGGCGTCCCCGACGCTTCATCAAAATGGTCATGAGAGACTAGCTTTATAATTTAGCTATCTCAGAGAGTCAGGAGTACAAAATTACACAGCTGCAGTCTGTTTATTTACAATTCTGTACTGACACAAAATATCAAGTAATCCGGCTAACAGGTGCCGGTGGCTAAACGCCGCAAAAGTATAAGCAGGAGTGGTGGAGAAGAAACCCACTCGAGTCCCCGAACCGCCATGCTCCTAGTATGCACCATGGATGTCAGGGAGGAAGATCGTGTCCTCAGGCTCTGCTACGAGATCTGGCCAAACAAAACCAGCGGGGTCAGCCCCGAATAGCAAGTACCGCCAAAGAAGCACAAGAGTTAAGATTAAAAACCCAGTTAAATTGAATGATTGATAATAGTAATACTTATGCTACTATTATAGGGTAGCGCAACATCCTCGAACCCATATGGCACCCTTACAACCAAACAAGGACAAAAGGTGCCGCATGGAGTCGGGACATGTCGTACTCTATAACTTTCACATAAGTTAAAAGGTATAAACAATAAAATCTCCTGATCTTGACTTCGGTCGATAGCCTATCGTGGCACAATAACCAACCCAACAATCAAACAAGAACATGGGTTGGATCATGTACCATAATAGACCATGTTCCTCCGTCATTCACAGAAGTAGTACTACACAACCAGAATAAATCTTCCGTTCATAACTTCGGTCCACAGCCTATCATAGTACGATAACCAACCCAACAATCAAACAAGAATATGGGTTGGATCACGTACCATGACAGTCCGCTTCCCTCAGTTATTCACGGAAGATAATAGGGTACAAGCAAGTCGTTTTCACGGCCAATCAAGTCTACGAGTTTCTAGTGGGATGAGGTTATCCTCGCATCATGTTATGTAGAAATCCTCAGATCGTATCTTTCCAGCAAGGCTAGCCAACCCAGGGGTTCGCGTAGACAGGTGTCATTGAGCACAGGTCCCTCGTAAGGCCACCTTGCCAAGATATATAATATATAGCAGGAATTAATCGGATACAGCCATCCACTCGTTGCAGATGACACAGTATCCGTGGAGACCAGCCGGCGCGTCAAGACAATATCTCAAGGCGGCTGGTGTAACACGATCTCGGGATTTTGCCCTCCCCATGCATCTAGTATGTTTAGTTGCCTAATTTAACCCTAGGTGAAATCTTGGACTCACATGCTGTGGCCTGCATGATTATCCTCCTAAAGTCGTACTTTAGTACGAGTACCCCAAGGAGGATCCATGTCAATCAGTATGTCAACATGTGCTACCCTCCTTAGTGTAATGCATCATTGCAAATACGCCACGTGGAGTTACGAGTCATTTGTCGAGCATGAACAAGAACTGGGACATTCAGGTACATGTATCAGGTAGGAACACTTTGTTCTCCGGGGTCACATTAGTGCTCATATCATGCTCGGGACAAACGACGTAAGGATATAAAATGTGCATGTAATATCTAATAAAATATCAAAAGTGTATGCACAAAAGCACGCACGCTCAAGGGATGAAAAGTCACGCAGGCTCACTCAAGGCAGCGTACGTGAAAAGTCACGCAGGCTCACTCAGGGCAGCGTGCGTGAAAAGTCACGCAGGCTTACTCAGGGCAGCGTGCGTGAAAAGTCACGCAGGCTTACTCAGGGCAGCGTGCGTGAAAAGTCACGCAGGCTTACTCAGGGCAGCGTGTGTGAAAAGTCACGCAGGCTTACTCACGGCAGCGTGCATGAAAAGTCACGCAGGCTTACTCAAGGCAGCGTGCATGAAAAAGTCACGCAGGCTCACTCAAGACAGCGTGCGTGAAAAGTCACGCAGGCTAACTCAAGGCAGCGTGCGTGAAAAGTCACGCAGGCTCACTCAAGGCAGCGTGCGTGAAAAGTCACGCAGGCTTACTCAAGGCAGCGTGCGTAAAAAGTCACGCAGGCTCACTCAAGGCAGCGTGCGTGAAAAGTCATGCAGGCTTACTCAAGGCAGCGTGCGTGAAAAATTTACGCAGGCTCACTCAAGGCAGCGTGCATGAAAAGTCACGCAGGCTTACTCAAGGCAGCGTGCGTGAAAAGTCACGCACACAAGAGACACGCTTCCAACAGGAAGCGTACCCAAGCCTGTGTATGCAGCGCTAAGGAGCACGCGCAGCTCGGTGGCGTGAGCTAAGAAGCTCTGCACACTGCTCACTGTCTTCTCCAAACAGCAAGAACACCATGGATGAACCCAAAGCTTCAAAACATCACAACTTGGCCATCCGAACTCCAAATCCGGATTTCCAAAGTTCCATCTTGGGTGAAATGGAATTCTCTTCCACATGGAAGCATCAAAACCTACAAAACCCTAACGAAAATAGATCAAACCAAGGAAATCCGAAAATGATTAAAACTTAGATCTACAAAAATCAAAGCTTCAAAATGGAAATTTTTAAGTTCTAAACTAGTATAGATTGAGGAGAAGAACATGTTTTGGCAAATAGTTTTGTAAGAAATCATTGACAAAATTATGGATCCATCTCTTGAGCAAGTTGGTACTTGCCTTGGTTGGTGAAGGAAATAAATGAGAGGAAGTAAATGAGAGGAGAGAGAATGAGATGAGTTATATATAAAGATCTTGGACCCATGGGTTCATGATGAACCAAAGGGTTCATGATGAACCATTGGTGAACCAAGAATAGGTTACCCAAATGAGCCAAAACTGTAGGCCCAAATACAGAAAATAAATTAGGAAATAATATTTTGTCAAATATTTTTGGGAAATGCATGAAGAAATACAGCATAATAAATATAGTATAAATACAAGGTAAATACAATTTATCGATTTACGTATTAAAATACGTATTCCAGGATTGGGGAGTGACATTTATGTTGTCTGGATTTACTTGGGTTTTGTACTTGTTTACATTTACATTCTGGACTTATATCATGTTGCTCTAGTTCAGCTAGTTTCTATTTACAGTCTTCATTGCCATCATTCTTCTCTTGTTTTAGTTACCTTACTTTCCTTGTATCTTACTGCTTCTCTATACTATCACCTAAATATAAACTGCCATATTCATCAATAAAACTGTCTATAACTGCTTTATAGTTCTCTGTCATTTACTTGGGATTTCTTGATGAATTGTACTCGTTCCTGTCCTGACTGGACCTGTTGAAAATTTTACAGATGATTGCCCTGAGGACACTTGCCCTACATATTAAGGACCCGGAGACGGGATGGCTACCTTTGGCCCCGACACTCAGGAGTGATCGGGATTTAGTTTAGTAGACTAGCATATGTTTTTCATGTTAAACTTGTTATAGTGGATTTGAGACTTGTGTAGTATTTGAGATTGTTGAGAGTTGTTATTTTAGTAGTTGTCTTCTATTCTTAGTCATTTCTTGCATGTTATCTTATCGTGCTTAGACTGTGATTGAGTTACGATATCTTATACTTGTCCTCCATTCGGAGTTGATCATGATGAGTACATTATATATTGCGTGAGTTGATGGTTAGATAGTGAGCTAGAACAACGTTCTACCGCCGACACTGCGGCGTAGGCTGGGCATTGTTACGCACTCGTACCCTCATAGTGGGTGCGGGTCGTGATATCTCTCTTGTCCACAAAGGATTTTACCGTTCCATACATCATGCCTTCTATATCTCGGCCGCATCAATCCTGGTTTTAAGTAGTCCCCGAATAGATCTGCGCAGCGCCAGATTTTGGATTCGGATAGTTGAGGATGGAGCAGCAAAGATGACCATAATAGTTGGATATTTTCTCTTATTTTTGTCATTTTGCTTTTTCTGATTATGCATGTTTATTATTGTGTGGTTGTTTTTTTTTTGAAAAACCAAGCCTACATTAATAATGGACAACATGGACATAATATCAACTAGTAGAAAAACCCTCATTGTTAAATAACTAAGTGGGAGAGGATATTTATTTAGTTTAAATCCTATGGTCTCCATTACTGGTTTGTAGGTGATGTAATTATACTTGCGTGTTGGCTATAGTGCTTTCCTCTACATCGGATGAGTATAATTATGGATCACCGGTACAAACTTCCTTAGGGATAATTGTAGAAAGTTACCTAGTATGTGTTCACTTCTCCATCTGAAGGAACTCATTACAAGATAATGGACTTAGTATTAAGTAATGGTATACACTTAGATACAAATAATGGTATCCTCCCCATCGGAGTCACTGCTATTATTTGTATGACCAGAGCAAGACCAGCATATTAATTTTATTTGTCATAAAGTTATGTTGACATGATAGTAAAATTAATAAGAAAAACTTACTTGAACAAAGTTGAATTTGTATACGTCCACACTATCGTGGCATGCTAAATTTATGGTGTTCAAGGTGTTGGTGAATATCTTATTATTGTTTTGAGGGAATCAATATTTAGTTAATTCAAAAAGTTTTTTTTTGCCCTACATAATTTTATTTATGTGATTCTCAGGATTTCAAAAATGGGTTCTTTCAGTCCACTTATGGTGATTCTTAAAGAAAACAAACTTTATGGACCTAATTATATTGACTGGAAACGTAATTTGGATATTGTTCTGACTGCTGAGGAGTACAAATATGTACTTGTTGAGGAATGCCCACCTAAGCCTGATGCTAACTCTGATGAAAAGGTCAAAGAGGCTTATAAGAAGTGGAAAAAGGCAGATGAGATGGCGCGGTGTTACATTCTGGCATCTATGTCAAATGTACTGCAATATCAGCATCAGGCCATGGCCACTGCTTATGACATGATGTATAACCTCAAGGAACTCTTCGGATATCAGAGTAGAGCAGCTAGGCAGTTTGCTATGAAATGTTTGATGAATACAAAAATGGCTGAGGGTATACCAGTAAGGGATCATGTTCTCAAGATGATGGGTCATCTGAATGAGATGGAGATCCTTGGAGCTGAAATCGATGGAGAATCCCAGGTCGATATCATTCTCGGGACTCTGCCTAAAAGTTTTGACAATTTTTGCCTTAATTACAACATGAACAAAAGGTTGTATAGTTTGGCAGAACTTGCAAAAGAGCTACAGGATGCTGAATCTCTCTTTAGGCAGAGTGGTCATATTTTTGTTTCTGAAAAGGCTTCTAATTCTAAGCCAAAAGGCGGTAACAAGAAGAATAACATTCAGAAACAGAAAAACTCAGCAAAGAAGGGCATGGGACCTCAAGGCGCGGTGAAAAAGCCGAAAGGCAAATGTTTCAAGTGCAAAGGGTCAGGACATTGGAAGACTGATTGTCCACTTCTCAAACAAGGGAACAAAGAAGGTATATCTCATTTACTAGTAGTTGAAACATGTTTAGCGGTGTTATCTACCGGCACCTGGTGTGTAGATACATGAGCCACTAATCATGTCTGTAATACATTGCAGGGGTTCCAGGAAACCAGACGGCTCAGTGATGGAGAGATATGCTTGTTCATGGGTGATGCTACAAAAGTATCGGTCGTTGCATTAGGAGATGTTACTTTATCTTTTGGTAGAAATAAGTATTTGACATTGAGAGATTGTCTTTATGCACCACTACAAGAAAATAGGTCTTTCCCGACGTTTATTCCTCCGACATTTTTGTAAACGTCGGCTAAGTTAGCATATAACGACGTATTTAAAAAAACGTTGGTCATGACCGACATTTATCTTTAAACGTCGCACAAAATACTAACGTTTGTAAACAAACGTTGATAATTACCTGCGTTTGCCCTTAAACGTCGAGCAATATACCAACGTTTTTAAACAAAGGTTGACAATTACCTGCATTTTGTCTTTAAATGTCGAAAAATATACCAACATTTTTAAAACAAACATTGATAATTACTTGCGTTTTTCTTTAAACGTCGAGCAATATACCAACGTTTGACAATTACCTGCGTTTGTCTTTAAACGTCGAGAAATATACCAACATTTTAAAAACAAACGTTGATAATTACCTGCATTTTTCTTTAAACGTCGAGCAATATACACTACACCCAAACGGATGATTTGTGACAATTAGAGTTGTCCAACAACGATATATTAAAACTATCCTTACATTTTTGACAGATTGAAACCGTTGTCTAAGATCAAAACCTATTTCAACAAAACAATAGTTTTGGATTCGACGGTTGTTTAACATCGAAAATTTTGGCTCCCTGTTCCAATAAAAAATTTGACTCCCAAATTTTTTTCCAAAACCCGCGACTGTCTCGACTTTGCTCAATCCACCACCTCTCCCTTTCTCTCCTCCGCTTCCTCCCTCCATGTCTTCACCAAAGGGTCATCAAACCCATTAATTCCCTTCACCACCAACTCTGTCTCCATCTCTAGCGCTAGGCCCTACGTAGGCGGCCTGAGCATCCCTTGCGTCTTCATGGGTTGGGTGGAGATCTCGAACAAAACAAGTGCATGGAGTTCTCCCTCGGAGGTGTCTGTGACTCCAAAGATGCCAAGAACAGCCTCGAGGCCGAGGATCTCATCCGCATTGCCACCGATGAGCACGAAGGAGGAGGTCTATCGCCTATGGTAAAGCTCTACTTTTGATCATTCCACAAAAACTCCAAAAATCCTAATTCTTCTTTGTCCCCCTCGCATGCACCCCAAGATCCTGTGTGTGCACCATGAGCTCCATGCCTCGATGACCACCAAACTCAAAGCCCTCCTCGTCGAGGCCGAGCTAACTTCCACATCGAAGCCATCCTCTGCGCACGATGACTACCAAATGCTCTCGATCCATGAGTCCGTCCTTCAAAAAAGTTCAGATCTATTTTGCGTAGAAATACCAAAGGGGCAGTTGTGTTTTTTGCATAAAAATACACTACACCAAATTGTGCAATTTCTAATGGGTCTTTCTTTTAGTTTCTAACAGACTTAATATGTTACAAATTATCAACTCATTGAAACCATTTGTATTGATTATAGTCCGTTACAAATATACTCCCATTCCCCTAAAATCATTAATTAATGGTTAAAATAATGGTGCACCCGTTACCAATAATCAATATACTTCCTCTCCTCATTATTGGTGAAATTTTGTGCACAGCCAAATTTATTTGGCGCTATAGTTCCCCCCCACCCCAAATTCATTATTTACCATCAATTCTCTTCTCTCTCATCCGCAAATGCCCTTAAATTTCATTAGATACACCATACCATCAATTCTCCCCATCTCTTTCGAAAAATTCACAAACAGAACGTACATGACGACTCTCCAATTCCTCTAACCGAACCGTTGACTGCGATGAGTCGTCCACCTGCGGTGAGCCCTTTGAAGCTTTAGTGGCATCCAACTGCGACGAGTCGACTATCCAACAACCGCGAATGCTCGATTCTTTGCTTCCAACGTCATCTATGGAATGACGATTTCGTAGTGAGTCGTTGGCTGTCTAACAACCCCTCTGTTTCTTTTGCTTTAATTTAGGAATTCAGTTTACTCCTTTTTTATTCTATTAAAATATATTATTATATAGTTATTAAGGTTCTCATATGTTTAGAAATGTCAGCATGGCTTGTCAATTCTATTACTAATTTTGATATGAGATGCGAGTAAGAAACCCTAAGTTTTGGGTTTTTTTCTATTTTCTAATCACCGTTGAGGAAAGTTGGAAAATCAAATCCTTAGATTTTGGGTTTTTTTCTAGTCTATTGTCTCAAAATTCAATTTTACTTATCAAATTACTAAGCAAATTGAATATTTCATATAGAGGATCAGTTTAGAGACTTATTTTAGTTCTCTATACCATTCAATGTCTTGAAAATATTTCATTAAGAGGGTCAGTTTAGAAATTTATTGCTACCATGAAAGCAAATTTTGACTGACTTTATAAGCTACATTTCTTTGTAATATTAAATTACAAATTTTTTATATTTCCAATATTCTAAATGTCAATTATATTCATTCCAATTGCTGGAATAGACATGCTAAAGAAAAAGATTCCTTGTGGAACCATATCACAAATGCTTGTATCATTTAACAAGCATGTATGTCCGCCGTCAGAGTCTAAATTTTAGACCTGGATGGATATAGATGGAAAGCAAATTCTTATTCCTTTTTTGGATGTTGAATTTCCTAAGGTTGTCCGCATTGGGTGTTTGTTTAAATTGCTTAATTGTCTCATAGATTCATAATTATATTCATTGAAGGATATCGTTTGGCTAGTGTGGGTGAGCACTACCCCAATTTATACGAGTGTTATGTAGAGTGTATGTCATGAAAATTTTGTCAATTCTTTTATATGAAGGTAAGTGACCCATCTTGCTTACATGTTAATATTATTTGTAGGTAAGTTACCTCATAAATTATGGCATGTGGATATATTTGCACCCGACATCTTTAGCGCCATCTAAGGTGCCTTCACACAAAGGCAGAGGTATGTGTTTGGTGCATATTGATCCTTGGTCCTCAATTTCTAGATTTATCTCAACTTGTTATTTAACATAGTAACATAAAGTTAATGTAATGTTGATAGATTCTATGATTTATTTCAAAGGGCAGGGTTGTTAGGTGACAAAACCCCAAACCTTTTTACAGTATTTCTTGCAACTCCTTTTGTCTCTCAGGTTAGGTAGAATAAATTGTTACTAGCCTCTATGAAATATTTAGTTGTATAACTTTTACTTTTGTTTACTTTGTAGACTTTCTTGCATTATCTCTTGTTTTAGATTCAAATACTGTTCTATTGATGTATATTTAATTGTCCTACATGTACAGACTATGTGAAGGGACTATCAAGTGTCGCAAGAAGCTGGATATTGTTTTTTTGAAATCCAATTCGTGTAGTTATACACAGTATGAACATTGGATTTCTGAAATCCAATTCATGTAGTTACATATAATTGAAATTGAACGACTTTCAATGTTCATAATAATTGTTATTGTTTCAATCTGGTAACTACTTTATTTTAGTGAAGTTGCACAATATAAAACCTGTCTATTTTTCTTCACCTTATCAAGTGCTGATGGCTCTTCAATATTAACTGCTTGTCTTTGATATTATTCCTTCAATATTTAATTTCATTATGTTTTGCTTGTTTTTTTTTTGGATTGACATCCGGCTAATGTATAAGGATTGAAGAACCTGTGAAAGGCTTGCGACAGAATGATCAACAGGAGATGCTTTGATTATGATCTGCAGAAAATAGAGGAGGCGATGTTGAAAGTTGTTGGAGTTGCTGATGCCGAAAAAGTCGAACGAGTTAGAAAAGCTTACCGGACTAATTTGGTTCTGAAGTATCACAACTACATATTTGTGCACTGTGATGTATAATACATAATGTTCGGCTCCGAAGTTTGATTTGGATGCTTAACCCCTGTTAGGAAATTTACTGATAAGATAAACTGATCATTGTGGTAGTACTAGTAGTGCCAATAGATAATGCCAAATTTTTATTTGTCTTTGGACACATGTCATGAATAATTATTCCATTTATAATAGAATGGTAGTCCTCACGGCAATTTGATTGTATAGATTAACTCCAACATTGACTAGGAATTGATTTAAGTTGAAATATGAATATTGTAGCATCATGTGTTTAAAGATCTATGTTCATTTTTCTAAGGAGCTTGCAGTAATAAAACTTACATCTCCAAGTTATCCGTCTCATTGGGTGCATTGGGAGAAACTAAGCTTTTGTAACTCTTGTCTATTTCAATTTTCTATTATAATATAACTCCTTAGTTATGTACATTGTGAGAAACTAAGCTTATGCTTCTATGTTCAAAGTGTACTTATTGGATCAAGTCTTCTTTATCTGATTTTCTTAGCCTTCTCATTTTAGCTTTTTTTTTTCCTTTCCAGTTACTAATTATGGTAAGAGAAGTGTGGAGGCTGTTGTCAAGGGTGGCTGCCAAAGTCATCCAACCATCCATCTATATGGAATATGCTTTGAACTTCACTGTCCTGTCTAACTTTGGCTATTATGGTGCAATAATCATCAGGACTCTTCTTGACATGGACTTTCTAATGGATATTGAGGTTCACGGTTTCTCGAATTCCCCCATCTTCTTCCAGGCAAATTCATGGAGCCCCTCATGCTTAGATAGTACCGGAAGCAGAATTATATTTAGCAATCAGGTAAAGTTTCTTCTTTTAGTTGTGTTCTATAGTTAGTTATACACTAAGAACATGCATTAAATTTTACTCTTTTATCATATTTTTAAATATTGTGTCGTGTATTTACATAAGATTTAATTGATTACTTAAACAAACAGACATATTTGATATCACAAACTCCTGAAGGTCTCAAAGCTAGCTCTCAAGAGAGATGTCTAGCCACGAAGGAGATTGGAAAAGAAAAGCGGGGAAGTGTGAATATGTTTAGGACTATGACCTATACAATGACTTGGGAAATCCTGATAGGGATAATTTTGCAAGACCTGTTTTGGGCGTGTAACAAGAGATCATACCCTTGTCGTTGTCACACTGGTTGACCACTGACTAAGTCATGTACTTCATCACGTTGATTGAGTTTTTGTATTCCTCCTTTAGGCATGAACCATGTTTTCTATACTAAATTCGATATCGACATTATGGAAGTTTTTTTTTGGTTTTGCAAGAAACCCATTGTGATAATCGACTAAAGGGATTAGGATAAGTTCTATTAACTGTTTATTAAAGTTCTAGTGAGTTTAGAAATTAAACTTGCATATAGGAATTTCCTGTAAGGAAACATGAAAGCTCAGGATACTTTAGCAAGTAATTATAAGTAATTATCTCATGGATGCATTACTTGTTAAATTTTTGAATGCTGCAAAGGCATGTTTAGGATATGTGACATATGTCTGTTAGTTTGGTTTCAAAAACTTAAGCATGTTTAGGATATGTGACATATGTCTGTTAGTTTGGTTTCAAAAACTTAATGGTGACTTTTCCAGCTTCCGCCTTCAACATATGTCTGTTAGTTTGAACCCAATTTTTTTGGGGGACTTTGAAGTGAGGCTTAAAAGAATAAGGCAGAGGCAAAAATGGGGTATCAAATAGTTCATTTTTGCAAGCTCTAATTAAGTACCCTGGTATGCAAATAGTTCATTTTTGTGGTATAATAATTTTTTAGTTCAACTTAAGGCCTGGTTTTAGTATTGTGTGCCTATTTTTGTGGAACTTGGATGTTATGTTATCCTTTGATTTGCATTTTCTCCTTCTAACAGATGTTTTTATCTTCGGTTTCTTTTAGAATTTTATTGCAGTTATTATTGATGAAAAATTATTTGTAGAGTGCCCATAATTATATGAAGGCTCAGCTTCTTCTTTTAAGCAAGCATCTATAATTTTATTCTGTGTTAATTCTATATTTGCAATATCAGGCGTTCCTCAACTTAAGCACATGCATACTGATATGATGTTGTATTACTGATATTGCACAGTTTGACACAACACGATATAAACATGGTGGCAGACATGGTACTGGTTTTGGAATCCAGGAACTTGTAGAGTTGATATTGTATTTTTGACTGTCCGTATCGTCTCTTTGAGTGTCACGACACCTTGGAGTGTCTTCCCTTCCCAGCTGATCAATCTGATAGATAATATATGAAATACATAAGTTGGTGAGACCTTGATTTCTCTGATAGTATCGATAACAAAACCAGGAAATATTGTGTTGCTTGTTCATTGCCATATCTTTGATGGCCATCTTACTCGTCAGTGTTAAAAATTGGTACACCCCATGTTGTCGATAAGGAACATCATTTTATGATTGTTAAAATTGCTTCTTCCTTGTATTTTCTTGCTAGTTTCAATTTCTAATTGTTATATAATTGTTATGGATGGATACTCCAAGTTGGTTAGTCAGTATTGTCGACATCTTCTCGTGTTTGTATTGTGTCATATCGTATCCGTCACCATCCGACGTATTTGTTCTAGTTTCTCTGTTTTTTGTATCTTTATGTGAGACTAGCCGAAGGTTAATATTTAATTCGAAGAAAATATCTTTTTGCATCTCTTTATGAGATTAGCATATTTAGTTCATCTGTTACTTAACCGTTCCACGAGTATTTGATAGTTTGAGGTTGTATTTTGCTGTTGTGTTAACTACGTTATTTTTGTAGAAGTTGTTCTTGAGTAGCACAAACACTCAGAAATTGCTTACACTATGCACAACAAAAACAGTGCTCTCTTCATGTTCCGAGTTGACAACCGGGATTCAGGAGCAGTTCTTGATTTGAGTCTAGCAACGGCAACTTCACACCACATTTTGATGTAAGACATTCTTGATTTGATTTTCTGGCACATAATATTCATCTTCTTTGACTTGATGTCTGATGCAATTGCAGGAAGCTGGAAGATTGTCTCTCGAATTTTCAAAAAAAAGGGACACCAGAAGCAAACAAGGCAAGGCCAGAAGTGGAGATTCTCAGAGAATCAAATTTAATGATGAGTCCAGCAACAGTAAATTCACACCACATTCTGCTTTTATGCTTTCTCGATTTCATCTTCATTTGTTGATGTCTGTTGCAATTACAAAAATCTGGAAGATCGTCCCTCGGGAGTTCAAAACATGGGTCCAGTTTGGCAGTTGTTATTTGCAATGGCTGGAAGCTATGTGGATCTGTTCTCTCGCCAGTATATGAGGTAATGACAGTTGTTTCCAATATATTTCACAGATATCTCTTTCTGCCGAAAAAATCAATTATTAATATTCAGAAGGCATGTTTGTGTGTGTGTGTATTATTAATTACATTAATTGTATTTCTGTGGACCTAACTGCTAATTAGGATTGCCATAGTCGATAAGCCTATTTAACCAAATGGCTAATGTTGATTTACCCTTGGACCCTAGGTTGCTTCTGTTATGACTATGTGGAGTAAAATGCATCCAGACTATGCTTCTAACATGTGGAATGAAGCCTTGAACAAACGACTTGGCACCCAGGTTTGATCCTTATTTAATTGTCTTGTTCCTATATTAAATAAATATAATCCTAATGATTTTTTTTACAGTAAATATATAGCTAAGCTTATCTTTATGAAGGTTTTTGTTTTCTGCTTATTTGTTATAGTTGGTACTCTATTTTTTGTTAATAGTCCACTCTTCCATAATTCAACGGCTTGTTAAATGTTAACAACTACTAAGGCCTTCCAAGTATAAGATCCTCTGCATGTTTACTGCCATCGTCATGTGCCAATTATGTTCAGGAATCTCTCCTTGCATATCTTAAGCTAGTCATACATTTGATGTGTTTATGGAAATAGCTACTCATGAACTTTACTATATACATCTACCAAGACCCTCGATGCATAATATCCTCATTTTCTGCATTTTTAATTGTGTGCTTGCATGTGTCTCCTTGCATATCTTAAGGTAGTAATACATCTGATATGTTTATGAAACTAGCAACTCATGAACTTTATTTATTGTTTGCAAAGTTGGTCTTGAGCCATTTGGGGGCTTTGAAGCATAAATCTTATCAGGGTAATTCTTGTATAGAATAAGCAATGCATAAAGTTTTACATAGAAAGGTCCATGTGAAATTTATCCAAAATTCAATATGTGTAACTTAAGGAGGAATATGACAGCTGTTCTCTCTCCTGGATTTTCTGTGTCCCAACTTCGCATGAGAGCTTCTTACCTGAACATGGATGCAGAACCTAAACTTAACGTTAATGTATTTCTTAGCTACTGAGTTTGAAATGATCTTGGCAATCTCAAATATACTTTCTGTTGAAGTTACTAGACCAAAAATAGGAATCAAAAGTCAAATGGCTACATCTACCAGATAATGTAATGTTCCTGTACGTTAATATGTAGCCTCAAGTATATTGGGGATTGCTTGCTTAGTATTAGCTCTTCATGTTCATTACTAAGTCAACAATCCAGGAAGAATCTCGGTGATGAGCTCTCCATGTAAGATTGTGGTCAGTGAGTAAATGCTGGCAATGAGCTTTATTTAGTCCCCTTTGTTGTCATTGAAAATATTTGGATGGTGATGATGATGATGATAACGGCACCCCCTGCCCTCTCTCCCTCTCTCAAAGTGGATCACATAGCCATCACAAGCCGCTCTTGTGAAAGCAGCAAATTATCAGTGAGAACTATGTTTCTTATATAGCCCTCCCTCAACAATGATCTTTAGCTAGTCCAGACACAGCCAGTCGGTCTGCTGGCAGATCCCTTCCCTCGTTAAATGAGAATACCTCTTTTCTTGGAAGCAAACTAGCATATCACTGACATTGGCAACCAGGGTTTGCCATTCTATGTTCATACAGAAAAATATTCACTTATAGAAATTGGCATTATAACTGTGAGTGCTATCTTAGTTTTCTTGAATTGTGTTCACACACATATCAATAATGATATGGTGACAACTGCGATGCGATCCAAGTGTTACGATCACAGCAGGATGAGTCGACACTTCTTGTGCTGACTCACTTAAAACAAACTTGGTGCCATTTCATCCTCTTGTGAACTTGTATCAAATGGATTTCGTCTCCTTTTTCACCATATCATACTTGCTTGGATATTGTCCGGTTAACCACCATGTATCTTCAGTGATCAACTCCATCAATCTTGATATATTTATAGAGGACTTTTATGCTGTAGCAATACAGCAGGTTCATTTTTTTTTAATTTCTGGACTAGGCTTGTGATCTTAATCTATTTAATTACCTTTTCAAAACCGTCTTCCCTCTCCTGCAGGGCCTAGACCTTCCTGATATTATGGTTGAAGCAGAAAAGCGTGGTCTGTCTTTTGACAAACTGTTGACAATTCCTGAGCAAGATGATTGGACTTATTCTGATGGGACATCAACCTCTTGTGTTGCTTACATTCTTCAAATGTACAAGCATGCGGGGCTCTTTGATCTAATTGCCAGCACCATACAAGTTACAGAGTTCACTGTAAGTCCATCAGAACTTAAATGACATAATATCGTCACCTGTTGATATCTGAACTTAAATAACCGAACAAATTTGTGCATTTCAAAGGAAGCTATAACACAATTATGTTAAATCAATCCTTCTAGAATACTCATCAATGATCACATTCGGTGGTGTTACCAATATGGCAAACTAAACTACTCTATTGGCCTTCATTTTCTTCCATATTCTTTATAATCACTAGTACAGTTTGTGTGACGGTATGATTTGTTCTACAGGTACTGCATTCTCTTGTAATCTGGCTTTTAATCTGGCTTGAAATCTAATTGGTCATTCAAATGAGTACGACATAAAATTAACCTACACATGCAGTTTTATAAATGTAATAGTGTCTGCAGGCTCTGCACTTGCCTCTAAAGTTTGTTAAACGTAAATAGTATTTACCTACACATGCAGTTTCATAAATGTAATAGTGTGAATAATTTCATAAAGTTTAGTATGCAGATTATGTACTTGTATGTACAACATGATACCTTAATGACAAAACAATCTTAAATCACTCAATATTAGTTGAACTTATAAAAAAAGATGTTCTGGATCAAAAGATACCCATTTCCTAGCTTCCTCGTTTTTGGTTACTTATTTTTGTTCTCGTGTCCATTAATTCAGGATCTTATGGCTGTGAAGAGGGTGAGAAAGAACTAATTTGTTGGATGAGATGGTCAACTTGTACTGTAAGTCTTAAAAAACATTCATTTTTGACTTGTATGTCCTAATTTTAATAGTTCTCTTTTCTTTTTTACAGGTTCTGTTCTACATGGTTAATTCACTTATGTGCTGCGTTCATGAAGATTGTCTAATTGTTTTAGTTTGAATGAACTAGTATTTGGGAGGATGAATAGAGATATGTAGACTTTTGATACAAACAATATTTTATTAACAATAATTTTATATTAATATTTTGGACGATTGTTTGGTTGTGGATGCATTTACATATTCGTGATGATATTTAAATTTTTATATCAAATGGTATTTATGCACGTCTATATCATGTGTTTTTGGAGATATTTTTGACAAATTTTGTACCAAATTCCAATGTTAGGAAAAATATTAAAAAATTAGTTAAATTATCGACATGTTGGGTAGTTGTTGGCCAAGTGGTTAAATTTACGACGTGCTTGGTAAAACGTTGGAAAAGTGGCATCCAAAAAATTACCATTCCCAACGTATTTGGAAAAAGTTAGGAAAACAAAACCCAATGATTTTTTAAAAAGGTTGGTAATACAAAACCTAACGTTTGTTGGAAATGGTTAGGAAATCAAAATCCTACGTGTTTTTGGAGAAGGTTGGAAAAAATCCAACGTTTCATAAAACGTTGGAAATAAGGTTTGTTTTGCCACGTTTTTGTATGAAAACGTTGGAAATATGATAACCATTATACGACAATTAACGACTTTTATAAACGTTGCTGGAAACGTCGTCTAAACCCTATGCCAACGTTTAACGCAAACGTCGTAAATTGCCAACTAGAGCAACGACGACGTTTGCAAAAACCGTTAAACAAACGTCGGTAACGCCTATGCCAACGTTTTGCACAGTTTTGCCAACGTTAATAAAACGTTGGAAAAAATCATTTTTCTTGTAGTGCACCTTCACTTAGAAGGAATTTAGTTTCTGCTTCTATGTTAGTTAAGGATGGATATTCAGTTTATTTTAATGACAATATTGTTATTAGAAAGAATAAACATTTTATCTGTTCTGGTGCATTAGTTGATAATTTATATGTCATTAATCCTATTTCGTCCACAATGCAACTTATGGAAATGAATAATATGTCATCTAACTTAAATAAGAGAAAAGAACCTTCTTGTATGAACCAAACATATCTTTGGCACTTGCGATTGGGGCATATTAACCTAAGAAGGATTCAAAGACTGGTTAAAGATGGACCTTTGAGTTTATTGGAAGTGGAGGCACTACCAGTCTGTGAATCCTACTTGGAAGGTAAAATGACAAAAAGGCCTTTTACGGCAAAGGGGTATAGGGCCAAAGATGTGTTGGAATTGGTTCATTCTGATTTGTGTGGACCCATGACTATCCAAGCTAGAGGTGGCTTTGAATATTTTGTTATATTTATTGACGATTATTCAAGGTATGGATATATTTATTTGATGCGCCGTAAGTCTGAGTGCTTTGAGAAATTCAAAGAGTACAAGGCTGAAATGGAGAAACGTCATGGAAAATGTATCAAGTCATTACGATCAGATTGTGGTGGCGAGTACCTCTTTGGAGAGTTTAGGGATTATTTATCAGAGGCTGGGATTGCATCCCAATTGACTGCACCTGGAACGCCCCAGCAGATCGGTGTAGCCGAAAGAAGGAATAGAACTCTTATGGAGATGGTTAGATCAATGATGAGTTATTCGGATTTGCCAGATTCGTTTTGGGGATATGCCTTAGAGACTGCAGCTTATATTTTGAACTTGGTTCCTTCTAAGTCAATACCTCTTACTCCCACAGAGCTGTGGATTGGACGTAAGCCTAGTCTGAAACATGTTCGCATTTGGGGTAGTCCAGCACATGTGCTGAATGGAAAAGCAGATAAGTTGGAATCTCGTACAGAAGTACGCTTGTTTGTAGGCTATCCAAGAGGAACGAAAGGAGGTTTATTTTATAGTCCTAAGGATCAGAAGGTCATTGTTAGCACCAATGCCCGATTCTTAGAGGAAGCCTATGTGATGAATCATAAACCCACAAGTAGAGTTGTTCTAGAAGAACTGAGACGTGAGACACCAAGTACTTCAGTACCAACAGTACAAGAGGATGAACCACAAATAACTGCACAATGTGTCATAAATATTACACCACAACCGATAGTGCCTCGTCGTAGTGGGAGGGTTGTGATACAACCTGATAGATATATGTTCTTGGGAGAGTCGTCAGACTTCGTTCCTGAGGAACAAGATTATGATTCCTGTACCTACAATGAAGCACTCCAAGATAAAGATGCAGAGTCTTGGCAAAAAGCAATGATATCTGAAATAGAATCTATGGATTCTAATCAGGTCTGGGAGCTTGTAGAACCACCCGTTGGTGTAAAAGCCATTGGATGCAAGTGAGTCTATAAGAGAAAAAGAGGATCAGACGGTAAGGTTGAAACCTTTAAAGCTCGGCTTTTAGCAAAAGGCTTTACACAAAGAGAGGGTATCGATTATGAGGAAACCTTTTCTCCTGTAGCCATGCTTAAGTCTATCCGGATTCTTTTATCTATTGCAGCTCATCTCGATTATGAGATTTGGCAAATGGATGTCAAGACAGCTTTCCTTAATGGAAGTCTTGAGGAAGACATCTATATGAAGCAACCAGACGGGTTCATTGAAAAGGGTCAGGAGCATCTTGTTTGTAAGCTCAAGAAGTCCATTTATGGACTTAAGCAAGCTTCCAGATCTTGGAACATATATTTTGATCAGGTGATAAAATCCTATGGATTTGATCAATGTCAGGATGAATCATGTGTATACAGAAAGTGTGACGGAAACGTGGTGGTGTTCCTAGTACTTTATGTGGATGACATCTTTCTCATTGGAAACAATGTGAAGGTGTTATATGATGTAAGGGTATGGTTATCCAAACAGTTTGATATGAAGGACTTGGGAGAAGTAGGTCATATCCTTGGGATCAAAGTTCTACGAGATCGCAAAAAAAGGATGTTGGGCTTATCTCAAGCTTCCTATATCGATACTGTACTAACTCGTTTTAGTATGCAAAATTCTAAGAAAGGTTTCTTACCTTTTAGACATGGAATTGCTCTATCAAAGGAGCAGTGTCCGAGGACACCTAAAGAGATAGAGAATATGAAGGCAGTTCCTTATGCTTCAGCAGTAGAAAGCTTAATGTATGCAATGCTATGTACGAGACCAGACATCTGCTTTGCCGTAGGCATGGTCAGCAGATATCAGTCTAACCCAGGACAAGAGCACTGGACTGCCATAAAGCATATTTTGAAGTACCTGAAAAGGACTAAAGAGTATATGCTAGTTTACCAGGCAGATAGTTTAGTTCCCTTGGGGTATACAGACTCAGATTTTCAGTCAGATAGGGATTCCAGGAAATCTACCTCAGGTTATGTGTTTACTTTGGGAGGTGGAGCCATTGTGTGGAGGAGTATCAAGCAAAAATGTATTGCTGATTTCACCATGGAAGCCGAGTATGTGGCAGCCTCTGAGGCAGCCAAAGAAGCGGTTTGGCTCAGAAACTTTCTGTTGGACTTGGATGTGGTACCTAGTTTGCCTAAGTCTATTACACTTTATTGTGATAATAGTGGTGCAGTTGCAAACTCGAAGGAACCACGAGCCCATAAGAATGGCAAACACATTGAGCGCAAGTACCACCTGATACGAGATTTCGTAAAGAAAGGAAAATTTGCTATGATCAAGATATCATCAGCCGACAACCTAGCTGATCCCTTTACAAAGAGCTTACCAGCTAAGGCTTTTGATAGTCATGTTGAGGGAATGAGAGTCAGATGTGTAGCAGCATGGCTTTAAGTATAAGTGTTAGATTTGTAACAGTATACTGAAAAGCAATACTTTGAGTATAAGTGGGAGATTGTTAGGGTTATATACTAAAAGTATCACTTTTTTAGTAACCTTATTTCCTTAAATTTTTGAATGAGAATCATATGGGCAAATGTTTGCATATTGTATTTGTTGCAAGTGTTAATGCAAATGTCTGATATTCTATATTGTAGATAATATGGTGTGTGGTGTCACACAGAAGATCATATTATCAGTTCCCTATGGAGTATATAAATAGTTCATAACCTAGATGGACTTGGACAATCTATTGGAAGGGTTGTAGTGTAATATGGTATTAGTCTATCTTGACTATAGGTTTACACTAGTACACTTTGTGTGTATTGAACAGGACCACTTGAGGTTGTTCTCTTTGTACTGACTACATAAGAGAACAAACACCTCTGTTATTATGGATGCTTGTGCTCTTAACCCGAATATAATAACAGACATGTATATGCAGTGTGCATTATTTTGACTCATAAAAGAGTAAGATTCATTATGGATCAACAACCTCTATGAATTGGGTAATAACATTGTATGTATGATGGGCTGTTGATTATAAATGGAATCCATGTCCCAATACATCGGGTTGATAATGTCCCCTTAAGGAGCTCATAAGTATTGTCATGTAAACCCTGCAGGTGGATTATATTCGACATGACAAATAAAGTTAAGCGGTACTACTTAAGGATAAAAGATGTTGAATCAATATAGTTGTCAGTAACTTAATTTGATCGACGGACATACGATATCTTAACATGGGGAGCCAAATAAGCATATAATAAAAGGAGCCCACAAACATAATTTGGGATTAGGGAGGTAGTGCAACAATAGCTCATTTGTGGACTGAGCTATTGTTAATGGGCCTGGATTGTGTGTTCGGGCTGAACACGGGATATCCAGATCCGTTAGGAGGCCTAACCCTAATTTCTCCTCATGGTCCCTGCCGTAGCCTATATATATCCTCTATTCTCTGGCCGCCATATTACCGATCAAAAATCTGAAACTTTTTCTAAATTTGTGATTCACGTAAGGAGAGAAAGAGAGGGCTGCCAAGGAGAAGAAAAGGTTGGGAGATCGTCGCCCACACGACATCCAACTCGAGGAAGGAATACGTGCAGAAGATCTTGGGGTCGTCCGCTCGAGATTGCCAGGAATTACTTGTCTCCTTTCCGCCGCAGGTATAATTCGTGAACCCTAGTTTTCGCCTATGAAGGGTTAGAACACGTATTAGATCTGTCTAACTTTCTATCGATCAATACGCACACCAAAGGAAGGGTCCTGGGAATCCCCAGTTCCATCAAGCCGTTCACATGTCGATCCTGATATTTTAAAACACACTGTTAGAGTATAGGCTGGACTCACCCTGGAACCTTTAATCACCGACTGGACTCACCTTGTAACGGACTCATCTTGTACTGGAATCACCTGGTATCAGATTTATGTTGTCTAGATTTACTTGGGTTTTGCACTTGTTTACATTTACATTCTGGACTTATATCATGTTGCTCTAGTTCAGCTAGTTTCTATTTACAGTCTTCATTGCCATCATTCTTCTCTTGTTTTAGTTACTTTACTTTTCTTGTATCTTACTGCTTCTCTATACTATCACCTAAATATAAACTGCCATATTCATCAATAAAACTGTCTATAACTGCTTTATAGTTCTTTGTCATTTACTTGGGATTTCTTGATGAATTGTACTCGTTCCTGTCCTGACTGGACCTGTTGAAAATTTTATAGATGATTGCCCTGAGGACACTTGCCCTACATATTATGGACCCGGAGACGGGATGGCTACCTTTGGCCCCGACACTCAGGAGTGATCGGGATTTAGTTTATTAGACTAGCATATATTTTTCATGTTAAACTTGTTATAGTGGATTTGAGACTTGTGTAGTATTTGAGATTGTTGAGAGTTGTTATTTTAGTAGTTGTCTTCTATTCTTAGTTATTTCTTGCATGTTATCTTATCGTGCTTAGACTGTGATTGAGTTACGATATCTTATACTTGTCCTCCGTTCGGAGTTGATCATGATGAGTACATTATATATTGCATGAGTTGATGGTTAGATAGTGACCTAGAACAGCGTTCTACCGCCGACACTGCGGCGTAGGCTGGGCGTTGTTACGCACTCGTACCCTCACAGTGGGTGAGGGTCGTGATATCTCTCTTGTCCACAAAGGATTTTACCGTTCCATACATCATGCCTTCTATATCTCGGCCGCATCAATCCTGTTGCAAGTCCGATAGTCAATTCGGTCGCATGCCTCAATATGCTTCGGCATTTCAAGCCTCAACGCGTTCAAGCGAAGCTCCGCCGCGAGCAATCCATTCCCTGCACCTTGCATGAAAGCTGGTGGGGGATCAGTACGTTCGTCCTCGCATGTACTGACGAAAAGACCTTCCTTTTAAACCGACATTTTAGTATTTATGTTCAATCATGCAACTTAGCTTATGATTTTGCTATATTCTCCTTAGGGTCGATTTCATGGCATATTCGAAAGCAGTAAAGCATGTTATCATGGCATGCATGTTATTCGAATTGAATAGGCATGCAGGCAAGCAATCTCGTATTTGTTTCGTGGCGCGACTTCTTACCAGAATAGATGCACTCGTCCTTGCACCGACGCAAAGCTGAATACGTCCCATTCCTCCATGTCATGTTATAAGTGCTCTCTATGCAGGATCTATATGTACGGGACATATACATGCCTGCACTTTCAACCCATCGTTCCTTAACTATATGAAATGGTCGTTGGCGTATTCGCGCCAAAATGGACTAAAGGCGTTTCTTTTTATCTTTTCTTTCTTTCTTTTCTCTCTTTCTTTTCTTTCTCTCTTTCCTCTCTTTCTTTTCTTTCTCGAATTTGGGTAGCCCGGCGCTTCACGGGTTGGGTTGCTATCCCAAACAACCGAAGCTTACCACGTGCATACCATCATTTGCGGCTTTTCACATCTCGCTAAGCGGTTGCTAATCGTCTTACGGATATGCGCCTATCAAAGATTATATCCCTCATAGGCTGAACGGTCCCGGTGCCCCGGCGCAGCCCGTTCGGAGGGAACGTTCCATGCACGAAAGATTATCACAATTATCTCAAGTCCATTCGACCATGCAACGCCCTATTATTCAAACAACCAAACGTAGTCTTGAGTCCAAGACTAAGACTTTATCAAATAACCAAACATAGTCTTGAGTCCGAGACTCAGACTTTATCATCTCGTATTTCTTCCATTAATTTTCTATGTTCTTACATTTTATACTTTGTTTCAATGTTCAATGGCATCATGCCTCAACTCAATGTTCGTCAACCGAACGACCCGAAGGTCCCGAACACCTTTCGAGTCATTATGTCATATCCGACAGTTTTGCCACTGTCACGACCCGCATCCGCTTTTTCGGATACGAGACGTGTCCAAGCCAGCCTACGCCGCAGAGTCGACGGTAGAACGCTGTCACGGCCAATATGCTCAAAATCACAAAATAACTTTATTGCTCATTCACATTCTAGATTTATTACAACATTTACAACATTTATATTTAAAGAAAATACAAAGTTCTTACAATTAATAAAAATAATACAACTGCTATCTATTTCTAGGTTTCTGTCTGCAAGTACACCCGTATCTCCCATGCTAAGAGAAGTCATAGCTAAACCTGAAAAATGTTGGTTTCCAGTCAGGAATGGAACAAGTACACAAACCGACGGCAATGCAAAACACAATAGAATTAACAAGACATGAAAATAGCATATGGAATATGAAAGCTAGTAAGAAAACTGATGACATAGCACGATAGAGAAGTAAACAAGGAAAAACTAATAAAAGACATCTATCTAGGTGGTGTGAAATATCCGTTTCGACATGTGAACGGCTAGGAGGTAAATCCGGCACCTGCACGTGTCGTGTACAGGTGCTATTGTTCACGAATAGACATCATGGGATAGTTCTGGATAGTTCACATGTCTACTTAGATATTTTCCCTCCCGACTACTCCGTGTGACGAGCGTGTCAACAAGCAGCAAGATGTATGTATAGACATGAAATGAAAACACTACTATGAATCGGAAAGCAATCAGAAAGTGCACTTGCCTGAGGTCCTTAGCTGGTAAACAAACCATCTTTGTTAGGTCCAGCATAGTCCAATTAGCTAAGGTCGGTGAGATGGAGATCGGTTTTGCAAGGAAAATAGGAGTATGATTAGTTAGTTAGTCATGGTCAATGAACAATCTAGTGCAAGAGAAAAATTGTTTTAGAATAAATATTATGTAGAGAATTATGTATATTTATTTAGAAAATCATTTTTTTATAAACTATCTAGGAATTATACCTTTAGAATATATCCAAATTAATATATAGAAAGTATTTATATTCTATTAGAAATAATTTACAAGGAAGCCCAATAATAACATTAGGCCCAAATTTACTTTATATATATATATATATATATATATATATATATATATATATATATATATATATATATATATATATATATATATATATATACAAAGACAAAAATAATTTATTAAAATAAGTCAATATAATAAATCATTGCATGGCCCAAACCCAAATTATGTACATCCAATATATACCCTTTTATTAATTCCAAACTAAATTGTTTTATAAATGCCTTCGATATTTAGCCCAAAATATCTAATAGATACTTAAAAGTATGGGCCTAGGGTTAAGGCCCAATAAGTTTTAAAGCCTAAGTGAAATATAGGTAATAGTTACCATAGTCCAAATTATTTTATAAGTAGTCTAGAAGTACTAATTATATATTTCTCAAACTAACTAATAACGATAATAAAATTATTACAAAAATGTTTTTATTACTAGTAAGATTAATAATAGTGATAATACCATTGTTATTCCATGTATGTGTATATATTTGTAGTTCTACAATTCAAAAGCCTATAGTTTATTTAAAGCCCAATAAAATTATTTAGAGTAATTAATACTGAGCCCAGTCCATGGTCTATAGACCAGGCCCGCAACCCAAAACCCGTTAGCCTAATAAAAATCCCTCTCTTTGAAGAGAGAGAAGGTCAGCTCCTTCTCACAGTTTCGAGAGGGGAGGTTTGGGAAATGGGAGAGAGGAAGCGCTCACCTTGGGGGAGAGGGTTTCGCCGGGAGACTTCGTCGACTGCGGGTGGCCGGTGGCGCTGGTGGAGGCTCCACAGCGAAGAGGTCGGGGCGGCTAGCTCCTAGCAGCGTCGGGGTTTCTCCGCTCGAGGGGTTCCGGCTAGGGCGGCGTGAGGGCTCCTTCTTGCGACGTGCGCGGGCGGCAAAGGGCGGTACTGTGCCGGGGCTCGGCGCACGGCTCCCACCGACGGTCGACATTGGGTCGTACTCGGTGGCAGAGCGGTACCGGATCCGTGGAACGACGGTCACTGAACGGAGGTGGAGCCGTAGTCGCTGCAGGGCCGCGTGGCTCAGTCGGGCTCGGCTGAGCCATGGTGGAGCGGCGGGCTCGTGCTCGTCGAGGAGGCGTGTCCGGCAAAAGGCGTTAGAGGTTAGCGGCGGATCTCAGGTTGGGTCTCTCCCCCCTCTCTCTCTTGTGGTGGTTCCTGTGGGTGGTGTTGATGCTGTGGTGTGGGTGATTTTTGTGATGGTTGGGATGTCCGTGTCGGCCTGTCGACACGGACAAGATATTTGGATTGTAATAATGGAGTAAGATGGATTTGACACGGACACACGGGTCCGGACACGGTACAGGCTTTATGTGCTTGGCTCTGATGATGGTGGCGGTGAGGAAGATCTGTTGTGGTGGTTGGTTTGGTGGTGACGACAAAGTCGGCGACGGGGTGGCTGCTTGACAGGTGATCAGTGGGGTTTGTCGGGATCGGGTGGAGACGCTGTTGCGCTGGTGGTGTATATATGGCATTGGCAAGGGGGTGACGTGAGGGTAAAAGGTGCAGAAGGGATTATATATTAGATGCGAGAGAGGAAGGGAGATATATATATATAAGATATATAGAGAAAAATTTGGCTCCGGATGAATCATATCTGGATTAGGACAAAACTAGTTTAATCTAATCCAAACCAAATAATTGATAATACCAATCTTTTAGATTAACAATTAGTATTATCAAATAGATTGAATAATATGTATTGAGATCTAGCTCGAATGAAAGATTCAGAATAATACTTTAAAAATGATACTTAGTATTTTAAATAATCCTTAAAATAAATTCTTATAAAATCAATTCTCAACGTATTCTTGAGAATAATTCAATTATTTGTATATAAAATAAACTAGATAAATTAAATCTAACTATAGCATTCGGTACAATAATAGTTCAAAATAATCTTAATATTATCGAAAATAGCATTCTATAGTTATGAATCAAAATTAGATTATCAAATCTTAATCGCCATAATAGTTGCAAATATACTCAATAATATAAAATATTATTTAAAACAAGTTTTATAAATTCAAATCTTAAACGTAATTGCGGGTAATAAATCAAATAATTCTTAAAAGTATGTTTTCATAAATCTAAAAATCTATTTTTAAAATAATTGGACAAACTTTTAGAATCAATCCAATTAAACACTGAATCAAATAAATCCTAGATTTACTCAAAATCAATCTATCATGATTTAAAAACAAGACCATATATTATTAGTAACATTTAAAATACATTTAACCAAATCTAACTTAATACTTTGTAAATAATAATAATGGTTCCTTGAGTCAATATTCAAATATTAAAACATATTTTTAAATAAAAAAATAATTAATAAATTTAATAATATCGTTTATAAGATAAAATCATATGAAAATAGATTTTCTTCATTCGTCAAAATATCTTTTGTATGCTAACAACAGATTTTCTACTATAAATATTTAAATAACTAAAAATTTAAAAATTCGGGAAGAGGAGTTATAGCCACATTCATGCCACAACTGTATTCTTTCGCAACAAAGCCATCTTTTATGATCTCATGCACGTAGGCACGTTTCAACACATTTATCATCTTTTTTCTCGCGTCGTGCACTTGGTGCACGCATTGAAGTCGTATTTCCATGTTATATGACTTAATGTTCAATATTCGTGGCTTGCACGCTAGGGCGCTCGCCTATTGTCTTTCAATGTGCTAGCCTTTCTAACTCGTGCGCGAAGGCACGGAATGGCTTGTGCACGAAGACACTCACCGAATACAGTTATCCCATGTTCTTGCGGCTTGCGTACCGAGGCGCTCGTCTTTGCGATATCCAATTTTCCATAACGACTCGTGCATTTGATGTACGTTTTATTTCAATTGTTCTAACTAGTGTTCGACACACACTATGATTTATCTTTCGATCGGACCATGCCCGTGGCATCGATAGGTTAACTTAGCATACAATCTTACATTCTTACTTAGGCATGAAGGAGTAAAAAGAAGAGTCAATCCTCCCACCTTAGGTTGATATGCATTGTCGTTTTGCCTAGCCGATGCGGCTCAATTTCATAACTTCGTTGCACGACCAGCCGGTACAGACCCTAATGTTCATTAACAAGTTCATAGGGGATACAATAGTATATCCTCAGGCCAACCCTAGGCTACCAGGATGGTTGACTCCATATAACCAGAACTAGATTCAGCTTAGTGCCTGGATCATGAAGAACTTCAAGAAGGACCTGGAATCCATCGGCCTTTATGAAGCAGTAGCCTCTACAAGCCAGGGTATACCGATGAACAGTAACCTGTTCTTGGCTTTGATGGAGCTGTACATGAGTTCAACAGGAACTTTTGCAACTCCATTAGGTGAGATGGGTCTTGTCCTGCACGAGATGCAATTCATCTCTAAGCTGCCGATGGGTGAAGCACCTTATGAAGAGTATGTTCCCTCTAACCAAGAACTAGCAGAAGTCAGAGAGAAAAATCCTCGATTGGTTGAGGTCTACCAAGAACTGATGTGCCATTACTTAATTTGCACCTCTATGTATGATAGTGGGTCGCACTTGGCATATACTAATAAATGGACAACCTATCTATTCTATCATGAGAATAGGATATCCGAGAAGGGAGATTTCAAGAAAATAAGGCTCCAACCATCAACCCTTGTTCAATAATCCCTTCAGATCTGATCAATAGTTTAATGATCTCACATAAGTCTCCAGACTAGTATCTGTCCAAAAGATTGGAGACATCCCTGCGGGGACTGAAACTTTGAGCCACCTGAGGCATGGTAGTCATAACATCTCCAGGGAAGTCTTGCTGGCAGGCTTTCTGTCTTTGTGGCTGCGGAGATGGGTTGTGCCTGGGATCAGCACAGTAGACAGAATTCACCAAAACGTATTGTGGCCGGCAGTACGTTTGGTGTTCAAGGTCAGAATCAACCTGCTATCGGCAATGGTGTACCGAATAAACACAGGTTTACGGACCTTTGGTGAGGAACTAATCAACAATGCTCCTCACCGAAAAGATTTCCCAAGGGTGGAGATGCCCTACACTTATCTAATGGGCTGGCTACTGCATCATAACTGCAATTTGTTGCCACCGGGTCCTGAAGATAATGCAGAGGTCTTCCTCCAAAAATTCAACAAAGCCACATGGATTGCAACTACAGTGGCAGATACTCGAGCAGTGCTGAACTATTCCCATGGATGGAACTTCTTCTGCATAAGGCCACCAGTTCCAGCCGACTGTCTCGACGTACAGTTTGAAGATAGAGGAGAAGGAAGGACTTCATTGCCTGTGCCAGTTCTCAAATGGCTATAGTGCATCAGACCCTCACATCTGATGTACAGGAATGAAGACGACTGTGCGTTCGAACCATATCTACCAAGTCGGTTCGCTCGCCAGTTTGGATATGACCAACTTCATGTTGGTAATACCTCCACCAGCTTCTACCATTATGGAAAGCTAATTGATGGTGCGAGAGCCTGGAGATACTTTAGCACTGCTTGTACCGGTGCTAAATTAAGAGTATCGACTGCTACCAGCACGACCGAGCTACAGATACTTCATACGTATGCTCGCTTTTATGCGTCTATTCGCTCTTTTGTACATTGCTATAATTTGAAGGGGAGTCTTAGATGGCTGTCACGACCCGCACCCGATTTTCGGATACGAGCTCGTGAGCAAGCCAGTTACGTATCGAGCGGACTCCAGCCCGACTCGAGTACGTATAAGCTGTCAAGGTCATGGGTATCATGTCTAATCTAAACTATATCTCAATCCACAATAAGAACAATAAACAAGAATGAACAAGTATGGGTCATGGTCTGTAGCCCATTAGCATATTGTTCGATTAGACTCCAAGAATAATAAGAGTCTATAAATAAACAGAGTATAACATGATACGGAATATAATGCACGAAAGGATAATAAAGAATATCACAAACAAATACCTGTATCATATATCACAATCCTCTACCATCCTGCTCTGCTAACTAACTCCATGCAGTCGCTAAACCTGAAGAGATCATCAGGTCCTCAGAGGACTAGCAAGATACATAAAATATGCCTATCTAACAGTTTAATCATGCAATAATATAGACATGGTATAAACAGGAACTAGACAGAAAACTGACATATGGCTACTGACAAGTAACTATGAACACGGATACAGGATCAAGTACGCATAAATGAACTGCTGGTAGATCAATGGATGACCAACCCTCGCCCCGATTGTGGACTCGCAGGTCAGTTTCAAGACAAGTCACCCTCGCCCCGATTGTGGACTCGCAGGTGCAAAGGCAACCCTCGCCCCGTGTGTGGACTCGCAGGTTGTGGGAAAGACAAAGGAATAGCAGTTCACTCACTCATACTTACAGACACGACTCAGTCAAGACACGGGTGAAGACACGACACGACCCAATCACGATACACGAGAGAACCAATCCAATATGAACTAACAAGGCTAACCATGTATAAGGACTATAGCTATACTAGCATGTACGATATACAAATCACAAGTAATAACCAACTAGTAAAACTATATACTAATAGAAATATGCATGTAAATAAAATGTAGAGGGAGGCAAGGTATACTTGCCTGGTGGCAGCGCGAAGAACCAATAAAATACCGTCAACTGGTAAGCCATACAGTCCAAGTCATCACAACTGTCTCCGAAAGCTGAAACAAACATTACCAACGTTCTCAGAATAGTCAAATTAGCTAGGATTGCCTGTCCTTAAGTCCAATTCTGGACACAGAGGCAAAACGGTAATTTCGGGCAAAAACGGTATCCGTCGTTGGATCCGCTTTGCACCGAAAAGCGTGCCAGAGTCAATGGTCTCTAAAGTCATCAAACTATATGTCTACAGATCCGGTTTTTCGATACGAACCCAACCGTATGTCCAAAGTTGGATTCCGGCAGGCCGTGCACAAAATCGTCCGTCGAGTCGGACCGGGGGGCCCGCGATACGGCGATTTTATCAACTGTCTCAGAATCGAACCAAACTTGGCATACAGGACCAGAAAAACGATACCATCATGTTGGCGCAAGTTTCGTCTCGATCTGACGAACGTGCACGAAGTAATTGAGAAATTTGCAAAGTGCACGATACGGTGAATTTCGACGGATACGCATCAAATTTGTCGCGCACACGCGACCAATTTGAATTTCGCCAAAGCCCACATGACTACGAAGCCGTTACGCAGCTTTTGATGCCTTCGATTCGTGACCACATCGTCCGAAATGGCGGGACGTACGTCGTGTGGAACAATTTTCTAGTTTTGAAAACAGGTTTTTGTCAAAATTTGGGATCCGATTTCTCTGCGTGTAGTCAATATAATTGGGTTCTACGAATTGGGTCGTGAAGCCCTATATGTTGTCTCAAAGTGTCTTTAATTAGTTTTTTGAAAATCTTAATATGTTGTTCGAAAACTGGCCTCTAATATGGATATTTGGACTGTTATATACTCTGTTTTGAGACAGGTTTTCGGTCGATTTCGTGTCGATTTCTTGGGTCGGTCGCACGACTATTTTGAAATCTAACTACTGGGGTTTGAAGATGGTTATGTTGGCTTTCCAAACTAATTTACGGTTCGCGATACGATCAAGTATGCGGGGAGAAAAGAGGTGAGGAAGTCGGTACCTGTGTTCGGGTTGCTGCTGTGCTAGTGCTGTTGTCCTGCGCGCGCACGCGGTTTCCTCGCCGTCCGACGACCCACACGGCGTTGCACGGCCGTGGGTGGCCGCCCCAAGAGTGGTGAAGGTGCATGAGTGGTGGCGAGGCCTTAGGGTTAGGGTTTTGATGTATAATCCGCTCCTCTCTCGATATTTCGATATCGGTTATATACGATGTACTCAATGGTCGGGTTTACAAAGGGTTGCTGTGCGTGGGGAATGACCTGGTGCTGATGGGCTTGGGCCATGCTGGCTCGGGCTGGGCTCGAATCCAGCTGGGCTTCCTGGGTTAGGCCGAGCCTAGGGCTTATTTGGGCTGGGCCTTAGCTGCTTTGGCTTTTCAATTATTTGCAGTTGGTGGAAACATCAGCTGATCCTTCCATATCCACAGCTGCGTGCTTGCCTGATGAGTGTGGATAGTTAAGACTAGGAGGCTGAGAGTAACTAGATGTTCGTTCATACAGCTTGCTGGAAGATCTTGATAAATATGCCCGTTCATTAGTTTAGTTGGTGAAACTCATATCAGTGATATGGACAGTAAGCAGTCCGCTTGCTTGGGTACTGGTTTCAACAAGCAAGAAGTCAATAAGCCTCATTTAGATAAAGATGGCATTCCAGGACATGATCTTTGGACAGACGGCCTTATATGTGCTGGACTTTGGGCCGACTGTTATTGTGATTTCTCTTTTTCTTTTTCTTTTTATCTATTTCTTTTTATCTATTTCTATTTATTAGCAACCTATATATGCATAGCTATATCTCTATATAATCCATTATATATTTATATATATATATATATACGTGCACACAAATATCTATATATATTTTATATATATGTACACACACATACATATACATATATATTATATATATACACACATACATTTATAATACGTAACATACACATACGTATAATATATATATATATTTATATATATATACGTACACATATTTAATATATTATATTTGTGCATAAATTATAAATCTCTTGATAACAATTTAATATACAATTAAATATAACCATTAAATATAACCAATAAAATAATAATATTAAATAACAATCCCAATAAAATAATAATAGTAATAAAAATAATAACGAATTTTAATAAAGTATATACCATTATTGCACCGTCCAATAATCCCAGAAAATGTACAAGGCCTATCTTATACAAACCTTATTGAATATCAACTAATAACAATATTTATAATATTTAATTGAGAATATTTAGAAATATTCCTTAGATCACTAAAATGGAATACGACACAATCATACCAAAAATGCATCAATACGAATGTCATTGGACGTACCGCATAACTACATGGGCATGGGCTCAGTTCGGGTTCAGTTTGACTAGTTTGGTGCGACCGGGTCATCTAGACGTCAAATAACATTAATAATGAATAATTAACTATTTATAATGGTCATGTCACAACTTGGCCTGGTTTTCCTAGTTAGGACATCCCTATGGCTAGGTTTCCCTGGACATGGCTAGTACACTAGTCAAGGCACACTGCTACATCTCCCGTGCCACAAATCCTAGTCGTATAGTACTTCAAAACTCAACCATGGCTAAAATCATCTACCATAATAATTAACTAAATAAATATTTATAAAATTCTAAAATCCCCATTTAAATCAAATAAATAAATAAATAAATATTTTAAAAAAATTTTCGGGAAGGGGAGCTACAAATCTACCCACCTTAAAAATAATTTCGTCCTCGAAATTCTAATTCATAACTATTTCTTAAAATTCGAAGTTTAGTATTTCCTTAATCTCCTCAAATTTAATTTCAAAAAAAATATTTATGGCCTTCTCTAGTCATTTGGTATTTACGAAATCTCGAGGACTTCTACCCACCTTTGGTCACACTACTCCATTGAAACATAGGTCGCTAAAATCTTATAATCTTCCAACTAGTGGCTAATAATTCTACCAAAATATCTAGAATATATGGTACCTATAATCCCTCATATATAAACAACCAATATTCAATAGTCAATCAATATATACTATATTTTAAGGATTCCTAATGAATTCTAGACATCACGATCGTTCGTCGCTTCGAGATAGGAAGGGACGAGAATCAATAGTACGGAAAGCAAGGGAGTATAATCGAGAGTAAATATGGAATTTTCAAGGACGTAAAGAATTTCTATGAGAATTTTCAAGACAGTGTGGATTGAGATTCCTAAGGGTTTAGTCAGTTGCGCAGGCTCGTACCGGTACAGTTACGTAACCGATACGATATGCTCTGACCTGCATGGGCTACCACAAAAACTTGTCATGACCCACACCCGGTTTTCGGACGCGAGCTCGTGAGCAAGCCAGCTACATATCGAGCGGACTCCATCCCGATTCGAGTACGTATAAGCTGTCAAGGTCATGGGTATCATATCTAATCTAAACTATATCTCAATCCACAATAAGAACAATAAACAAGAATAAACAAGTATGGGTCATGGTCTGCAGCCCATTAGCATATTGTTCGATTAGACTCCAAGAATAATAAGAGTCTATAAATAAACAGAGTATAACATGATACGGAATATAAAGCACGAAAGGATAATAAAGAATATCACAAACAAATACCTGTATCATATATCGCAATCCTCTACCATTCTGCTCTGTTAACTAACTCCATGCAGTCGCTAAACCTGAAGAGATCATCAGGTCCTCAGAGGACTAGCAAGATACATAAAACATGCCTATCTAACAGTTTAATCATGCAATAATATAGACATGGTATAAACAGGAACTAGACAGAAAACTGACATATGGCTACTGACAAGTAACTATGAACACGGATACAGGATCAAGTACGCATAAATGAACTGCTGGTAGATCAATGGATAACCAACTCTCGCCCCGATTGTGGACTCGCAGGTCAGTTTCAAGACAAGTCACCCTCGCCCCGATTGTGGACTCGCAGGTGCAAAGGCAACCCTCGCCCCGTGTGTGGACTTACAGGTTGTGGGAAAGATAAAGGAATAGCAGTTCACTCACTCATACTTACAGACACGACTCAGTCAAGACACGGGTGAAGACACGACACGACCCAATCACGATACACGAGAGAACCAATTCAATATGAACTAACAAGGCTAACCATGTATAAGGACTATAGCTATACTAGCATGTACGATATACAAATCACAAGTAATAACCAACTAGTAAAACTATATACTAATAGAAATATGCATGTAAATAAACTGTAGAGGGAGGCAAGGTATACTTGCCTGGTGGCAGCGCGAAGAACCAATAAAATACCGTCAACTAGTAAGCCATACAGTCCAAGTCATCACAACTGTCTTCGAAAGCTGAAACAAATATTACCAACGTTCTCAGAATAGTCAAATTAGCTAGGATTGCCTGTCCTTAAGTCCAATTCTGGACACAGGGGCAAAACGGTAATTTTAGATAAAAACGGTGTCCGCCGTTGGACCCGCTTTGTACCGAAAAGCGTGCTAAAGTCAATGGTCTCTAAAGTCATCAAACTATATGTCTACAGATCTGGTTTTCCGATATGAACCCAACCATATGTCCAAAGTTGGATTTCGGCAGGCCGTGCACAAAATCGTCCGTCGAGTCGGACCGGGGGGCCCGCGATACGACAATTTTATCAACTGTCTCAGAATCGGACCAAACTTGGCATACAGGACCAAAAAAATGATACGGTCCTGTTGGCGCAAGTTTCGTGTCGATCTGACGAGCGTGCACGAAGTAATTGAGAAATTTGCAAAGTGTACGATACGGTGAATTTCGACGGATACGCATCAAATTCGTCGCGCACACGCGACCAATTTGAATTTTGCCAAAGCCCACACGACCATGAAGCCGTTACGCAGCTTTCGATGCCTTCAGTTCGCGACCACGTCGCCCGAAATGGCGGGACGCACGTCGTGTGGAATAATTTTCTAGTTTTGAAAACAGGTTTTTGTCAAAATTTGGGATCCGATTTCTCTGCGTGTAGTCGATATAATTGGGTTCTACGAATTGGGTCGTGAAGCCCTATATGTTGTCTCAAAGTGTCTTCAATTAGTTTTTTGAAAATCTTAATATGTTGTTCGAAAACTGGCCTCTAATATGGATATTTGGACTGTTATATACTCTGTTTCGAGACAGGTTTTCGGTCGATTTCGTGTCGATTTCTTGGGTCGGTCGCACGACTATTTCGAAATCTAACTACTGGGGTTTGAAGATGGTTATGTTGGCTTTCCAAACTAATTTACGGTTCACGATACGATCAAGTATGCGGGGAGAAAAGAGATGAGGAAGTCGGTACCTATGTTCGGGTTGCTGCTGTGCTAGTGCTGTTGTCCTGCGCGCGCACGCGGTTTCCTCACCGTCCGGCGACCCACACGGCGGTGCGCGGCCGTGGGTGGCCGCCCCAAGAGTGGTGAAGGCGCAGGAGTGGTGGCGAGGCCTTAGGGTTAGGGTTTTGATGTATAATCCGCTCCTCTCTCGATATTTCGATATCGGTTATATACGATGTACTCAATGGTCGGGTTTACAAAGGGTTGCTGTGCGTGGGGAATGACCTGGTGCTGATGGGCTCGGGCCATGCTGGCTCGGGCTGGGCTCGGATCCAGCTGAGCTTCCTGGGTTAGGCCGAGCCTAGGGCTTAGTTGGGCTGGGCCTTAGCTGCTTTGGCTTTTCAATTATTTGCAGTTGGTGGAAACATCAGCTGATCCTTCCATATCCACAGCTGCGTGTTTGCCTGATGAGTGTGGATAGTTGAGACTAGGAGGCTGAGAGTAACTAGATGTTTGTTTATACAGCTTGCTGGAAGATCTTGATAAATATGCCCGTTCATTAGTTCAGTTGGTGAAACTCATATCAGTGATATGGACAGTAAGTATTCCGCTTGCTTGAGTACTGGTTTCAACAAGCAAGAAGTCAATAAGCCTCATTTAGATAAAGATGGCATTCCAGGACATGATCTTTGGACAGACGGCCTTATATGTGCTGGACTTTGGGCCGACTGTGATTGTGATTTCTCTTTTTCTTTTTCTTTTTCTTTTTATCTATTTCTTTTTATCTATTTCTATTTATTAGCAACCTATATATGCATAGCTATATCTCTATATAATCCATTATATATATATATATATATATATATATATATATATATATATATATATATATATATATATATATATATATATATATATATATATATATACGTGCACACAAATATCTATATATATTTTATATATATACACACACATACATATACATATATATTTTATATATATATATATACACATACATTTATAATACGTAACATACACATACATATAATATATATATATTTATATATACATATACGTACACATATTTAATATATTATATTTGTGCATAAATTATAAATCTCTTGATAATAATTTAATATACAATTAAATATAACCATTAAATATAACCAATAAAATAATAATATTAAATAACAATTCCAATAAAATAATAATAGTAATAAAAATAATAACGAATTTTAATAAAGTATATACCATTATTGTACCGTCCAATTATCCCAAAAAATGTACAAGGCCTATCTTATACAAACCTTATTGAATATCAACTAATAACAATATTTATAATATTTAATTGAGAATATTTAGAAATATTCCTTAGATCACTAAAATGGAATACGACACAATCATACAAAAAATGCATCAATACGAATGTCATTGGACGTACCGCATGACTACATGGGCATGGGCTCAGTTCGGGTTCAGTTTGACTAGTTTGGTGCGACCGGGTCATCTAGACGTCAAATAACATTAATAATGAATAATTAACTATTTATAATGGTCATGTCACAACTTGGCCTGGTTTTCCTAGTTAGGACATCCCTATGGCTAGGTTTCCCCGAACATGGCTAGTACACTAGTCAAGGCACACTGCTACATCTCCCGTGCCACAAATCCTAGTCGTATAGTACTTCAAAACTCAACCATGGCTAAAATCATCTACCGTAATAATTAACTAAATAAATATTTATAAAATTCTAAAATCCCCATTTAAATCAAATAAATAAATAAATAAATATTTCAAAAAAATTTCCGGGAAGGGGAGCTACAATGGCCCAAGGAAGGGAATGTTGAAGAGCCAGTCAGGGTATTTTCTGACATACCCGATGACGCTGCTGTTCCAGATGAGTATCTGGAAGTCATCCCTACGGGAGCTGGAGAAATAGCTGCGGGACCAATCATTATCAGCAAGACCCGGAAACGGAAATAAGGTGCAGCTGTTACCCTTCCAGAAAAGACTCTCCCAGAGAAGAAGAAGATGGTTACCGTCAAAGGGCCTTCTAGACAGAGAGCCGCTACTCCAGAGAGCGACACTCCAGTCGAGGAGCCACAACATATTGTTTCTTCTTTGACTCATTCTGGAGAAGGATCTTCTGCATCTCAACCGGCAACATCAACAGAAGGTGTGGGGGTTCTATCTCCGGGACGCCTCAGCTCATCATTTCACCTGTCTTTGCCACAAAAGACACAAGCTACTGAAGACGTTGCCACTACACATACTGTTGATCGAAAGCTCATCCCATCAGATGAACCAGCTATTACCTTTGATGATGATGACTGGGATGGGGACCATGACTCGTACTTGGCATGTCCTGCACCTACTCCAGGTAAATATAAATCACACAAAATCTATACAAGATTATGTATTATGATTTTGTATATTAACTTATTTTGTTTAATTTGTAGGTGTCATCATTGCAGCAAAGCCTATGGTTCCTCCTCCTCAAGAAACTATTTATGAGGAAAACACGGAGTCTGAGGAAGAAGGTTCTTCTTCAAAAGAAGATAATGTCCAGGAGGAAGTACAACAAGAGCCCGAAGTAGAGGCTCGGCCAGAATTATCTTCTCTTGCTGAAAATAGAGAAGAAGAACAAACTGCAGAAAAACCAACTGCAGATGAAGAAGCGGCTGCTGAGGAAGAGACAGACTTCGATGAAGAAACTGAAGTACTCCCAGAGCCTGAAGAGCCAGTAGCCTATGAAGGTGATGAGGATATAGTCGACCCATCAACTGAAGCTGGAGACGTGGTAATAACATCCTCAGTTATTGCTACTGATCTGGTACAAGTTCCTGAGAAGACAATATCTGAATCGGAGCCAGCTACCATAACTACCATTCCTCCCACACCAATCAGTGTAATAACCGCCACCGAAACTCAAGTAGTTTCGACTCCAGAAATGGCTGGAGTAACAATTGCTGGAGACATTGTCCCTGAAGCTCTTGGAGATCAGTTAGCTATGGTAGCAACGACAACATCGACTTTATCTCAGTCTGCTACCAAAGTAACAACATCTGCTCCTAGTCTTCAGAAAAGGGATCTGATAGACATTGCTGCAACGCCGAGCTCGAATGCAAAAATGAATCTCTTAGTTGAGATTCATACTGAAACGTTCTACAAGACCCTGACAGCTCTAATCAAAATGGTCCTGAAGAAGGGCCTCAATTATGAAAGTCTGAAGGCTGCGATTGCTCTTACTATCAGGAACGTCGCTATGTTTAATGATGCAGCAAGAGCAGCGGCACTGGAGAAGGTCGTGGAGGAACTTGAACAGCCCATTAGAGAATATCTAAGGCTTTCAAGTGAAACTATTGAAAGTCTTATCCAAAGTGAGTATGACGCTTTATCAGCTTAATACGTCGCTCGGGAGACTACTTTCAATGAAGCTCTCCAAGAGTACAGCACCAAGGTCGCCAAAGAAAAAGTCTTTTTGGCTGAAGCTAAGCCCCAGCTAGAGATTCAGAGAGAAGCCTATGAAACTTCAAATATAAGAATTCATCGACAGAATGATAGAATTCGTGAAGTGGAGGCAGAATTGGCTCGCTAGAAGGCGGAGAGGGAGCAGTTAATCACAACTCTGGACCAACATCTGACGCAAATCTCAATATTGGAGGAGCAAGTCTTCGGTACCGAAGCTACCATCAAAACCCTTGACGAAGCCAAGGATAAGATGATAGCTACTTTCGCCGACTTCTCCCATATTTGTACTCCAGAAGCTCGGCGTATCAAGCTACTACAACTGTGATGAACTCTCGCGAGAAGCGTCTAGGGGAGCTACAAAAATTGCTTGAAGATGTCTCTGCTCCACCTTAGGCAAATAAAGAATTTTTGTAATCTTCTATCTTTTTCATTATGTAGTGTTTACAAGAAATGAATAAAATATTTGTTTTGCGATCCTATTATTTATTTTGAAATTAAACAATAGGTATGAGATAGAAAACACTTATCAGAGGTAATATGGACATGACAAGTCTTCTAAACTCAATAAATTATATCTATCCAGAGGTAATGTGGACATGATAGATAATGAATCTCGTTTTCTGTTTAGAGTATACAATACTATCAGAGGTAATATGAACGTGACAGATCGTAAGAACTCAAAAAAGAAGATTAATATCTATTCAAAGGCCATATGGACATGATAGATAGGAAAAGAAGTAGACTTAATATGTATTCAGAGGTCATGTGAACATGATAAATAATAAATATCTCTTTTTTAATCAGCTGGTAAGACAGAAGATCAAAAATTCTCTTTTAGGAAGATAAATAATCAGCTTAACCAAACATTGGTAGCTGGAGAATAAAGAAGAAATTCAGACATAGTATTTCTTCAAGAATTTGCCATTAATTGGCATCATGAGCAAATCTCCATTAGGTTTAGACAACCTATAGGCACCATTAGAGAATACCGTCTCGACGACATAAGGACCTTCCTATTTTGCTTGGAATTTCCCTTTGCTCTTGTGAGTCATCACCATCGGTTCGAACAGCTAGAACTAGCTCACCGACTTTAAATACCCTCTCTTTAACTTTACGATTGAAAGCTCGAGATATGCGGGCTTGATATAACTCAATGTGCTGTTGCGCTTGAAGACGCTTTTCGTCTAGACCTTCAAGTTCTTGAAGTCTCAACCGATCATTATTCTCTGTAGTTAGCTCATTTGCAATAGCTATTCTAAGAGATGGAATATGGATTTCCAGTGGAAGAACAGCCTCACATCCATAAACCAGTGAGAATGGTGTAAAGCTAGTAGGAGTTCGGACTGTCGTTCGGTAAGCCCATAAACATTCTCTAAGTTTCTCATTCCAATCACGTTTATTAGAAGAGACGAACTTTTTGAGAAGTTTAATGATTGTCTTGTTGAAAGCTTCAGCTAAACCATTAGCAGCTGGATTATAAGCCGTAGAAGCTAGATTTTGGATCCGATTCTTATCGCATAATCGATAAAATGCCTGACTGACAAATTGTGGTCCATTATCATGAATTATCCTTCGGGAAATCCTAAAACGATAAATGACATGGTGTTTAATGAAGCTAACCACATTAGATATTTTTACTTCAACAAGGGGAACCGCTTCCGTCCATTTCGAAAAGTAATTGGTTATAGCCAAGATAAACCGATGTCCCTTGACAGAAGGAGGATTAATCGGACCAATAATATCCATGTCCCAAGCTTCGAATGACCAAAAAGCTGCTGTAGGATATAAGAATTCTGATGGTTGATGAATAAAATTAGCATGAATCTGACATGCTTTACACCGTCTGGCATAATCCACAGCATCTGCTATCATGGAAGGCCAATAATATCCCATTCTTCGAATATGGTCCTGTAATTTTGGACCTGATTGATGGGCACCACAGACACCATCATGAGCTTCACGGAGTGTTTGCTTAGCTTCACTCTCAGAGAGACAACGTAGTAAAAGTCCGTCATAAGAACGACGATATAACATATGTAAAGAAGAATCATAGTAGAATCGAAATGATCGTCTCTTAATTGATGCAACTTCTTTTGGATCTTCAGGTAAAATTTCATGAACCGCATAATCAATGAATGAACTTCTCCAATCCCTTTGTTGAGAACTTGATTCTGTAGTATAACTCTATTCGATATGCAGATTATTCTTAACACAGAATAAGTCTCGATCCAATAAAGTAATGGTATTTTGTCTTCTAATTGGAACAGCTAAGTCTGCAGCCAAACTAGCAAGAGCATCAGCTTTCAAATTTTGAGAACGTGGTATGAATTCGATAAAGAATCCTTTGAATGAAAGGACCAATTCGATTACCACTTGATGATAGGGAATAAGGTCAGGATTTCTGACTTCATATGTCCCTCTGACTTGATTAACAATTAGTTGAGAATCTCCATAAGCTTCCAGGAACTCAATATCCAATTGTTTTGCTACTTGGAGACCAATTAGCAGAGCATTGTATTCTGTCACATTGTTGGAGCATGGCTCATTAAGAGAATAAGCACGGTATATGACCATTTTATCCGGAGAGACCAAGACGATGCCTACTCCGGAGACAATATTGCCTTTAGGTCCAACCCGTGATGCTCCATCAAAGTATAGTTGCCAAATGTCATCCCTCAAAGCCATGTTGTAATCCACGACTTCATCCGAAATGTCCTCATAAAGATCAGATGTTTCAGGTATAGGGTGAGCTGCTAAAAAATCAGCTAATGCTTGACCCTTCACTGATTTTTGAGGTACATAGACCATGTCATAAGGAGTAAGCAACATAGCCCAGGTGGCTAACCTGGAATTAAGGATGCTCGATTTTCTCATTAATACCCAAATAGGATTTATTCTGGATATAACATGAATAGTTTGTCCTGACACATAATGTCGCATCTTTTGAACAGCGAAAACCAAGGCCAGACATTCTTTCTCCACATGAGTATACCCGTGTTCAGCTCCAACCATTATTCAGCTAAGATAATAAATTGCTTGTTCATAACCTTTATCACTTTTCTGTGCAAGAAGAGCACCAAGAGAATGATCTAAGGCTCGAACATAGAGCAAAAATGGTCTTCCTACTACTGGCGGTACCAGAACATGTGGATTTGTAAGGTATTGTTTGATGTCATTGAAGGCTTTTTGACATGCTTCATCCCAAACAAATGATACACCTTTCTTTAATAGCCGACATAAAGGTTGACATCTCCCAGAAAGATTAGATATAAATCTCCTAATATAAGCAATACGACCTTGGAAGCCACAGAGTACTTTTAGATTACATGGAGGACGCATTTCAAGAATTACTTTAATTTTGTCATGATCAACATGGATACCTTAAGAAGTGATGACAAATCTCAAAAACTTGCCACTGGAAACCCCTAAGAAAGACTTAGTAGGATTCATCTTCAATTGATGTTGACGCATCAATTCAAATACTGTCTTTAAGTCTTGAATATGATCATCTTTTGATCGACTTTTGACAGCAATATCATCTACATAACATTCAACTATTTTCTGTAGATGTTCTTGAAAGATATTGCTCATGGCCCGCTGATACGTAGCACCAGCATTTTTTAGACCAAATGGCATAACTGTATAGCAGTAAACTCCAAGGGGTGTACGGAAAGCGATATGCTTTTCATCCCCTGGATGCATCTTAATTTGATTGTATCCTGAAAACCAGTCCATAAAAGACATGCGTTCAAAACCACATGTATTGTCTATCATGACATCGGTAATCGGAAGTGGAAATTCGTCTTTTGGACAAGCTGCATTAAGATCTCGAAAATCTATGCAAACTCGAACTTTTCCATTCTTCTTCATAACAGAAACAATATTGGCAACCCAGTCTCGGTGTTGTTCTTCACGAACAAAGCCACATGTGATCAGCTTTTTAACTTCTGCTTTAATTGCATCCATCATATCTGGTCGAAAATGCCGCTGCTGTTGTTTTACAGGCTTGGCATTAGAAAGAATATTGAGTTTATGAATAGCTATTTTAGGATCTAGGCCCGACATATCCTCATAACTCCATGTAAAAATATCAATATATTCTTTAATCAGCTGTATCAACTCTTCCTTTTCATCTTCAGAAAGGTTTTTACTGATGAATATCGGCTTAGACGTAGTTCCGTCTCCGACGTTAATCTGGACGATTTTATCTTCCGTAGGTGGCTGTCGCTGTTCAAAACGAAGCTCCCACTGAGTGGCCATTTATTGTGCCCAAGGGTCATTTTCAAATGGCTCAGATTCACCATCGGTTTGAACCATGTTAACTGAGAATACACACACAGATTCATCATAATAGTCTCCTCCAGAATATGAGGATTGTAAAAAACTGGAAGAACATTCTTCTTCCATATCTTCTTTGCACATATGGGGTGTATCCGATTCGATGAATTAGATTTCTTCAGAATCTGAGGATTGTGAAGAACTGGAAGAAAATTCTTCTTGTATATCTTCATTAAACATATGGGATGGATCGTATCCCAACCCATACCAAGTTTTCTGGTAAAATGGATCACCACATAATGGTAACCGTCTACCTTTGCCTTGATTGAGACCTTGCATAGTCTTCAAATCATATCCCATATTATGGATAATCTTGAGAAATTGTTGACTATATTTGTTAATTCGGATTCTCCCTTTATCTTTCTCTCTAAGATCATCTGTCTGAATAACAGGAATATTTCTAGCTAGACCAAACACAATTTGGCGCTTGTTTTTCTTATCAGACGAAATCACAAAATAAGATTCTTCGTGACGTCTATAAGTTACACAAGCTTGTGATGATGAGGCTACGGGAAGAAAATATGGAGAAGATGTTAAGAACCTTTGAGCATAAGGTCCAACATCGATATGAGGAGGAAAGGAATTTTTCTTTTGGTTAATGTATAAGGTTTCCTCTGTATTTATGTTATTTTTATATTGATGACTTTGATCATCAGAAGATAAAGTCATTCTTTTAATAAATTTGACAGCCATATACTCCAAAAGGAAATCTTTATTGATATTAGAAAGTACAGAATGATCAATATTTACATTATTTATAAATTGACTACTACGCTTTGGATTGATCATTAACGGACCGTCATCCGTCTTCTGCGTAGGCTTGCCAAGGTTGATAATCAGTGGTGGTTCGGGATCATTCGTACGAGAAGTACGTCTCTTGACCTTGATCATAAGGGGTTGAACTTGGCTCTTGACTGGAATTTTCACAAATTCCTCAGACAAAGCTCGAGTTCTTTCCTTAACCTTGATCATCAGAGGTTCCTCATTGACAGGTTGGGGTTGAATTCATCCTTTGACTTTGATCTTCAAAGGTTGATCTTTTGGAGGATCTTTATTGACAGATTGATCTTCTGCAAGCGACCGATCTTCAGCCATATCAGATATTTCTTTCACCTGCTCCTGTTTGTAGAGTATTGAGTCAGAGAAATAGGCTTCAACACACTTAAAAGGATTGATATCTGTAAATTCGGTCTTCACAACCCCTTGAGAATCTACATACTTGAAGCATTGATGGAGAGTTGAAGGCACAATGTTATGCTCATGTATTCACGGTCTTCCAAGGAGGATGTTGTAAGATACATCAGAGTTGATAACATAAAAGGTCACCATAGTTCGAAGATCACCGATTTGAATCTTCAGACGAATCTTTTCCAGTGGTTTACTTTTTCCAGAGTTGAAGCCAACTATTGTTGTACTAGTGTAAGTCAAGTCACTAGTAGGAATCCTCAAGGGCCGTAGCATACTCTGAAGAATAATGCTAATAGAAGACCCAGGATCAATGTAAATCCTGTCAAGTTCAGTAGATTCAATATACCCTGTGTAGTATAGAGGCCTGTCGTGCTTATTATGCTTCAACAACATATCTTCTTGTGTGAAGGTAATATTAGAAATTGCTTCCATTACACTATGACATTGTGGACACGATACTGGTATATTGTCAGGACTCTTGAGTTGAGCTAGACATGAGTCTGCTTGTAGCAAAACTTTGCTCAAAGTTTCTCGGCTTTTTTTAGAAAGACGAAGCAGCTCAAAGATAGAAAGTCTAGCCGGAGTATTAGCTAGTTGGGCTAGAATATCAAACTTGTAGGGCTTCATCACCACCCCTTGATTTGAAGCAGACTTCAATGGGACGTCAAAGCGTACTGCTTTTTGTTTCCCTTTCTCAACCACAGATGGTTTAGAAGGCCTTGCCTCAGCAGAACAGGAGACGATTGAGCTGGTAGTGTTTCAACAACGTCCTCTGCTTCTTTAGAAAATTTCTCATAATCTTTGTGGTACTCTTTCCCATATCTCGTACCAGCAAAGGTTTCTTCTTCAGACTCGGGAGAATGAAGTACCATATTACAGGTTTTATTCTTCTTTCCCTTAGTCTTCTTCTTGCAAGGATTTTTATGAGGGACTTCAAATCCCAATCCAATAGTAGATTTTTGACTTTAAAGTTGTAAAGGAAGTCGCATTCCTTTATCATAGTTCAAACCTTCCTCCTTTTGAAAGTCATAGCCCATCTTTTTCTTGAGATGGACTAATTATTGACTGTACAAATGAGTGGATAACGAACTTTCAGTAGATGATTCAGCAGAAAGAGAAGGAATAAAAACCTCCGTAGCCACAGAAGAAGGAGAAATAGAAACCTTTATAGCCACAGGAGAAACTATTGTGCCCTGTATAAGGGAACACTATTCATTGCTAACCATTGCCGATGAGTAAGCTTGAGTTTGGTAGGAGGGGCCAAACTTGGAGGACATATATTCAAACCTCTCAGCCTATCCTCCAAAGGAATGCCATCACAAAGATGATCCAAATCATCATGATCTAGAGTAATAACATGAGAAATCATATTGCAGGTTTTGACTTTTTTACCTTTCTTGGATTTTGAAGTTTTACCTTCATCTTCCATTTCAGGTACTAAGTCAGGATGTACCCACATGATTTTACCATTTTTTAATGTGAGAAGCAATAATCCTTCGTTTTGCTCTCTAGCAGGCGGAAGATTTACAATCTTCATTGTTGCCTTAGGAATTGGGACTATCCCATCTGGAACTTGCTGTGGAGGATGACTTCCAAATTGAAGAGAAATCATATTAGTTGTAACCGTATGCTCATCATTCGTTAAAGCGATGGCATTAGCATTTATCAACTCTTGGATTTTCTTCTTTAAGACATAGCAAGCCTTGGTAGGATGATTTATGTATCTATGATAGATACAATATTTGGGATTGTCAGTCAGATTCGCCTCATTAGGCCTTTTTGGCTCTGGAATCTGGAGTTTGCCACTCTTTACAAGACATTGGAATATCCCTGGGATATCACTGTCATCAAAAGAGTATTCTTCCTTTGGTTTGGAAGACTCCATATTATTTGGCATCGTTTTAGGTTTTGAAAGATTAACCACTAAGGTTTTCTTCCCTTTCCCATTGCGATTGCCGAAATTATTACCAGAAGAGCCTTTCTTTCCTGTGTCCTCTGAGGCAAAGATCATCCCGTGTTCACGAGCCAATCTACCATTGGTCTCGGCTGAAACTGCTACTATAATGAACGAGGCCCAATCTGTAAATTGAGAGCCTGTAAAGACAGCAATAGTTGGTCTCAGATTCATCTTGCATGTATCAATCAATGCTGAATCTGGCATACCAGGAGGCATTTTCAAAGTTGTCTGTCGAAAACGTTCGATAAACGTCCGGGTATCTTCCTTCTCCTTTTATTTGATTTCTATTAAGGAGGACATATTCATGTCCATGCCTCCTTCATAGAAGCGGGAGAGAAACATTGCTTTAAACTCGTCAAAAGACGATATGCAATTGTCGGGTAGACTGCGATACCAGTCATAAGCTGAACCCGTCAGACATCCGATGAAAACTCGGGTGAGAAGAGCATCATTCTTCTGCAGATGCACAGTCATAATATCAAAATAATTGATATATTGACTGGGAGAAGTCTTTCCATCAAATAACACCATCGATTGTGGCTTGAATTTTGGAGGAAAAGGTACATCATTCCAATGAGGAGGATATGGTTGTTTAATCCCCAACCTCTGGAGTTGATCCTTGTACTTCAAAACTTCAAATTGTGCTTTTAGCTCACGTACTGTTTGAATAGCTTCACTATTTTGAGGAAGCACATTCGATTGAATAGTTGCTGGATGTACTGTAACCCCCACCGGAGGTGGTACATCTTCTGGAATGATAGGGTCTAGAGATGCATAATTTTGATTGACCGCAGGCTCTTGACTAAGATTATTCAAAGGTATATCAACCCCTTGAGTTTGTGCTGCTACCTGCACCGGTGTTACTACTGCCGCTGAGCAGTTTGTTGAGTCATTATTATTTGATGCATACTTTGCATCATAGTAAGCATGTCCTTCAGCGACTGCTCAACTGCAGAGAGACGTTGTTCTGTATTAGCAGTTGACGTCTCCGGTTCATCTCCGATAGCATAGGATTTAACCTCCCTTGAACATACAGAGGGATTAGTATAGAGGTATGAATCAACACTATCAGTTTCGGACTCCAAAGACTGGAAACCCCTAGCTTCTGAATCTGAAGATTGCAACTGTCTTTGACTTCTCAACCGGGTATGCTGATATACTCCTTCAAAGGAATCAAGAAGTCGGTTGAACTGTTGTTGACCAGGAGGTTGGGACGAGTTGCGTTTTGGACGTCGTCCTCTATTGGTATGAGATGCCATGTTGACTGATGCATAGGACAACTTATGTTCTTAGTCATCAACTTGCTGCTGAGGCACATTGTAGCTTAATCGATCAAAAACTGACCGTTTAGAAGCCGAATAGCAACATTTGATTACAATCTGGGGACACTCACAATGATGATTTTCTTTAGGGAGTGTCACAGGAGATTTTTTGTCTTTACGCTTTTGTACAAGCAACTCGCGTAAATCAGAAGGAGTGGAAGAAGTAGTCTTCTTTATTATATTTAGGACAGAGAATCGTTTAGTCCCTTGTGTATAAAGAAGGTTACTGGCTGCATTAGCAGAACCAAACTGGGCATTTTTACGTGCCTGGAGTTATGTGCATAAATCTTGTGATTTTTGTGCACAAAGGACTCCATCAGCATTACGCGTAATATGAAGGTTTGGTACCTTGCATAAAGCAGTATAAGATGGTTGTTGGCGAGAAACTGAAGTTTTACCAACAATAGAATTCAAGTTTTTACGCTGCATACGTGCAGGCAAATTTACTTTAGATACAAAGGCATCATTGTGAACTTTATCTATGCTGTCACCGACATGAGATTTACCTTTACACGTAGAACGCAAAACATGAGTATCTGCCACGTCACAGACGAAAGATTTTTCTTTACGCGTAGAGCGTAAAGTTTGGGTGTCTACCACGTCACAGACGGGAGACTAATTTTTACGCGTAGAGCGTAAAAATTGATTTTTACGCGCAGAGCGTAAAACTTGGGAGTCTACCACGTCACCGACGGGAGACTGATTTTTACGCCCAGGGCGCATCACTGAAGTGGAGACTGCCTCGCCACAGATGGAAGCCTCCACAACAGGAGTGGGAAGGATGCCTTTGCCTTCAGAGACAACAGGGAGATCCGAGGATGCTTTGGACTTAGGAATCCAAACGTTTCGCGCCTTCCACGATTTTTGAACATTGGAGTAGCGAGTACTACCCCCAGTTCGGAGTATTTCTTCGTAAGAAGTCTGGTCGAAGTGAACAACCAGAGTCTTCTTTGTCGATCCGACCGACACATCATCATATTGAGCAATTGCCTTCTCGTCAGAGGAGAAGGTCGTCCCCAGCAGAGTCGTCATTTTGTTTCACTTAACAAAATGCCTAAAATTGGCTTTTGAAAGAAAATGAGAAAAAGTACAAAATTATAAATTGTTCTGGAAAGTATTGCTATGGAAGTCTGATCTGAGAACGATCACTTTGTTCCTTGGACTATATGATGATGATAAAGAAAACTGCTTGAAGAAGACGAACAATCGGAAGAACTAAGTCACCAGAAAGGTATCGAGCAACGACACTGATGGCACAGTCGAATGCTTTCCTGCTTTGCTTCACCCTGTTCTTGAAAAAAAGTTGAAAAAATGCTTCTGGGAATATCACTCTGAAAATATGAGTTTTTTCAGAATCTCCTCTCCTGTATCTCTCTTGATGATAATCTTTTGAAAATAAGTCTATATATAGACTAGACCCTCTATGCATAAAAAGTAACAAAATTGGGTCTCTACGCAAGCAACTGTCATCCACGATTGGAAACCGACTTTATGCGTGATAAAACGTGTCCCATAACTTCAGCAATATAGGGAGAGCACATACACACGTTCTTCGATAAGTGTGGCATGAAAGCCACGTATGCAAACCACGTTCTCATGTAGCCAGAAAAGATCGGGCGTAAAAATAACCCAAAATAGACTTCCTGCGTAAAGTAGCAGACTGGGCGTAAAATAGCCCAAAATATACTTCTCGTGTAAAGTAGCTGAAAATAGCCTTGAGCGTAAAATTAGCTCAAATAAACTTTACGCGCACAACAACCTTGAGCGTAAAAGCTCGAATAGCTTTCGTACGTAAAAGAAGCAATCTCTTGAGCGTAAAGTAGCCCATCTGCACATTAAACGACAAGTGTTGGGTTTAGTGTAAATCAAATCTTTTTGGCTTCTGTGCAAACCGCTGTCAAAAAATTATTATGTCAGAACAGTATCACGCGCATTAAATACGATGTGGACAACCTGTCTCCCGCGTAAAGTTTACTGGATAACTCTCGCGTAAAAGTGGCTTGCGTAGATTTTTACTCTATTTGATCTCCGTGTAAAATCTGATTCTGACTCAGTTTGAATTGCGTAAAGTTCTCAACTTCTTTAACTTGGTCTATGAAGTACTTTTTACGCTCCTACAATCGTATTATACGGTATTCATCTACCCGTAATACGTAGCTGGCTGAGTCATTCCCCCGCTCTCCGGTATTCTGGTTCTGGGGCGTGACAAGGTCTTAGTGGTGGCCCATGCAGGTCTGATTTCAGACTTGTGGGGTATTTTAATTTATAGGATGTCTCAATCACACATATTTTCCTTTGATCTCATGATTCGTTACTCTCGACCATAACTTGACATTCCGGTATCCTTTGACTTCATTGATCTTTCCTGTCCGAATGTTTGATTGCTCTCTTGTCCCTTTTCTTAGGGGTACCTCGTCCGCATCTGTCAGAGATGGACAGTAACAACAAGGGCAACACGAACAATATGACCATGTTGGTCAGCAACAAGGGCCAGTACTACCTCAAGAGAACATCCAAAAAGAGGTGATAGTGGAACCAACTGCTAGACCGCAGTATCCGGAGGTTCCAATACTACCAATAGTTCTACCTACCCCTATGGCAGTGGACACACCAGCCCTTCTGGAAATCATAAGAGGGATGATGGCTACTCAGCAATATCAGATATTGACCCAGCAACATATGCACACTCAGCTGCAAGAGCAGAATGTATTGCTCAACCAAGGATTGCAAACGGCTTTGGAAGGGGGAGTAAGGACTGATTTAGGGGCGTCAACCAGGTTCTTCAAGTACAACCCCCATCGTTTTGAGGGCACGAAAGATGCCATTAAGGACATCGAGGCTATTCTGACAGTGGCTAAGGTGCCGACGGAAGAACGTATGGATCAAGTGAAGCTGTTGCTTCAGGACCTCGCACGTGATTGGTGGGAATCAAAAGAAGTGTGCATCAGACGTCCTATAGCTTGGAATGATTTTACTGTAAGGGTCAAGACGAAGTACTATGGAGTTGTGGCACAGTTCGAGCTACAACAGAAGTTTATCAACCTCAAGCAGGCCGGCAAGACAGTGGATGCTTATACAGCAGAGTTCTGTAGACTGAGTAGGTTCGCCCCGGAGATGGTAGTAACAGAGATCCAGAGGGCTATGAGGTTTCAGTAAGGGTTTCATCTAGAACTCTTGCAATTGATATAGGAACACAACTACCAGACTTTCGATGAGGTATTGACGGCAACCCGGAGGCATGAGATCATAATCCAGAGGATCATATCATGGACTGGAGGTCAGAAGAGATCTCACAATCAGATTGAAGGAGGAGGGGGAGCAGCGCCCCGAGTTACAGCACAACCCTCTGGCATTCGCATTCACGATGTGGCAATGCGAGGGTCAGTACCCCCAGCAAGGCAACAGCAGCAACAGAGGAAGAACCAGCAACCTCCAGCGGGCTGTACCTATTGTGGGAAGGCAGGGCACACTAGAGGTGCGTGTCGGGCATTGAACGGACAGTGTTTGATATGTGGAAGTCCAGATCATCGGGTTTCTACCTGTCCCATAAATTCGAAGTCAGGAGGACCAGTACAACAATTTTCTGCTCTGCCAGCACCAGGGGCAGGCCAGTATCAAGGACCAGCGGTAGCGGTGAGACCGTTGGCACAACGTCCGTTGATGTCACAGGTTCAGATGTTTCGGCAGCAGGGACCGCCGATGCAGCAACAACAACAAAGACCGCCCCAACATCACCAAGGCAGGGGCCAGCAGCAACACCAGGTTAGGCTGCCGTATGGGAACCAACAAGAAGGTCGAGGGCAGGCATTCAATCTGTCCTTGGGAGAGGCATTGGCATCGGAAGATGTTGTGGCAGGTAACATTCTCGTCGCCTCATATCCTGCAGTAGCATTGTTTGATTCGGGAGCATCCCACTCATTTATATCTGCACAATTTGTGACACGACTAGGAATAGAATTCGAGGCATTACCAGGGAGGTTGAATATACTCACTGGTAATAGGCTCGTAGGAGTTAGTAGAGTTATTCTAGCGTGTAGCATTGTAGTTTGCGGGCGTTCCTTACCCGCCAGGTTGATAGAATTTTCTGTTGGAAATTTCGACGTATCTTAGGCATGGACTGGCTGAAAGACAGTCATGCGATAATAGGTTTTCGTAGAGGGAGTATATCTTTTAATATTCCAGGCATGAAGCAGTTCACCTTAGTCAGATCAGAGACATACCAGCATAAACAAGGAGTAGTGACGGCAATGGAAGAAGTTCTAGTCCCGAAGGTAGTTAAAGAGTTTCTTGATATATTTTTCGAAGAACTTCCAAGTCTACCACCGGTTAGGGATATTGAGTTCAGTATAGAGTTGGCACCTGGAACTAAACCGATATCAGATCGAGTTTACAGAATGGCAGATTCAGAGCAGGCCAAGGTGTATCAGTACATAGAGGAATTGAAGGCGAAGAAGTTCATTCGGGTTAGCAAATCACCATAGGCAGCTCCAGTGGTACTTGTAGGAAAGAAGGATGGGTCATCAAGATTGTGCATTGACTACAGAAAGCTTAACGCGGCAACAGTAAAGAACAAGTACCCACTACAAAGGATCGATGACTTGTTCGATCAATTGAGTAGAGCAAGAGTTTTCTCCAAGATAGATCTTCGGTCAGGGTATCATCAAGTGAGAGTTCGGAAAGAGGATATTCCGAAGACAGCATTCAGGTCGAAGTACAGGCATTACGAATTCTTAGTAATGCCGTTTGGTTTGACCAATGCTCCAGCAATATTTATGGATTTGATGAACCGCATCTTTATACTGCACTTAGATCAATTTTTCATTGTGTTCCTCGACGACATTCTTGTATACTCAGCTAGTAATGAAGAGCATGAAGATCACCTCAGAAAAGTATTTCAGGTTCTGAGAGAGAACCAGTTGTACGCCAATCTCAGCAAATGTGAATTTTGGACGGATCATATTTCATTCTTGGGGCACATCATATCAGGGGCTGGAGTAGCAGTGGATCCCAAGAAGGTAGAAGCAGTAGAGAGTTGGCCAATACCTATGACCGTAGCAGATGTGCGAAGTTTCTTGGAATTGGTAGGATATTACAGAAGGTTCGTATCAGACTTTGCAAGACTCTCAGCACCCATGACCCGCTTGACATGGAAGGATGTGCCATTCATTTGGTCGGCAGAGTGCCAGGCATCATTTGAGAATTTGAAGCAGAAGTTGATTACGGCACCTATTCTTACATTACCGATTGGACCCGAAGGTTTTACTGTATATTGTGATGCATCAGGAAAGGGACTTGGGTGTGTCCTAATGCAACATGGGAAGGTGATAGCGTATGCATCTAGGCAACTTAGAGACCACGAGAAGAATTATTCGACTCATGACTTGGAGTTGGCAGCAGTAGTATTTGCTTTGAAGCTATGGAGGCATTACTTGTACGGTGATCGAGTGGACATTTACACAGACCACAAGAGTCTGAAGTACATCTTTACTCAGAAGGAACTGAATATGAGACAGAAAAGATGGTTAGAGTTGATCAAGGATTACGACGTAGAGCTTCAGTATCATCCAGGTAAGACTAATGTGGTAGCAGACGCTCTTAGCAGGAGAGGCGACGCATTTATGTTGATATCACAAAAACACATTTTAGAAGATCTTCAAGAGATGGGCATCGAGGTTATACTTCCTAGTGATGTAGGAATTCGGTCAAGTCTACGAGTTCAATCTGACTTAGTAGACAGGATCAAGACAGCTCAGGTACGGGACCCAAGGATTCAGAAGCATAGGACAGAATATGAGTCAGGACTCAGGAAGGATATAAAAATTCACGAAGATGGTACACTTAGATTTGGATCACGTCTATGTATGCCAAGTGGGGATATCAGACAGGAGGTTATGGCAGAAGCCCACAGTTCTCAGTATTCTATATACCCCGAAGGGACCAAAATGTACAAAGATATCAAGCAGCACTTCTGGTGGAACAGAATAAAGAGGGAGATAGCTAGATTCATTTCTCGTTGCTTAATATGTCAGCAAGTGAAGGCAGAACAACAGAGGCCAGTTGGATTATTACAACCGCTTTCTATCCCGGAATGGAAGTAGGAACATATCACAATGGATTTTGTGACCGGTTTATCGAGATCACCAAGTGGTAAGGATGCTATTTGGGTGATAGTGGACCGGCTTACGAAGGTGGCACATTTTCTTTCTTTTAGAGTAGGGCAATCTACGAAGAAGTTGGCAGAGTTGTATATGCAGCAGATAGTCAGGCAGCATGGGGTCCTTGTCAGTATTGTATCAGATAGAGATACCCATTTTTTATCACATTTCTGGAAGAGTTTACATCATAGCCTGGGTACCAAGTTAAGATTTAGTACGGCCTACCATCCACAGATAGACGGGCAATCAGAAAGAATAATTCAGACTTTAGAAGATATGTTACGAGCTTGCACCCTAGATTTTGAAGGGTCTTGGAAGAGTCATCTGCACTTAGTTGAATTTTCAGACAACAACAGTTATCAAGCCAGTATCCAGATGGCGTCATTCGAAGTACTATATGGTAAGAAGTACAGGTCGCCACTTGCATGGGATGATATCGGAGAGAGAAAGATGCTAGGCCCAGAGATGATTATTCAGACGGTTGAGGTGGTTAAGGGGATTAGAGAGCGACTTCGAGTTACGCAAGATAGACATCGTCATTGAGCATACCAGCATCGTAGGCCGCTAGAATTTTCTGTTGGGGACCACGTGTTCTTGCGGATCTCATCTACTCGTGGGGTCATTAGATTTGGCGTTCGCGGGAAGTTGTGTCCGCGATACGTAGGCCCATTTGTTATCCTCGATAGGGTAGGCGATATTGCTTATCGTTTATCCCTTCTACCTTCGTTACGGGAGGTGCATGATATGTTTCATGTATCTCAGTTGCGTAGGTATGTATCAGACCCAAGCCATATCTTCGATCATTCTGAGCTGGTTGTTGGTACCAACCTGTCTTACTAGGAACAGTCGGTGTCCATTTTGGTCCGAAGGGAGAAGATGCTCAAGAACCAAACAATTAGCCTTTTCCGAGTTGCTTGGGGTCATCACTCCTTAGGAGAGTCAACGTGGGAATGTGAGGATGATATCCGATCACGGTATCCACACCTATTTGGCTCACAAGGTATATTTCTTTTCGTGTACCTTGATTGTCTTGATTCCTCATGCTTATCACCCTATGATTAAAAATTGCTTGATACCGTAGATTGATAAATATATATATTACTTGCTATTGATATTGTAGAATGACTGCTTGCTCGCTAGAATTGCTTGTACTTGGATTAGTCTAGATTTGATGTTTCTGGCCTGCTTGGATTTGAAATTTCGAGGACGAAATTTTTTTAAGGAAGGTAGAGATGTCACTTTCCGTTCCCAGAATGCGTATTTTAATACGTGTACTGCTTGAATGTATTTATTTAATATTTATCATACATTTATTCTGTATTTAATTTATTTAATTTTACGCTAATTATTTTTCTGTATTTTATTTTCTGCTTTTGTTTTGATCTTGGGTTCGGCTTGGGTTGGTTTGTTTTGGTGGTTCATCATGAACCCAACCAACCACCTGCCAGCATCTCCATTTAAAGTCCAATAATTTCTCTCTCTTCATTCATTCTCATTTACTCTTCTTCTTCTTCCTCATAACTCTCTCCACCTAGCAAGAGCATAGGCAAATGCATCTTGCTTCCACATGAGAACCCATTTTTATGGTTCATTTATCTTCCTCTCATGATTCTAAGATACTTTAGAACTTGACATTTTCATTGTGAGATTTTTATTTTTGTAGATCTAGAAATTGCTATTTTCGGATTTTAATGGTTTTGATCTCTCAAACTTCCTTATTTCCAAATTTTGAGCAGTCCAGGTTGTTGAGATTTGTGTTATACCCCATTTTGATCCATGGAAGTCCCATTTTTGGCTTCGATTGAAGGTTTCATGGAATTGGAGTTCGAGAGGTTCCTCTACGCCTACGTTTTACGTGTCCGCGTAATATCAAGCTCCACGCCCATGATCAATCGTGTCAGGATGAATCTGGATTATGCAAGTCTACTCTGGCTTGGCGTATTTCCTTTACGCATATTTCTTCACGCATAATGTTATTTCTTTATGCGTACTAATTTACGCGTAACATAATGTCCTACTTCTTTACGCGTATTCCTTTACGCGTAATGTTACTCTTTACGCGTACAAGTTCAGGCGTAACGTTATTTTCTCCACGCGTAACATTATTCTTTATGCGTACCAGCTTCACGCATAATGTTCAACTCTTACGGGTACTAGTTTACGCGCAATGTTATTCTCATACGCGTACTAGTTTACGTGCAATGTTATTCTCTTGCGCGTACTAGTTTACGCGCAATGTTATTCTCTTACGTGTACTAGTTTATGCGCAATATTATTCTCTTACGCGTACTAGTTTACGCGCAATGTTATTCTCTTACGCGTACTAGTTTACGTGCAATGTTATTCTTTTACGCGTACAAGTTTACGCGTAATACTATTTCTTTACGCATACAAGTTCACATATAACATTACTTTCTTTACGCATGTTCCTTTACGCGTACAATATTTTACGCGTAACGTTATTTTTATGCGTAACATTATTTTTATGCGTAATCCTATTTTTTTACGCGTACTCCCTTGGCGTACATGGCATCCCTTATTATATCATTACCCCTTCTGACATGAACTCGATATAATCATGATACGTTAATATTTTTATATATTGTTGTACAGAATGGGCCCTGTGTCTTGATTAGTTTACGGATACCCAGAATGACCGGAACTTAACCCTGAGAGTTATAGACTCGACCATACCAAATGCTGATTGACTTTCATGCCTTATCACGAATTGACATTGATTGTTACCTCGACTAATGATTGATCATGTGTTCCTAGTTGGAACTAAGAGACTGGCTAGTCATCTTATTGAAATTGAATAAGACACGTTCATATTAAACATGAACCATTGCAATCGACTAGCCGATCCCGAACATGGGCATATAGACACGTGAAGACTTCAACTTGTTTCTATAAAAGCGGCATGTGTACCTTACAGTCAAGGCATGATTATTCCATGGCTAGGTTTGATTGTTGCATTACGCTATGTAAGACCTATAACCTAACCACACGGGCATCGTTGTAGAGTTATGCATATCGTACTCTGTACGAAAGTACTCATTCTGAATGACCATGATCCACGACATAAGATTTCAATTAACATAGGGACTGTTAAGTTAAATAAAATAATGATTACATGGAGAGAATGGATTCCTGAGTTCTTACATGGCAGCCATCTCGGGACAATTAGTGTCCCGACATGCCGGCTGGTTCCCACAAATACTACAAATCTGCCACATGGGAAGGGAGTGGTATCTGCTTATATTTTTACATATATTAATGACGGATGTCCCGCTGGGACTCGTCTAATTCATGATTGGCGCAATTGATTATTGGGTAGACTAGCCTTGCTTGTACATTATAAGAACTGAGGAATCCCTTATTGCATATTTCTAGGGCAACTTGGAACTTACAGTTAGCAAGCCGTAGTAGTTGTATTGCCATTTAAATTGATTTGTTTGCGTACTGTACCTGCTTCGTTAACTACTGAGACGATCAGAATGTCAGGACACGATGGGTCAACTTCTGTCCTTATTTGGTTGGGAAGTTGGTTCGAAGTGTCGTGATGTTGTGTGAGTCCCAGTAGCAAGTGGAGACTTATTTATCATATTCTTAACTCTTACCACTGGTTTTAATTCTCATGTCGTGCTTCCTTGTGGTACTTGCTATTAGAGGTCTAACCTCTCTGGTTTTGCATGGTCAGATTTAGAGCCAGTTCTCGAGGACTCAGCTTATTTCCACCTCCAATATGATCAATACTAGAGGGATGATCGCAGGAGGACACGAGTGGGTTCCTTGCTTCCCTGCTCGTTTTACTACTTACTTTACATTTTGCCGTTTGGCACCGACATATTAGTCGGACTGTCTTGCACTTGCTTTTATATAATTGTAACTAAGTCAGACTGTCACGCCCCAGAACCAGAATACCGGAGAGCGGGGGAATGACTCAGCCAGCTACGTATTACGGGTAGATGAATACCGTATAATACGATCAATGATGTCTAAAAGACGATGGGGTGCATACTACATGAAGGTCTCACTAGGGTTACTCGACATATATTGTCTCAATCATTCAAACAAGAAACAGTAATAGAACATGTAAGATAAAACAGAAAGGCATCCCAAACGCTTAGTCAAAATGTTCTTGAGACCTGTCTTAACAAAACATAGCCAGTGGACATACAAGGTATACACAATCGTTGTCAGATGCAGTCTGACTTAGTTACAATTATGTAAAAGTAAGTACAAGACAATCCAACTTAACATGACGGTGCCAAGCGGCAAAATGTAATGTAAGTAGCAAAACGAGCAGGGAAGCAAGGAACTTACTCGCGTTCTCCTGCGATCATCCCTCTAGTATTGACCATCTTGGAGGTAGAAGTAAGCTGAGTCCTCGGGAACTGGATCTAAATCTGGCCATGCCAAACCAGAGAGGTTAGACCTCTAATAGCAAGTACCACAAGGAAACACGACATGAGAACTAAAACCAGTGATAAGAGTTAAAAATATGATGAATAAGTCTCCGCTTGCTACTGGGACTCACACAACATCACGACACTTCGAACCAACTTCCCAACCAAACAATGACAGAAGTTGACCCGTCATGTCCTGATATTCTGATCATCTAAGTTAGTTAATGAAGTAAGTACAGTACACAAACAAATCAATTTAATCGATAATACAACTACTACGGCTTGCTAACTGTAAGTTCCAAGTTACCCTGGAAATGTGCAATAAGGGATTCCTCAGTTCTTATGATGTGCAAGCAAGGCTAGTCTATCCAATAATCAGTTGCACCAGTCATGAATTAGACGAGTCCCAGCGGAACGCCCGTCATCAGTATACTGTAAATAAATATAAGCAGATACCTCTCCCTGCCCGTGTGGCAGATTTGCAGTATCTGTGGGAACCTGTCACGACCCGCACCCACTGTGAGGGTACGAGAACGTAACAACGCCCAGCCTACGTCGCAGTGTCGGCGGTAGAACGCTGTCCTAGGTCAACATACATCTAACAATATCTATCTAAACAGTTTATACACCCCGAATGGGGGTGACATAGCAGTAATAAACTCAATCACAACTAAGGAAGAGATAGCACGATATGAAATAGAACTCAAGGAAACAATTAGATGAAAAGTAGTCTAAGATAATCCCAGCAAAAATTCAGAAGTACATGGTCTCAGATACATAATAAAAGAATATATACAACTCTGAACTCCAAATATAGTCTAGCTAAAACATGTCTCAAGACTGTATAAAGTAAAATAAGCCTAACTAATCTAATCTAGGCAATCGGGGTGATATCCTCAGCTAGAGCTGGGTCCTCCTGAGGGTCCAGCTCGCAGGTGTCATCTAAGGCTGCCCCGTAGTAAGTATCCAGACCAGCCTCCTCCTCGTCCTCTGTAATATTTTTCAACAGGTCCAGTCAGGACAGGAGCGAGCACAATACATCTCATGCAGTTCATATCATGTCAGGAAATATAAAGCAAGCAATAGAGTAAGATACATGAAACGCTGTAAGAAGATGTACATGAAAATATGAGAGATATTTGATAACTGGAAATATATATACATGATAAGTAAGAACTGTAAGTGACTAGTGATTTAGAGTATGAGATGGCATGTAATTTGCTTAGGTTGTACATGATAAAACATGGAAGTAACAGAGTGAACATGATGGGTAAATCACATGACCATTTATACTCACCCTACCCACAATCAATACACAAGGATCTGTTCAAGTTACGTTACGGACATGATGTTTTGGTTATACAAGAAACACATGAGGAAACATGAGCGTTCATGAAAGAACATGAGAGTACATGATCGTACATGAAAGAACATGAGAGAACATGAGTATACATGAATAACGCAGAAGCAAGGAATACATGATGTACATGAAACACATGTCATAAAGTATCCAATGCGCCCGCTAAGGGGGGTAACATCCCAAGAAGAGATCCGTATAGTACCAATCCGTGATGATAACGTGACATCATCAAATAAAAGTAATCTAGAGCGAGAATATAAGTCGTGACAAGTATGAAACGATCAGAGAATGTACTCGCCTGTATCTGAGTGTCCAATATGAAAAGTACTGCCCGAGGAGTTGTGTCTGGCTCCTAATCAGAACAACACAAGTCACAACAAGTCCAAAATGGAAAAATGAAGTCCTACTATGCATTCTACATGATTCTAGGTCAATCTAGGCTAAAGTCAACTCTTGGTCAACTCTAAGGTCAACCCTAAGTCAAATAGTCTAATCTAGGTCTAACAAAACTATTCTAGGTTAATCTAGACTAATCTAGGCAATACCATGCCAAGTCTATCAATACACAACTCTACACAAGATCATCTAGCCTATAGCCTACTAGACACATCTACCAAGATATCCTCTATAGCTAATCAATACATAATTGGTATATATTATAATCTAATAGAATATACCCATATGCTATCTATACATATCACCACACAACCATATATAACATCTAGGCCTACACATGGAAATCACATAGAGAATATATATATATATATATATATATATATATATATATATATATATATATATACATATGGCTACCTATAGGTACACCACACATATCATCATATATATGATTCCTATATATATGTATCCACATATATACATAATACATTGTATATATTTAGATATACATACCTATATATTACACACACATACACATCTAGATATTTATACATAATATATATATATATATATATATATATATATATATATATATATATATATATATATATATATATATATATATATACATATGCATATAGAGAGAGGAAAGGCTTGTGTGTGTGTGTAGGCATGAGAGTAGCAATGTGTGTGAGTGTTAGAGTGTAGCTGTGTGTGTGTGTGTGTGGCAAGATAAAGACAGTGTGCAGGAACTACAAAAAAACAATGAAAGAGAGAGAGGAAAGTGTGTGTGTTATAACTGGACTTTGTGTGTGTAGAGGACAGGTTATGAGTGAAAGGAGGACTGTGTGTGTATGAGGGAGGCAATGTGGGAGTGATATGAGTACTAGAGAGCAATGTGTGTGTAGGGACATACATAAGTGACTAGTGTGTGTGTGTAGAGACTGAAACATGGGGAAAACAGTGAGGGACATAGGTGTGTAGCTGTGTGAAAACTGGAAGGTAGTGGCAGCAGTTATATAGTGTAGAATATCATCCTAAAAACAGGAAACAATGAGTTGGAACTGGAACACATGGCAGTTACTGAAACTCAAACTCAGGTTTGAAATCAAATGAATCTCAGTTCAGATTCATACCAAACTTCAGTTTTAAAAAAAAGAAATGGGAAATCAATTCATTGACCCCATCAAATCTCAGTTCTGAACCCAACTCCAACACCAAAACAACAGTTCAATCAATATCTAAATAGTCCCAAACATATCTCAGATTAAAGCCAAAAGAAATTCTTAGATTTGGCCATATAACAACATTCTCAGATTTAGTCTATAGGACTAAACAAATCAGATGTTCCAGCTCAGTTTATTTTAACAGTGAATCAAAGCAACAATCAGTTCATAGGAACATTCAATAGGCAATTCACCCATTAGCTCAAAGGAAAAGAAATAGGAATTTAAATCGGAAACTTTCAGAACAAAAAAAAAAGACCTTTCCCAGTCTCATTTCAGTTTTAACATTAAAACAGTTAACAAATTTCTAAATCTCAGGAATACTATAACTAAAGTCTAATTAAAACATATGAAGTTTTAGTTAATCATTGAAATCCTAGGGATTACATGTGAACTCAAGATTAACTCAAGTGACAGTGAAAGGGTGTACCTGTGGGTGTCTCATCATGATATAGAGTGTTGACAGGAACAAAATGAGACAGTGAACTGTGTGAACCATTACTGTGGTACTCATGATTTTCCCCACATTGTAAATCAATGACAGGTAATGCAAATTTCAGTTATCATCCAAACAGTAGATTTCTAAGTGAAGTCTCAGGTTTTCATGTGGTCAGTTCATCTCAAGGAGTATCAGAGATTCCACAGAAATCCCCTCCTCTGAATTCGAACTGATAAACCACAATCAATCACAATTGAAATCCCTTAGTCCTAAACTTGACATTAATGTGTAGTAATTAAAATCATCACAATATACATGATATTAATTCATAAATGCAAATTCGAAACATGGAGAAAACAATGATTCAAAACACTGATACTGACTGTATCAGAAAATGGGGAAATTCCCATTCGACAAATAAATCAACCACTAACCAAATCAATAGAAATTAGGTTGGTAATTAGGTACCTAGGTGTGCTCGTGTCTAGGGGCACTTCACTTATCCAAGGGACTGGACACAGTCGTGTCCAAGAGCCAAGGACCACACGAGTCCCAAACTGGCTGAACCAGTGGGGTCAGTCGACCAAGGACATCGAGATTTCTCTCTCGATACCAAACGAGATCCAACAAAACTTGGGGAATGTCTTGACAGACATTGACCCTAGCTCTCTATCGAATCTCGTGTCCAAAGACCCCATGTCGTGTCCACAGTGTGACTCGGGTAGCAGGACAACCCAACCCGGCTACTGTGCAGCGTGTCCAAGGCCCCAAACGCGACACGAACTGACTCAAAATAAGCTCAGTCAAGAAGAAACTCGTAAACGACATTAAAACAAACATTTCCATTCAAACACAATTTAAAAACAATGAAGAAAATCCTATTGAGGCATTAGGTCGAACACCTTAATAATCTACTGTTACGTGTCTGATACGGACACGTATCCGACACAGGAAGGGGTCATCTCCTACCCGAAGCTAGAGGGGACCTAGGGCTATGCATCCATGATGATAAACCAATAGTTTAACTAGGGTTTAAGAGATTTACCAATGGGTTCTCCTCAAGCTCAAAAACTTTACTGAACAGCCCCTTCTACTGTAGCCCGAGCTCAAGGTGATCCCCAAATCAGTATTCTACCTCTATGGACAGCAAGAGGGGGAAGGTTAGATCACATTGCAAAAGATTAGGGCTAAAAAGGATAAAAAATGGATGAACTATGGATTGGGGAAGGAGTCTATACCTCTCTTTCTTCAAGACTTGCAAGAATGATAAAAAGAGGCAAGAGTTCAACATGAAGGTTTATATAGGGGGGGGAAAACTACTACATGGCTGGTCATCCTAGGGTTTAGTGCCCAATCTATGGCTCTCAGTCTCCCACTAAGGATCTATGGTCCATATTGATTCTAGGTTTTAGCTATACTAACTCAAGACTATGACTAATCCTAGTCATGACTAGTCAAGTCATAAATCATGGCTAACCAACCTTAGTCAATGCTAACATGACCATCAACTTAACCAAGGCTAATCTAGGTTAGTCCAATCTATTAGGGTAGGTCCTTCTAGGTTAGGCTAATCACATCACTTACCAAGCAATTATTCACATACATTCAATAAGTTCTAACAAATCCTATTAAATTAAATAAATCTCCAAAATTACCAAAGTACCCTCTAGGCTAGAATATACTAAATGGAAACTCTACTCACATGGTTAGGCTCCCAAGGTCATGGTTAGTTCCTGGTCAAGTAGTCTCTAGGGCTACACTAGAGAAACACCAAAATCATAAGTCATGTTTTAAAAATAGTTTTAAAATGATTAAAAATCAATAAAAATCATAGAAAATTTTTAATACCATAATTAAATAAATTAAAATACAAAATTTCAAAATTACTCTCATTTCAGAAACTGGGTGTTACAGAACCAGCCATTGTCCCAAGGATGGCTGCCATGTAAGAACTCGGGAATCCATTCTCTCCATGCAATCGTTATTTTTATTTAACTTAGTAGTCCTTATGTTAATTAAAATCCCATGCCGTGGATCATGGTCATTCAGGATGAGTACTTTCGTACAAAGTACGATATGTACAACTCTACAACGATGCCCGTGCGGTTAGGTTGTAGGTCTTACATAGCGTAATGCAACAATCAAACCTAGCTACGGAATAATCATGCCTTGACTATAAAGTACACATGCCGCTTTTGTAGAAAATCAGTTGAAGCCTGCACGTGTCCATATGCCAATGTTCGGAATCGGCTAGTCGATTGCAATGGTTCATAGTTAATATGAACGTGTCTCATTCAGTTTCAGTAAGACGACTAGCCAGTCTCTTTAGTTCCAACTAGGAACGCATGATCAATTATTCAGTCAAGGTAACAATCGATGTCAATTCGTGCCAAGGCATGAAAGTCAACTAGTATTTTAGTATGATCGAGTCTATAACTCTCAAGGTTAAGTTCCAGTCATTCTGGGTATCCATAAACCAGTCAAAATACATTGCACACTCCATACAACAATATGTATTAAAATATTAACCTATCGTAATTATATCAAGTTCATGTCAAAAAGGCGTAAGGATATAATAGAAGAAATGCCATGCCGACATAAGGTGAATAAAGTATTGAGCAATAGGAACACCGAGGTTGGATTACGCCAAGGCTGATCTATGCCATGACTAGTCTACGCCCAAGCTTTACGCTAAGGCCACCGGTTCACGCCAAAGCTTTACGCTAAGGCAAATACGCGCGTAAAGAAAGTACGCGTAAGGAGTGACGTTGCACGTAAACTTGTACGTGCAAGGGTCAAAGTTTACGCATGGATGAATACGCGTAAAGGAAGTACGCATAATAAGGAGTAAAATTACGCGTAAAACTCATCTTACGCCAAGCCAAGGAGTACGCGTAATAAATGGAGTTTTACGCATGAAACTTGTACGCGTAAAGAATAGGGTTACGCGTAAAACTTGCATGCGTAAAGGGTCAAGTTACGCGTAAAACTCGTACGCAAAAAAGAATTATAGATTATGCATGAATGAATATGCGTAAAAAGAATAACGTTATGCGTAAAACATTGTACGCGTAAAGAATAATCGTTACGCGTAAAATATTATACACGTAAAGAATTACGCATAAATGAGTATGCGTAATTCGAATTCACGCTGACACGAATGATCGTGGGCGTAGAGCTTGATATTACGCGGGCACGTAAAAACGTGGGCGTAAAGTTTAATGCCTACGCGAGTACGTATAACGTGAGCGTAAAACTCCTCCCGAACTCCAAATTCCATGGAACCTTCATTCCAAGCCGAAAATGGGATTTCCATGGGTCAAAATGACATATAACACAATCTCATCAATCTGGAATGAACAAAACTTAGAAATAAGGAAGTTTGATAGATCAAAACCAATAAAATCCGAAAAATAATAATTTCTAGATCTACAAAAGTAAAACTTTCAAAATGTAAAATGTTAAGTTCTAAACTATCTTAGAATCATAAGAAGAAGATAAATGAACCATAAAAATATGGGTTCTCATGTGGAAGCAAGATGTACTTGCCTATGGGTTGGTAGGTGGAGAGAGTTATGAGGAAGAAGAAGAGTAAATAGGAAAGAAGAAGTAATGAAGAGAGAGAAAGGGGTTGGGGCTTTAAATGGAATGATGGTAGGTAGGGGGGTTGGTCGGGTTCATGATGAACCACCAAAATTCAGAAATAAACCAACCCAAGGCGAACTCAAGAGCAAAGCAATAAGCAAAAAATAAAATACAGAAAAAATAATAAGCGAAGAATTAAAGGAATTAAATACAGAATAGATGCATGATAAATATTAAATAAATACATTCAAGCAGTACACGTATTAAAATACGCATTCTGGGAACGGGAAGTGACATCTCTACCCTCCTTAGAAAATTTTCGTCCTCAGAATTTTAAATCCAAGCAGGATAGAAACATCAGAGCTAGACTAATCCAAGTACAAGCAATTCTAGCAAGCAAGCAGTCATTTTACAATACCAATAGCAAGTAACCTATCTATGTTTATATTAATCTACGATATCTAGCAATTTCTAATCATAGGGTGATAAGCATGAGGAATCAAGACAATCAAGGTATACGGAAAGAAATATACCTTGTGAGTCAAATAGGTGCGGATACCGTGATCGGATATCATCCTCACGTTCCTACGTTGACTCTCCTAAGGAGTGATGACCCCAAGCAACACGGACAAGGCTAATTGTTCGGTTCTTGAGTATCTTCTCACTTCGGTCTAAAATGGACACCGATTGTTCCTCGTAAGACAGGTTGGTACCAACAACCAGCTCAGAATGATCGAGGATATGGCTTGGGTCCGATACATACCTACGCAACTGAGATACATGAAACACATCATGCACCTCTCGTAACGAAGGTGGAAGGGATAAACGATAAGCAACATCGCCTACCCTATCAAGGATAGCAAATGGGCCTACGTATCGCGGACTCAACTTCCTGCGAACGCCAAATCTAATGACCCCACGAGTAGATGAGATCCGCAAGAACACGTGGTTCCCAACAGAAAATTCTAGCAGCCTACGATGCTGGTCTGCCCAATGACAATGTCGATCTTGTGCAACTCGAAGTCGCTCTCTAATCTCCTTAACCGCTTCAGCCGTCTGAACAATCATCTCTAGGCCTAACATCTTTCTCTCCTAGATATCATCTTATACAAGTGGCGACCTGCACTTCTTGCCATATAGTGCTTCAAATGGCGCCATTTGGATACTAGCTTGATAACTGTTGTTCTATAAAAATTCGACTAAGTGCAGGTGACTCTCCCAAGATCCTCCAAAATCTAGGGTGTAAGCTCGTAACATATCTTCTAAAGTTTGAATTGTTCTTTCTGATTGCCCGTCCGTCTGTGGGTGATAAGCCGTGCTAAATCTCAACTTGGAACCCAGACTATGATGTAGACTCTTCCAAAAATGTGATATAAAATAGGTATCTCTATCTGATACAATACTGACAGGGACCCCATACTGCCTAACTATCTGCTGCATATACAATTCTGCCAACTTTTCTGTAGATTGCCCTACTCTAAAAGAAAAAAAATATGCCACCTTCGTAAGCCGATCCACTATTACCCAAATAGCATCCTTACCACTTGGTGATCTCGGTAAACTGGTCACAAAGTCCATGGTGATATGTTCCCATTTCCATTCCGGGATAGGAAGCGGTTGTAATAATCCAGCTAGCCTCTGTTGTTCTGTCTTCACTTGCAGACATATCAAGCAACGACAAACGAATCCAGCTACCTCTCTCTTCATTCCATTCCACCAGAAGTGCTGCTTGATATCTTTGTACATTTTATTTTCTTCCGGGTGTATAGAATACTAAAAACTGTGGGCTTCTGCTATAACCACATGTCTGATATCTCCACTTGGCACACATAGACGTGATCCAAATCTAAGTGTACCATCTTCGTGAATTTTTATCTCATTCCTGAGTCCTGACTCATATTCTGTCCTAAGCTTCTGAATCCTTGGGTCCCGTGTCTGGGCTACCTTGATCCTGTCTACCAAGTCGGAGTGAACTCGTAGACTTGACAAAATTCCTACATCACTAGGAAGTATAGCCTCGATGCCCATCTCTTGAAGATCTTCTAGGATATGTTTTTGTGATGTCAACATAAATGTGCCGCCTCTCCTGCTAAGAGCGTCTGCTACCACATTAGCCTTGCCTGGATGATACTGAAGCTCCACGTCGTAATCCTTGATCAATTCTAACCATCTTCTCTGCCTCATGTTCAGTTCCTTCTGAGTAAAGATGTATTTCAGACTCTTATGGTCTGTGTACATGTCCACTCGATCACCGTACAAGTAATGCCTCTATAGCTTCAAAGTAAATACTACTGCTGCCAACTCCAAGTCATAAGTCAGATAATTCTTCTCGTGGTCCCGAAATTGCCTAGATGCATATGCTATTACCTTCCTATTTTGCATTAGGACACATCCGAGTCCCTTTTCTGACGCGTCACAATATACAGTAAAACCTCCGGGTCCAACTGGTAATGTAAGTGTAGAAGCATGGAAAATATTGCTTTTGGTCCCACATCGGAAAGGAGAAGAAGAAAGGGCTTACTCCATTCTATAAATAGAGCCCCCTTACCTCCTTTGAAAAGGGCACCAACTTCTCTTCCCTCCTTCCAAACTTGGACTCTTCCTATTACGCACCTTCGGGTGCTAAGTAGAAGAAGTCTAGGGCAGCACGGGCTCATCGGGCTCAGTCAGCTGTCCCAACCTCTGACCATCAAGAGCGTCCCGCTAAGCGGGCCTCTGATGGAAAGTTGTACAGAGCCGCCCGTGTCCAGCCCCCGGCGGCAAACGGACAGAGTGGTTCTCAAGAGTCTCACAACAAAGATCGAGGGCAAGTGTTTCTATTAGCCCTACATCAGGGAGCAAACATGATACCTACGCACTCGTGTGTTCGGGATACCCGGGCCCACAAAACGAGTGCACGGGCTGATCGAGACATTCCTCATGCGAGTCATGAGACGTCCTTCATGCGGCTAGGTCATGAGACATTCCTCATGCGGCTCGGTCATGAGACATCCTTCATGCGGCTCGGTCATGAGACATTCCTCATGCGGCTCGGTCATAAGACGTCCTTCATGCGGCTCGGTCATGAGACATTTTTCATGCGGCACAGAACCCAGGAAGCTTCATGCGGCTCAAAATCAGACGAGCTTCATGCGGCTCAAGAGTATCATGCGGCTCAAAAGTCACCAACATGGACATGCGGCTCAAACACATAGGCAACTCGAGTGAACTCCATACGGCCCAGAGAGAGAGGCCACGTGGTCTTCAAAAATAGCTGTGCCCAACGTATGGACGCATTTAATGCTCTGACGGCTGACAGACCAGACAAGTGACAGACTTGACATAAAGTTGTCATAATGACTGACACGAAAAGCAGTACTTCGGGAATAAGGAAAATCTTCAAAGTGGCGCTGTCTACCAAAGTTTTGAGACGAGCTTATGCGGCCAAGAATAAACGAGTTCATGCGGCCAATGCAGAGAAACCTATACGGTTCAACCATGAAGGTCCCTCATGCGGCTCGGCTATAAAGAGATCCATGCGGCTCGGCCATGAAGACTCTCATGCGGCTCGGCCATGAAGACTCCCATGCGGCTTGGTCATGAACATATCCATGCGGCTCGGTCATGACAACCTTCATGCGGTTCGAGTATAGAGACTATTCATGCTGCTCGATCATGAAATCTTTTATGCGGCTCGGTTATGACGACCTTCATGCGGCCCAAACATCAACACTCCTCATGCGGCTCAATAATGATGACAGGACACGTGTCCTAAACATAATCAAATTTCGGGTCAGATTCTAATAATTTGGGACACGTGGCAAGAGAATGAATTAAATTGATTCATTTAGATTTGCAGACATCAGCAAATCATCATGATGGAGATTTATTGCAATCAACATTTATTATTGATGGGATTTGGCATAATCCACATTAATGGTCCAGATCCTTCACACTCAAGACTAATGGTCCAGATTGATCAATCACCAGGCCGCCGCCACTTTGAGAACGGGTAATCAGCCAAACCCTAATGATGCTTCCCCACTATTATAAATAGCAGGGTGCCATTTCCTTGCAAAATAGACAGTGTCAAAAAAAAGAGAGGAAAAGAAGAGAGAAAAAGGTCGGCAACAAAAGAATAAAAAACTAAGAAGAGAGAGAGATCTACACAGAGAGAGAGCTTCCCCTTTTCTTGATAATCACAGAGAGAGAGAAGTCAGGAGAGCAACCCGAGGAGAGTAAGGAGAGCCTTTCTTCGTCAACGCCGAGCAGATCTTCCCCGAGTCAAGGCTGCATACCGATCGTCCAAGGAGTAAGGCAGAGCGGCCGTCGCTTTCCCGAGCCTCTATCGTCACCCCCCAGAATCAAAAATAAACAATCGTACTTAGTCTGCTGTACCTAGGTTTTCGTCCCTAGGGTTTCTTTGTACGAGCGAGTTTGTATTGTGAGTCTAAGTTCAGTCCTCCGATAATTGTTCTGTTCTTTTACAATCAATGGCAAACACGATGGCGACTCTGCTGGGGACTAACTTCTCCACGGCTGAGGAGTTGGTGACGCAATCGAATGCAGCCAAACTTGGCTCCACACAACAGAAGATGGTCGTCCGCTTCGACCAACAGGCGTTCGAAGAGATGCTCTCTGAAGGCAGCGCTGGCCCGGTCCAGAAACGCACCCGCTCCACGAAGGCTCGCAAAGAGTGGAGGCCAAAGTCATTTGCTCCTCCCCAAGCCCTCGATGGGATACCCTCGATCGCTCAAGACGGCGAGAAAGACTCTCCTGCGGCCCCACTTCAGATCGCAGACACCTCTGCTGTCCCCAAGTCCGGCAGAAGAAAATACTATGATGCTGGACTTGCAGGGGCAAAGAGGGTCTCTGCTCAACTTGAACCGCAGAGGGGTATTAGCCGCAGAAAGAAAATCCATGCGGCCACGACCGTCAACCACATGAAGAAAACTCATGCGGCCACTTCTGTCAGCCGCATAACTTATGCAGCTACAGTTCCCAACCGCATGGATGAGATTCATACAGCTAGTAAAGTCAACCGCTTGCAGAAAACCCATGCGGCCACAGATGCCAACCGCATGCGGACAGCCTGCACGGCCGTGACTCCTAACCGCATAAGAACTCGTCCCACAACAGAAGACAGTCGCATGCAGATAGCCTACACGGCACCCAACGCTAGCCGCATAGCGTCTCTACCACACTTCTCTCGATCAGTTTTTGACCGACTCTCATGCGGTCCTAACTCTGATCACTTTCTGGATGAAAATCCAGACTCTGTGATACCTAATGTGGGCTCTTCCTATTACGCACCCACAAGTGCTAAAAAGAAAAAGTCTAGGGCAGCGCGGGCTCATCAAGTCCAGACAGCTGCCCCAACCTCTGACTATCGGGGCATCCCGCTGAGTATCACGCGGGCCTCTGACGGGAAGTTGTATAAAACCATTCGAGTCCAGCCCCCGGCGGCAAACAGACAAAGTGGTTCCTCTGACCTGCGTGAAGCTATCCTCCACAAACGCAAGGAAAGAGAAGGAGCCTCAGCGTGCAGAGAGTCCTCACAGGGATGTCACTGCACCCAGATTATCGTCAACTGCTGTTGTAACAACACGGCAGTAACGGAAGACCGGCCATCCGTCTTCCAAAGATTACAACATCCGAGCTCGGAAGACGAGGCACCTCCCGTTGCCTCCTGCAATTCCGCACAGAAAGTCTCCGTTGAGGGGAGAGGGAAGAAGACAAGCATCTCCAGCCCAAAGGTGTCAACTATTCCAGCTAAGAAGCCGTCGTCTAAAGGATTATCCTCTACTGGAGTATTCCAACACACCCGTTCAAAGACGAAAACTGCTACAGTAGGAAGTTCGCCGTCTACGTCATTGGGGGTCGTCGGAACTAGGGGTAGCACTCCTCCAAACCTCCACGACGACCCGACATTCCAAGAAGATGGACTGGAGGAAGCAAATCCTCCGACGGATACAACAGATACCGACGTCCCCGAGGACGTCCTAAACGAAGCAAGCTCTGAAACTGGGGGTACTGTTCCTTCCGAGTCCGAACCTGAAGAGAACATCCCCACATATCCTGATGATTTCTCGATGCATGAGTATGACTCGGAGGGCATGTCCGCCACCTCTCCTTCTGTCACTCCTCACGTGAGGACGATATTCATGACGGACAACAGCCAAGGTGGTTCCGGCGATCGCCAACGTATCGACACTTTGGAGGCCATACTGCACGTCTTGGTCAAGTCTGTAGACGAGATCAAAGCAGCGCTTCCTACTCTGCAGGGAGTGACACCTGGTCAGACAAGCACGGGTCCCGCGAACAACATAGATTCAAATTCAGCGGCACCAAACCCGGGCAATAATGCTCCCGAGATAACGGCCTCTACCGCGAGAGATGAGGCCCGAGAAGTAAGGAGAGTGGTTCAGGAGCTCCGAGCGATGTTCCACGCTCGAGAAAATTCTCAAGACCTCAGAATACGGCAACCATACCCTGCTGAATGGAGGGATGTGCCCTTTCCCCCAAGATATAAGCCGTTCAATATCAACCCATATGATGGTAAGACTTCAGCAAGCCGGTACATCACTTACTTTGAGGTCACTACCGACCATCTGCCCCATGATGACGCCATCCTCACACGGTTATTCATTAGGGCACTGGAAGGAGTCGCCTTCGATTGGTACCGCAACCTGCCAGATAATTGCATCCACTCCTTCGCTGGCTTCAAGCGCTTATTCTTGGAGAGGTTCTATGAGGTAGGGCAGGACGTCACGATGTCTACCCTCATGGACGTCGTCCAAGGAGAGAAAGAGCTGACAAGGAATTACATTGAGCGGTTTCGTCAAACCGCAATGAAGTTACCATCTGGCAACCCGGACTCCTCCTTGATCGAAATTTGCCAAAAGAGACTACTCCCAACAATCAGTCTCTGGATGGGCGAGAGTCAATTCAAGGACTGGAAGGCTTTTATCATCAGCGCTACAAGTGCCGAGGAACGATTGAAGAAAGCTCGCCAACTGGGGTTGCATATCTCAGAGGAAGAGAACAAGGGGAAGCATCCCAACGCCAGCAACGACAATGGGGGTAGCCCCTCCAATAATCGGGACAACAAAGGCAAGCAGGCCATGGTGACCGATACAGCCCAGAAGCCCGAGCCACAGCCAGCAGACAAACAATGGCCTCAAATCACTTATTCTTTCGAAGACGGCCACGTCAAGCCTATCTTGGACATGCTTATACAAGGAGATAGAATTCAGCTTCCTCCACCAAGGCGGGAACCTCGGCCGGCTGATTTGGAAAATCTGAAGTTCTGCCATTACCACCGCTACGTCCACCATGCTACACACGACTGCTACCAACTGAAACGGTATATCCAGAACCTCATCGATTCGAACGCTCTGGCTATCGACTTCGAGGAGGTAACCGTAGCAGCCAACATAGTGTCCGTACAATTCGGCAATTTTCCTCCAACAGAGACTCAAGACGGTGTCATACCCATCCCTCTGGCAACGATGGAAATCACTAATCTTCCGCCTGCCCGTGATCAAACTCCCGGCCTAGTACCCCTCACCATATCACGAGGGGAAATCATGTGGGTCCATCCGGACCTAGTCCACGAGGTGACTCAGCCCACTTTACCTTCTAAAAAGAAAAGTGGAAAGGTCAGATCATGCCGCACCGCCTCGACAGAGGAGGAGGAAGTCTCAGCCGTCACTACTCGATCTGGAGCACAAGCCCAACCAGTGGCCGAGGATCCGACTAATGATCAGCAGCCCACAAACGCTGATACTCCGGGACCGGCTCAGCCTTCGACGACCGACAAACCCAGGCCGAAAGAGACCCGTTTCGACAAATCCCTCCGAAAGAAGACACCTCAGGGGCTGGAAAGACCCTACAACTTCGACATCTTGGCTCAATTGGCCAATACACCGGCCAAATTATCTTTATATGAACTCCTGAGGCTCTCGAAGGATGTCCGCACGGCTCTAAGTGAGGCGCTCCAAAATACCGACGCATACTTGGCTCAGGTCAACCTCACGGGAGATAATCAGCCTACAGATCTCCAAGATAGTGCGTGTACGGGTGCAATGCCCAATATCGTCTTCTCTCTGCAGGATATGCTCATCAAAAATAACCTGCACGATCGCCCATTGTACTACACTGGATACATCGGAGACGTAAAGGTGGACCGAATGCACATTGATCCTGGGTCCTCTATAAGCATCATTCCGAAGGGTCTGCTACATCATCTTCGCATTCTGATGCATCGCCTGACACCTACAAGCACCGCCATTAGCGATTTCAATTCGGACAGGAGCTACCCAATAGGAAAGATCCGTTTGAAGTGTCAGATCGGCGATCTCCAATCAGAAGTCACCTGTTATGTCATAGATGCCGTCACTTCTTACAATATCCTTCTGGGACGGCCTTGGATACACGATTACATGATCGTGCCCTCTACACTACACCAGTGCTTCAAATATGTCGATAAGCATGGCTTCGTGAGGACAGAGTTTGCCGATATCGATCCCTTCAAGGGGGTCGAATCTTATTACTCAGACTCCTGTCTGTACGAAAAATTAAAGAAGCATCTGGCCGAAGAAGATGTGCAAGCTCACAACAAGACGGTTACAGGATCAGAAGAACCTCTAACGATCCACCTTCAGGCTCGCAAACCAGGCAATTCTGTACCCCTTACGGCCACTCTGCGTAAGGACGCAATCAGTCTCTCCGCACAAGAAGAACAGATGAGAATTCGGCTGCCAAGGTCCGGCCAGGTGCCGAGACCCACAACGGGGCCACTTACCATCAGACTGCCAAGAGTCGGTCAATCCCAAACAGAGAAGCTCAATCCCTCCGATAGACCTCTGACGATACGCCTGTCTAAGAAAGGTCGTCACCCCGATGCGAGGTCTGACACTTCAAGCGAACCAGCCACTCCTCGCTCCACGTCAAGTGCCAAACTGGGGGTCGCTAGTCCGCCAACAACTCCACGATCTACTCCATCAACTGAACCCCTGATGATCAAGTTGCCCAAATCATCCTCTCAGTCTGCATTTACACAGTGGGTAGCTGAAGAAGAGTTGGGGCTGGCCAAGTATGTGGCTGCTCACACTGAGACTTGCTCATGTTGCCCATCAACGGCAACTTCCTGAAGAAGTATTACGTCCGAAACGACATCCAAAAAAAAAAAAAATCCCTGATGATTGAGTTATGTACCCCCCCGGTACCGCTGAACTCACATCCACTCCAGATTATCTAGTCATGTACCCGCTGGTACCACTGAACTCACATCCACATTCTCTCCAGATCACCGAGTCATGTACCTGCTGGTACCGCTGAACTCATATCCACAATATTCCAGATTTTTGAGTCATGTACCCTCTCGTACCGCTGAAATCACCTCCTCCTTCCACAAAAATCCCAAACTACCAAGTCATGTACCCGCTGGTACCTTTGAACTTACACTTTGATCACAAAATTTATGGATTGTCGAGTTATGTACCCGTTGGTACCCCTGAACTTACATCCCGGTCACTCTTTTAGGGAGAACGTTATGTATAAACATACCTCTGAACTTTTTTCCTGGAAGGGATCCTCCCTCATGATCCACTACCCGCACTCCCAGTGCACAAAAAGGGTAACAGATCCACAAATTTCCAAAACGGCCATGTCCTCATTACCTCTGAGTCGTTCCATTTCTGCCAAAAACAAATCACCCCTTTACATAGAACTTCCATGTCCTCATTACCTCTGAGTCGTTCAATGTACCCCTCTTCATTGAGCCCACTCCTGCCATGTCCTCATTACCTCTGAGTGGGAAGGCTTCGTCGAAGAAAACTTCATACTTGCCATGTCCTCATTACCTCTGAGTAAGTATGTCGATTCCCTTTCAACCTATTATTTGTACCCACAACCGGAGTACGCCAAAGATAATAGGTCCACAAATATCCTCCGTTGAGTTTTATCCTGCCATGTCCTCATTACCTCTGAGTAGGAAGATTCCGCGGTGAAACAAAAACCCTCATGCTTGCCATGTCCTCATTACCTCTGAGTAAGTATGTTGGTTCCTTTTCATCCTATTATCCGTATCCTAAGCCAGGGTACGCCAAGGATAATAGGCCCACAAATGTCCTCTGTTGACCACAAATGTCCTATGTTGACTACAAACGTCCTCTGTTGACCACAAATGTCCGCTGTTGACCACAAATATCTTTCGTGAAGTCTCCCCTGCCATGTCCTCATTACCTCTGAGCAGGGAGATTCCACGGTAAAACCCTCATGCTTGCCATGTCCTCATAACCTCTGAGCAAATATGTTGGTTTCCTTTCATCCTATTATCCGTATCCTGAACCAGGGTACGCCAAGGATAATAGGTCCACAAATATCCCTTGCTAAGCTTCTTAGCATAAATCCACCATCTCACCATGCCCCGGGAGCCCAGCTGCTCTACGGCATTCTTTTTTCCAATACCGAGAGCACCCATGACCACTTTGCCATGGCTGTTCCGGATATCCTGACCAAACTTGTTATCCGTACCTAAAACCAAGGTACGCCTCGGGTAACAGGTCCACAAATAATCCCCCAGCAGGTCCAATTCCACAAACACCACAAGTACAAGAAAGAGAAGATGAGTTGAAACATGCTCATTTATTCAAAATTCAAAGTACTACATCATCTGGGATCACATCCCTTGACAAAAAGAAAAGAAAAACAGTGAAAGAAAACAGAAAACTGTTCACTGCTCCATGGTATTCTTTCGCCCGATACCAAGAACCTCCATATCCGCCTTACCGCGGAGTTGTCCTAGGTATCCCTATCAAACTTATTATCCGTACCTAAAACCAAGGTATGCCAAGGATAATAGGCCCACAAATGTCCTCTGCTGACCACAAATGCCGTCCTAGGTCCCTTAGTACATCCACATCTTTCCTCATCATCACATGCTTTCGGAGCCCAGCTGTTCCATAGCATTCTTTCACCCAATGCATATAACTCCCATGTTGATAGCACCTCTGAGTTGTTCTATGTATCCTCATTCGAGTTCGCTCCTACCATGTCCATATCACCTCTGAGTAGGAAAGCTCTACCATCAACCTTATATTTACCACGTCCATACTACCTCTGAGTAAATATGATGGTTCCCTCTCTCAACTTATTATCCGTACCTAAAACCAAGGTACGCCAAGGATGATAAGTCCACATAAAATCCCCAGCGGAAGTACCCAAACCTATCACGTCCATGCTACCTCTGATTGGATTGCCACACCTAAACAAATCTACTTTCCATGCTTCTTATTCAAAGTGTTCCAAATTTGCAATTTGGAAACTTTGAAGGGGGTCCTGTAGAAGCATGGAAAATATTGCTTTTGGTCCCACATCGGAAAGGAGAAGAAGAAAGGGCTTACTCCATTCTATAAATAGAGCCCCCTTACCTCCTTTGAAAAGGGCACCAACTTCTCTTCCCTTCTTCCAAACTTGGACTCTTCCTATTACGCACCTTCGGGTGCTAAGTAGAAGAAGTCTAGGGCAGCACGGGCTCAGTCAGCTATCCCAACCTCTGACCATCAAGAGCATCCCGCTAAGCGGGCCTCTGATGGAAAGTTGTACAGAGCCGCCCGTGTCCAGCCCCCGGCGGCAAACGGACAGAGTAGTTCTCAAGAGTCTCCCAACAAAGATCGAGGGCAAGTGTTTCTATTAGCCCTACATCAGGGAGCAAACATGATACCTACGCACTCGTGTGTTCGGGATACCCGGGCCCACAAAGCGAGTGCACGGGCTGATCGAGACATTCCTCATACGAGTCATGAGACGTCCTTCATGTGGCTAGGTCATGAGACATTCCTCATGCGGCTCGGTCATGAGACGTCCTTCATGCGGCTCGGTCATGAGACATTCCTCATGCGGCTCGGTCATGAGACGTCCTTCATGCGGCTCGGTCATGAGACATTCTTCATGCGGCACAGAACCCAGGAAGCTTTATGCGGTTCAAAATTAGACGAGCTTCATGCGGCTCAAGAGTATCATGTGGCTCAAAAGTCACCAACATGGACATGCGGCTCAAACACATAGGCAACTCGAGTGAACTCCATACGGCCCAGAGAGAGAGGCCACGTGGTCTTCAAAAACAGCTGTGCCCAACGTATGAACGCATTTAATGCTCTGACGGCTGACAGACCAGACAAGTGACAGACCTGACATAAAGTTGTCATAATGACTGACACGAAAAGCAGTACTTCGGGAATAAGGAAAATTTTCAAAGTGGCGCTGTCTACCAAAGTTTTGAGACGAGCTTATACGGCCAAGAATAAACGAGTTCATGCGGCCAATGCAGAGAAACCTATGCGGTTCAACCATGAAGGTCCCCCATGCGGCTCGGCTATAAAGAGATCCATGCGGCTCGGCCATGAAGACTCTCATGCGGCTCGGCCATGAAGACTCCCATGCGGCTCGGTCATGAACATATCCATGCGGCTCGGTCATGACAACCTTCATGCGGTTCGAGTATAGAGACTATTCATGCTGCTCGGTCATGAAATCTTTCATACGGCTCGGTTATGACGACCTTCATGCGGCCCAAACATCAACACTTCTCATGCGGCTCAATAATGATGACAGGACACGTGTCCTAAACATAATCAAATTTCGGGTCAGATTCTAATAATTTGGGACACGTGGCAAGAGAATGAATTAAATTGATTTATTTAGATTTGCAGACATCAGCAAATCATCATGATGGAGATTTATTGCAATCAACATTTATTATTGATGGGATTTGGCATAATCCACATTAATGGTCCAGATCCTTCACACTCAAGACTAATGGTCCAGATTGATCAATCACCAGACCGCCGCCACTTTGAGAACGGGTAATCAGCCAAACCCTAATGATGCTTCCCCACTATTATAAATAGCAGGGTGCCATTCCCTTGCAAAATAGACAGAGTCAAAAAAAAAAAGAGAGGAGAAGAAGAGAGAAAAAGGTCGGCAACAAAAGAATAAAAAAATAAGAAGAGAGAGATCTACACAGAGAGAGAGCTCCCCCTTTTCTTGATAATCACAGAGAGAGAGAAGTCAGGAGAGCAACTCGAGGAGAGTAAGGAGAGCCTTTCTTCGTCAACGCCGAGCAGATCTTCCCCGAGTCAAGGCTGCATACCGATCGTCCAAGGAGTAAGACAGAGCGGCCGTCGCTTTCCCGAGCCTCTATCGTCACCCCCCAGAATCAAAAATAAACAATCGTACTTAGTCTGCTGTACCTAGGTTTTCGTCCCTAGGGTTTCTTTGTACGAGCGAGTTTGTATTGTGAGTCTAAGTTCAGTCCTCCGATAATTGTTCTGTTCTTTTACAATCAATGGCAAACAGTAAGAATAGGTGTCGTGATCAACTTCTGCTTCAAATTCTCAAATGATGTTTGGCACTCTGCCGACCAGACAAATGGCACATCCTTCCGTGTCAAGCGGGTCATGGGTGCTGAGAGTCTTGTAAAGTCTGATACGAACCTTCTGTAATATCCTGTAAATCCCAAGAAACTACGAACATCTGCTACGGTCTTAGGTAGTGGCCAACTCTCTACTGCTTCTACCTTCTTGGGATCCACTACTACTCCAGCCCCTGATAAGATATGTCCCAAAAATAAAATATGATCCGTCCAAAATTTATACTTGCTGAGCTTGGCATACAACTGGTTCTCTCTCAGAACATTATTTGCCACTGATTGTAAAAGTACAGAACAATTAATATAGGAGGACTAAACTTAGACTCACAATACAAACTCGCTCGTACAAAGAAAGCCTAGGGACAAAAACCTAGGTACAGCAATCTAAGTACAATTGTTTATTTTTTGATTTTGGGGGACGACGATAGAGGCTCGGGAAAGCGACGACAGCTCTGCCTTACTCCTTGGACGATCGAACGTAGCCTTGGCTCTGACGAAGAAATGCTCTCCTTTTTCTCTCTATATGTGCTCCTCTGCGTATCTCTCTCGGTATGCGTCTGTCTCTGTCCTTTTTTTTGTGCAAGGGAATAGCACCTTGCTATTTATAGGAGTGGAGGGTGATCATTAGGGTTTGCAATGATTACCCATTTTAAAAAGTCGGCGGCTTAAGAGTTATCAATCTGGACCGTTCATCTTGAATATAATAAATTTGAGCAATTAATGTGATTGTATCAAATCTCTGTGGGCAATAAATATTGATTGCCATGAATATTCGTGATTTGTGATAGCCTGCCACGTGTCCAATTTGCTTGATTTGATTTGATCTGGGTAATTATGACGATCGCAACAAATTTGATTTTGTTAGGATTTATTAGCACCCATAATTCTAGGAAAGATAAGACTGCCACGTGTCTCAATTGTCGCGAACAGTGCCACGTGCATCAACTGGACCGCCCTGGCAGAGCCGTATGTAGGTGGTCCTCTCAGCCGTATGAAGCATGCAGCCGCATGAGGATGGGCAGCCGCATGAGGATGGGCAGCCGCATGGGGATGGGCAGCCGCATAAGGATGGGCAGTCGCATGGGGATGGACAGCCGCATGGGGATAGACAGCCGCATGCAGATGGGCAGCCGCATGCAGATGGGCAGTCGCATACAGGATGCATCCGCATAAAGTGATCTCGGGACTTGGTGGATCTTGCCAGCTGTAAGAAGATTTTCTCCTCTTTCCTAGGAACACGCCATCATGTCAGCGTCATTATTATGTTTTTATGTCAGAGCTGTCATAGCTTTCATTTGTCAGAGCAGCCGTCAGGGCATTAAATGCTGCAGAATATAGAAAAGAATTGTTGAAGGCCACGTGGCTTCTTTCTGGGCCACATGGAACTATCTGAGCCGTATGGACCCTTGAGTCGCATGGACTCCTGAGCTGCATGGGGACCTTTCTGTCGGAGCCGCATAGGCCTTTATTTATTCTTTTCCATGCTTCTACAAGACCCCCTTCAAAGTTTTTAATTTACAAATTTGAAATACTTTGAATAAGAAGCATGGCCATATAAAAACTCTTCGGGCCGCATAGGATGTTCTGGCCGCATGGATGTCTCAGCCGCATGGCCTCCTCAGCCGCATGACCATCTGAGCCACATGGGCTTTCCAGCCGCATGGGCTGTCTGGTCGTATAGGCTGTCTGGCCGCATAAGCTCCTTGCCACGTCTTTATGCCACGTGTGCAAATCTTTGCATTGATTGCCTTTGATTTACTGTCAGATTTAAGGCCGCTTTTTGGGGCAGGATCCCAAGAGTTTAGCCTTGAATAGTCGGATCGCCTTGATAACCGAAGAGTCGGTTACACTGCACATGGATCGATGCGTCAGTCTATGGGCTCCGCCTATAAATAGCAGCGTGTTTAAAAAAAAGACTTCTTTACTTTCTGTTCTTGCCCTAGCTTTCTTGTCTTTGTCTTCCTTCTCTGATCATCAGCAATGGCTCCCAAGTCCTCCAAGGTTGTGGCGAAGGCTGCGGCGAAAGGTAAGGGCGTGGCCTCGACGTCGGCTGCGGTACCCAAAGCTCATTTCGATGTTCATTCTGCCGTTAAGGGTAAGGATTTGGGAAAGTCATATGCTTCGAAACCCTAACAAAGTCGGCTCTGTTGCATGCTTTATGCACAAGCCTTTAACGCAAACTGTTCGAATTGTATGGGCCGCATATATGTCCTATAACCAAGCCGCATGGGGTATACCCCATGTCCGAGCCGCATGGGAGTTGTCTTAGTAGGCTACATGAACACTTCATAAATTGAACCGTATAATGACCTGTCGATCAGAGCCGCATGGACTCTTTTGAACCAAACCGCATGGAGCCCCCTTTGGATTCATCCGCATAGGGCTGTGTGAAAACTGAACCGCATAAGCTCCTCTGAATTTGAGCCGCAGAATGCTCTTCTGATTTGAGCCGCATAACGCCTCGTTAAGCATAATTGCATAAGCGTACGCGAAACAGAGCCGCATAAGCTTACACTAATTAATGCCACATAAGCTCATGTTCAATAATAGAACCGCATAAGTCCTTTGTAGGCTGGGCCGCATAAGCCAAAGCCCCTCTTTTAACTTGTTCCTTTTGTCTGTTTTCAGTGAATCTGCAGCGGAGGAACTTCTGGTGGGTCAGGCCTAATTTGCGATGGGCTATCGGTATGACCATATAGTTGAGCATATGACGAAGCAGCTTCCAAAAGATCCTTCGGAGAGGTTGACTGCCATCAAGAAACAACCTTTCTACTTTCTCTGCACCATGATGAACTCAGGACGATTGGATGGGAAATATCTGAAGCCGGCGTTCCTCTTTGGGGATGCTTTGTCTATAAAGAATACCCGAGTGCTTGAGGTATCCGAGAGCTGGGATTTTACTCTTGATGGGGTGGAGATCCACATCCCTCCGATGGAGCGCCATTTTCTCCTGTCATGGTTCAACATGTTACCGTTGGAGAGGAGGATGGTGGAGTCTCTGACTCCAAGCAGGTCAGGGATCTTTGTGGGGGACATCCATTACAATGGACAGTTGAGGTCTGCGTATGCGAAAAAGAAACCGACCAGTCAGTGCGTGACGGAATTGGCCCCGGGTTCCTTCATAAATGCACCGGGCCCCAACTTCACTTTTTCTCAAGCTGACACCTTCATAAACCAGCTTGCACAGAAGGGGTCCTATCCTGTCGGCCGGTTGGCGCTGCCGAACTGGATAAACCCTATCCCTATGTGGGCCAATTTGACTTCGTGGATTTTGTGGAAGTACGAGGTTATACTGTGTGAGATCGGCCTCTACTATGCCATTCGGGGTACCAGTCACGGCTTACCT
>JANAVB010010792.1:11179862-11182362 GCA_029216955.1 Iris pallida
GGGACAAATATTTATGCCTTATTACATAGTCGACTTGCTTGAATCTCTAGATGCTCATAAGTTTTTACAAATATAGTTAAAGGAATGTTGATTAACTGGTAATGGCAGGACAGCAGCGCACTGTCGCTATTTAAATTGAATTTTGGAGACCATGGATACACTACAGCCAGCAGCGTACTGGCGAGACACAACCCCTAGAGGTGAAATTAGTTTAAGAAAATATAGGTGATGGAATATTGCCAAAACTATGGCTAGTGGTCCTCTCTTGATCGTAGATGCCCTTGAGCCAATATTGGATAAAGTTAAGAAGTGTTCGATTTTGTATCATGTTGAGTTACGAAACCAAGGGTTTACCACAGCCAGAGTATACGGGCGTGGCATAATCCGCGGTGAAATGACTTCAAACATGATTACAAGTTTAGGATACCATAAAGGATAGGACAGTGCCCTGTATGTTCTATAAGATTCGAAGCCAATAGAAGTGGAAGTTCTGTGAGATTGGGTAGCGTGTCTTCCGACCTAGCATTCCGTGGTCCTTGTGATCTACTGACGAGGTAATTGACTGACACTAATAGGTTTACCTAGAATACAAAAGTTAGAGGTCATAACCCATTAGTCGACCGAGTCCTTGTGGATAAGAAGATAGTAGGAAGACCGTAAAAGCAAGAACACCGGGGTAAGGTTTGATTCTCACAAAACTCGAACTACTTGTGCCTTCTTTTAAAAATCTCGCATAATTATATTCGACTATCTTAACAAACGCTGCTGTTACAGCTTAGTTTTGCAAGCTCACTCTGTTCTCGAGCTTGATTTGAGGCATATATTTAGTGGGGACGCCTGCTAACTTATTGTCTAATCAGAATCAGTATATTATGGTCTGATCAACCATGATGCATTTGGTTCGCTCTTTCGTTTAATTACACTACGTGGATGGAGATATATAGATATCTAAGATCTCATCCGCGACTGTATTGACAATTACTCTTGAATTATATGTTCGCCCTTGAATCACGAAATTGTATTCAGTAAAGATCTCCCTTGAATTCTTTATTGTTTTGTCTTTCACCGATTTGGAAAGACGAAAGCTCGTGATGGTAGAGAGATACAGAGTATCCCCATGGCTATTATAGTGGTATACACAAGTGTAGCTACCATCGGCTAGCCATGTGGTTGAGTTATTCGTTCTCCTCTCGACCCTCAAACTATTATTGGAACCCTCTAGTCATCTGAATTTGAGAACGATTAGGGTTTTACCCTTAGCCAAATGCCAACCTAGGAGACTATCTATTCTCCAGAAACCAAAAGTTGTGAGCCGCTAATTATTTGTCGAAGCTTGCTTTAACTAGAGCCTTGTGACAATAGTCTAGCAGGTTGACCCTAATAGAAATGTACGACTCAGTTGTTAGAATTCTTTTCACATGATGTGCCTTAGAGTTGGTCACCCGTCGATAACTCTTGTATGCTGTAGACGAGTAGGTCATTCTATTTTATCGACCATGTGTCATTGTACACACTCGTTTTCCATTTTTGAGGAACGATCCTTGACTTGACTTATGTCTACCGTATTTCGTTACACCGTGCATGATTCCTTATTAACAAGTGTCGAGGTACAATATCCTGACTTTGAAATTCTTCTAATCTCACTATTCCTAAGACCATGTCCTAGCTTCTAAGGTGGGTAGACTGTAAGCCTTCAAAATTTTTGGAATATACGAGGGTTACCGATTGATTAGAATAATTCCAATAGAATGATAGTTAGTGCCTCGTGGACCCCCACTTTCCATTTAGATTATTTTGTGTCCCCGGCCGTGCCATTAATATTCGAAGCACGAGACCAGCTGTTACCTTCCAACAAATTCCATATACAAGATCTAGACGAGTCCACTTTCATCTAGGTATATCATGTCCCACCCAAACACGTCATCTTGTACTCTATTTTTATGGTACAATTTTCAGGATGAAAGGACTAGCTCTAACCCATACCATAATACCGGTATACTTCCCGACTTCCACTAGAGTCTCAGCTCTGACTCAATTTATCCGACCCAATATATGGTTGTAATCTACTCGAAGCCCACTACGCACATGTCACTGGTGTGCCACTTAATCGTGTCTTCTCGTACTACTTAAACACAAAGGACACTGAAGGCGCATCTTGGACTTTGAGGACCTAGCAAACCAATCTGACTGACAACTAGTTCAACCACTTGGGTGGAAACCTATGCTGGGTTATCCTAGCCTAGTAGAAATAGTTATCATTAGGATATTGTCCAGGAAATATAGATTCAAATCCTAGGTTCATCCAACCGACGATTGATGCCAATTAGGAAACCCATTAAGACCCAGTAAAACCCATCCATGCATACCACCATATTTGGACTTTAAAATCGGACTACTTGAAATAGGTCCCTATACCTATTATGTAGTCTCCACCTCTTAGAATATGGGGGTCATTCGTGACCATTGCTCCATCTACTTGGAAGTCGAGTCACGATCTTGT
>JANAVB010010792.1:11187362-11527278 GCA_029216955.1 Iris pallida
GGCCCGTAGAGGGAAGCCACGTGTCTTTTCAGAACAGCTGTACCCAGCGTCATTCAAACACAATTAATGCTCTGACGGCTGACAGCCGACAGCTGACAGCCCTGACGTAAAGTAGTCATAATGGCTGACACAAAAGCACTATCTTCCTAGGGAACTGGAGAAAATTTTCACAGCTTCGAGGCAAGTTTATGCGGCCAGATTAGACGAGTTCATACGGCCAGTGCAGAGAAACCTATGCGGTTCAATCATGAAGGTCCTCCATGCGGCTCGGCCATGAAAGAAATCCATGCGGCTCGGCCATGAAGACTCTCATACAGCTCGGCCATGAAGACCCCCATGCGGCTCGGTCATGAACATATTCATGCGGCTCGGTCATGACAACCTTCATGCGGTTCGAGTATAGAGACTATTCATGCGGCTCGGTCATGAAATCTTTCATGCGGCTCGGTCATGACGACCTTCATGCGGCCTAAATATGAACGCTCCTCATGCGGCTCAACAATAATAACAGGACATGTGTCCTAAAGATAATCAAATTTTAGATCAGATCCCAATGATTTGGGACACGTGGCAAGAGAAGGAATTAAATTGATTCATTTAGATTTGCGGATATCAGAAAATCATCATGATAGGGATTTATTGTAATCAACATTAATGACTGACATGATTTGGCATAATCCTCATTAATGGCCCAGATCCTTCACGCTCAAGATTAATGGTCCAGATTGATCATTTACCAGGCCGCCGCCACTTTGAGAATGGGCAATCATTGCAAACCCTAATGAGGCTCCCCACTTGTAAGCTCCTGATTTTTAAATTCATTTTTTATTTGTGTTAATTAAATTTTAAATGTCATTTATAGCCTTAAATAATTATTAGGAATTTTTAGGAATTTTTCTAGAATTTTTAAAAGATTTTAAATGAGTTTTAAAATACAAAAATATTGATTTGTAATTTATTTAAATGTTTTAATATCAATTTGCAATTATTAGAATTGTTTTAATACTGTTTTGTAATTATTAGAATTGTTACAATATCAGTTTGTAATAAATAAATTATTTTTAATGCGGAATGCAAATTCTAATTTGCATTTATCTACCTTAGGGACCTATCTGTAATAACCTAAACTAGGAGGACCTAATTGCTAAACCCTATTCTACCCACCCAGACTGACCGACGACTGACAGGCTGACTGCCCCCGCCATTTCCGGCCAGCGCGACGACCCCCCGACCGCCTCAAACCGCCTATTTAAACCCCCTCACTCCCCACAGTCGACCACCACTCACCCCGACCCATCTCCGCCGACCGCAGCCCCATTTCTTCCCCAAAATCCCAGCCCTAACCCTAACTCCGGCAACACCCCACCACCGCCTCACCGACCGCCGTCGTCAGTCGCCACCACCGCCATCCGCTTCGCCACGCCGAGCTGGACGCAGCGCCACCGGAGCGCCACCGTCCCGACGCCTCCGCCCTCGAAAGTTTCCCCCATAGTCGGTCACGCAGGTAACAGACCTGAGTTCGTGTCGTGCGTGTCTCGAACTCACGCACGACGTTCGCCTGGACACGGGGAACCTAGCTATAGGTCTGGACATGGGTGAATCGACTCGTGCGTGTCGTGCTAGCCCAGACACGTAAATACCTGTGTCCCTAACTGTCCGAACACAGGCTCGTGTTTATTTTTTTTAATATATAATGTTAATCAAAACCTAAATAAAACTCACTAAAACCCTATCCCTAACACGACCCACGGGCTGACCCCCTGGCCAGCCCGACAGAGCCTAAACCCCCCCCCCCCCCCCGTGCGCTTCTCTGGCATGGGTTCGAACCCTGCCACTGCTGTATTCTTTTTCTTTTTCCTTTTTCTTTTCCTTTTTCCTTTTCCTTTTATATATATATCTATTTATATATATATGTATATACATATTTTTGTATATATATATGTATTAATATATATACTATATTTAGGTATATATAGTTGCTGTTTTTTATTATTATATGTATGTATATATATATATTTATATATATGTCTTATGTATACATATATATTTATGTATATATATTTCTTTGTGTATATATATTATCATATATATACTATTATATGTATATGTATACATTAATTTTGTATATATATATATATATATATATATTGTATAGTTGAGTATTTTCTTATATGTATGTATATATACATATATTTGTATATATATATAATATATATAGTTGAGCATTTTCCTATATATATAAATATACCTATATTTATATATATATATTAGTTCCTATGTGTATTTTACTTAGCTTAGTGTAAATTATTTATATAAAATAATGTTCATACTTTTATAAGTTACTATGTAAAACTTTACCTTATTAAAATAATAATATTTATTTTGACTATTACCAAATTGTATTTTTATTGTATTTAAATTACTGCAACCATTTGATGTCCAAGCCTAGCATGGGTATTTGGGCTCAAATGTGTTTTCACACATTCAAGACCTGTACAAGTCATATTGGACTTGATTCATGGCCTTGGGTCCTGTATTTGAACTTTGGTTCAAATTATATACATGGACAAAATACGCAGATAATTAATTATTGTGTGCATTGCTATTTTTGATTTTCTAAAAATACTTAAAGTATTGCTAAAATTATGGAAAAATAGTTTTTAGATACTATGTTAAGTTAGCTAATTTAGTATAATTTTTGTAGTATTTAATTTACTGTTTTGCCACTAGTTTGGCATATGAAACCAAAACTCATTTTCTGTATACTTAGGAAAACTGATTTTTATAAAATATTTGTACTGGTTAATAAATTCCAGAAAAATTATAATAAATTTCTATGATTAACAAGGATCACCTTGGTACTTTACTTTAAGAAAAACTAGACTTTTTGTCTACTTCAAAAATTGTTAGAACATAATGATATTTTGATTTATTTATTGATTAATTACGACTTGTAGCTTTTTGTGTTATTTAGAGTTTTAGTCGTGTTGAACCCCATCCCTCACTAGTATAAAGACCCTAGAAAGTTAGTTAACATAGTGTGTCACCCCACATTGGTCTCCTATGCCAAGTCATCATTTTGGCTAGTGCCCAGTCACAAGTCGTGTCGCACCATTTAGTGTCCTAGTGTTTTAGCTTAGTGTAAAACTAAGTTATTATATTTTACTTCTACAGCGACGAGTTACTGGACATCCATAGCACTGTTATCGCAGCTTGTTTTGTTTTGCTTTGCTAGAGGCAAGTACTTTCTACGAACTTTACATATTGTCACATGAATGAACTGCAAACCCTACCATGTTACATGCTGATCCTTGGGATAGCAAGTTAGATCTCTACATGTTGTACTTTCAGTTACCACCATGCTTAGAACAGTCTTGATGTATCTCTCACATGATTAGAATATGGGATATGGAGAAACTGATAGTAGTGTACGTGATCATATCCCCCTCTACAGTACCGAGCAAAGTTTTATTTTATATGTTACTAAGCCGTAGGCCTTTATCTCAAAGCTGTATTTGTGCGTATGTACATCTACCGCCTTTACACTTGTACGTATGTACATTTTATTATGTGCCCCAGCACATTGTACATCTATTGACCGATCACGTACCTACTACAGTTTTAAACATTACATATACATCTGTCTCTATGACATATGTGTCCTTGCCATGATAGACTATATGATGCCATGCTTTCCAGTTAATCCTCTCATGTTCATTTCCATGTTTCATATGCTAGTTTGCTAGATTTAGTACTTGCTCCCGTCCTGACAGGATAACTTTGTAGGTGTCCTTACTGAGGAGGAGTTACTCTGCGACTCATATTATGGGATTACTGCCGAGGACCCGGCTCTGCTTTACGAGGATGTTCTTGCAGGGAACCTCGCCTAGTTGTCTTTTGTTTACTTAGACTTTTGAGAGTAGACATGTATTAGACTATATCATTTTGTAACTGGACATGTATCCAGTTTTATATTTCAGTTTACTTGTACTTGGATATTTTACTATATACGACGACTTTTGTGTTTGGAGCATTTATGATTCTTCTTATAGAACTGTTAGCACATTTAGTCTTATCCTGTTGTCTTTAGAACAGCTTACTACGTTTTATCTCAACGTAGGCTGGACATGACTCGGCCTGGCCCAACAATTTGGGTAGCGGGTCGTGACATGTTTTTAGTGGTGGCCCATGCAGGTCCTGACTAAACTGTTTGGTTACGTTATTGTACCAAGCATGCCTGCAATTAGGAACTTAAGGTAATTAGACAACATTAGGAAAGACGCTTAGAACACCTAGAGGAATGCTAGGATTGCAACATAGGAAATATGTCACATGTTTGCTATTATAATTAGATTTTCTTGCATATGATTGCTTACTTTAAACAAGTCCTTATAAGTCTTTTTATGTAATTTAGATGGTGCTTACTCGTTCGTCCCAGTATGTTACCCCCGAGAATGGGGCCCTCCATATCCAGTCAGCTGACCGGTTGACTGATACACCTCCACCTACCATATTCCCCCACTCCACAGATCCACAGACCCAGATACCACCTTCCACATCCCAGGCTCGACAGGACCCGATACTTCCACCACCCCCTATCACTATACCCACCCAGGCTTTCGTCACACTCGACGGGACCCAGCTGCTCACACTGATCCAGGGGTTCCTAACAACCCATCAGGAGCAGACTACCCTACTCTGCCAGAGTATGGAGCGTTCTGAGGGACGTTCCGTGGTCCCACCACATGTAGAGCCACGGCAGAGAGCGGAGACGGTCAAGGACTTCATGGGTCTGAATCCCAAGGAGTTCTCAGGGACTGAGGGCATAGTAGTAGCTGATGACTGGCTAGATTATGTAGAAAGGAAGCTTCTGGGAGTTAGGATGCCGGATAACCTTCAGGTCGAGGCAGCAGGATTTTTGCTGATAGACTTAGCCGGAGTCTGGTTCAGGAATGAGCCATTGTTCGCGAGAGGTAGAGCCACCTGGGACCAGTTCAAGACCCAGTTCATGAAGAAATTCTTCTCGACCACTGCTAGAGTAGCCATGGGGCTATGATTCCAGAACATCCAGCAGGGGAACCGTTCTGTTGATGACTATGCGGGAGAGTTTAGTCGCTTGAGCCGTTTTGCTCCTAGTCTGGTTGCTGATCCAGAGGAGATGACCCGTAGGTTTTGCTATGGTCTAGTTCCAGACATTGGCATCCTTATAGTGGCGAACGGTACGACTGACTACTATCGGAGCCTAGAGTTGGCCCGGAGTATTGAGGAGCGTCTTCTATCATGCAAGAGGCCGGCTTCTGTACATCATGAGGGACCGTCCAAGCGTCAGGCTTTCCAGCAGAGAGCGCCGACGCCACCCCAGCAGACTTACCGTCCCCCTACACTACATCATCAGACCCCGCCAGTTCGAGCCCCGGGACCCCGACAGCAGCAGCAGAAGGGAGCTATATGTTCTTTCTGCGGAAGACCAGGTCATGACTTCGCAGTCTGCAGGAAGAGGTTGGGTCAGTGTTTGGCTTGTGGGCCTGCCACCCATCAGCTTCGGAACTGCCCAGCGGCGAAGCCTAGAGGACCACTCCCGACTCAACAGCAGAGGTTTGGGCAGCATCTGCAGCAGCAGAAGGGACCTCAGGGGAAGGTCTATAGCCTAGCCATTGAGCCGGAGCCGGAGCAGGTTTCGGAGCCGGATTACTTAGCTGACGTCATCACAGGTCATGTTTATTTGCATACTTTTCTAGCTGTATGTTTGTTTGATTCTGGTGCATCTCATAGCTTCCTATCATTAGAGTTTATGCATAAACATCATCTAGTAGCTACACCTACTGCGAAGATTAGTAGAGTGATGACGGGAGGAGGACCAGTGCCTATTAGATCTATCTATAGATGTTCTATTTTTATAGCCGGGAGAGAGTTCAGAGGGCAATTCTTTGTGATGCCACTCCCCGGTTATGATATCATATTGGGGATGGACTGGCTTAGCTATGCCCATGCATCTATAGATTGCTATGAGGGTAGTATTTTGTTCAGTCCCCCAGGCACAGCACCATTCAGTGTCAGGAGGACAGGGCCGGAGATCAGCCTAGAGCCGAACTGTTGTGCTACAGTCGGGGACGCAGCACCACCACACCCTATCATTAGGGAGTTTATGGATGTATTCCCAGAGGATCTTCCAGGACTTCCGCCTGACAGAGATGTGGAGTTCACTATAGATCTAGTGCCGGGTTCATCACCAGTATCCCGGGCTTGCTATAGAGTGAATCCCAAGGAGGCCATAGAGATGAAAGAGCAGATTGATGACCTGTTGAAAAAGGGTTTCATTCGATCCAGTGCTTCTCCATGGGGAGCGCCAGTGCTCTTTGTGCCTAAGAAGGATGGTACAGTCCGGTTATGTATCGACTACCGGGCATTGAATGCCATCACTATCAAGAACAAATATCCTCTGCCCAGGATAGATGATTTGTTTGACCAGTTGAGCGGGGCGAAGGTATTTTCCAGGATAGACTTGAGATCCGGGTACCACCAGGTGAAGGTTAGGCCAGCAGGTCAAGACGGAGCGCCAGAGGCCAGCTGGTTTGTTACAGCCGTTGCCCATTCCTGAGTGGAAGTGGGAACATATTACGATGGACTTCGTTTCAGGGCTTCCTCGTTCCCAAGGAGGGAAGGATGCCATCTGGGTCATCGTAGACAGGCTGACGAAGTGTGCGCAGTTCATACCCTTCAAGGTGGGGCTTTCCACCGAGAAGTTGGCAGAGCTATACATGCAGCAGATAGTTCGCCTACACGGAGTGCCGGTGAGCATCGTGTCAGACAGAGACAGTAGATTCACATCCCACTACTGGAGGAGCTTGCAGGAGGAGTTGGGCAGTAGGCTCAAGTTCAGTACGGCGTACCACCCACAGACAGATGGGCAGTCCGAGAGGACGATACAGACACTGGAGGATATGCTGAGGACTTGCGTGCTGGACTTCGGAGGATCATGGGAGAGCCATCTGCACTTGGTAGAGTTTTCATACAACAACAGCTACCAGGCCAGTATTGGTATGTCTCCTTTCGAGGTGCTATATGGACGACGATGCCGCACACCGCTCTTTTGGGATGATGTCGGAGACAGAGTTATGCTTGGGCCAGAGATGATCACGGATGCAGCAGAGAAAGTCGGGATGATCAGAGACAGGCTCAGAGTAGCTCAGGATAGGCGGAAACACTGGGCTGATGCTAGTCGCAGGCCGATGGAGTTCGCAGACGGTGATATGGTGCTAGTAAAGATATCACCTACTCGAAGGACGATCCAGTTCGGACAAGGAGGGAAGCTGAGCCCCAGATACATCGGGCCGTTCGAGGTACTTGGCAGGATCGGAGAGGTAGCTTACAGGGTTGCACTTCCACCCAACCTAGCAGGAGTTTACGACGTCTTTCACGTATCTCAGCTGAGAAGATATGTTCCAGACCCCAGTCATGTGCTAGATCATTCAGAGTTGGAGGTCGGACCGAGCCTTATAGTTTCTGAGCAGCCAGTGGAGATATTAGACCGGAGAGAGAAGAGGCTGAGGAACAAGGTTATACCCCTAGTGCGAGTAGCTTGGAGCCGTCACTCCCCAGGTGAATCTACTTGGGAGAGGGAGTCGGACATGAGGGAGAGATTCCCTTACTTGTTCGATCCAACCGCTGCGAGGGAACCACCCGTTCCCGCTTGATACCTTAGAGGTTAGTTTCGATCGCAGCTTTAGTCATTTTGTTGTATTACTTGCTATGTTAGAATATTGTCGGGTCTTTAATCCTTGTGAATTTCGAGGACGAAATTTTTCAAGGAGGGAAGACTTGTAAGCCCCTGATTTTCAAATTCATTTTTTATTTGTGTTAATTAAATTTTAAATGTCATTTATAGCCTTAAATAATTATTAGGAATTTTTAGGAATTTTTCTAGAATTTTTAAAAGATTTTAAATGAGTTTTAAAATACAAAAATATTGATTTGTAATTTATTTAAATGTTTTAATATCAATTTGCAATTATTAGAATTATTTTAATACTGTTTTGTAATTATTAGAATTGTTACAATATCAGTTTGTAATAAATAAATTATTTTTAATGCGGAATGCAAATTCTAATTTGCATTTATCTACCTTAGGGACCTATCTGTAATAACCTAAACTAGGAGGACCTAATTGCAAAACCCTATTCTACCCACCCCGACTGACCGACGACTGACCGGCCGACTGCCCCCGCCATTTTCGGCCAGCGCGACGACCCCCCGACCGCCTCAAACCGCCTATTTAAACCCCCTCACTCCCCACAGTCGACCACCACTCACCCCGACCCATCTCCGCCGACCGCAGCCCCATTTCTTCCCCAAAACCCCCAGCCCTAACCCTAACTCCGGCAACACCCCACCACCGCCTCACCGACCGCCGTCGTCAGTCGCTACCACCGCCATCCGCTTCGCCACGCCGAGCTGGACGCAGCGCCACCGGAGCGCCACCGTCCCGACGCCCCAAACCGCCGCCTCCGTCCTCGAAAGTTTCCCCCATAGTCGGACACGCAGGTAACAGACCTGAGTTCGTATCGTGCGTGTCTCGAACTCACGCACGACGTTCGCCTGGACACGGGAAACCTAGCTATAGGTCTGGACACGGGTGAATCGACTCGTGCGTGTCGTGCTAGCCCAGACACGTAAATACCTGTGTCCCTAACTGTCCGGACACAGGCTCGTGTTTATTTTTTTTAATATATAATGTTAATCAAAACCTAAATAAAACTCACTAAAATCCTATCCCTAACACGACCCACGGGCTGACCCCCTGGCCAGCCCGACAGAGCCTAAACCCCCCCCCCCCGCGCGCTTCTCTGGCATGGGTTAGAACCCTGCCACTGCTGTATTCTTTTTCTTTTTTCTTTTTCTTTTCCTTTTTCCTTTTTCTTTATATATATATATATATATATCTATTTATATATATATATGTATATACATATTTTTGTATATATATATGTATTAATATATATACTATATTTAGGTATATATAGTTGCTGTTTTTTATTATTATATGTATGTATATATATATATATATATATATATATATATATATATATATATATATATATATATATATATGTCTTATGTATACATATATATATTTATGTATATATATTTCTTTGTGTATATATATTATCATATATATACTATTATATGTATATGTATACATTAATTTTGTATATATATATATATATATTGTATAGTTGAGTATTTTCTTATATGTATGTATATATACATATATTTGTATATATATATATATATATATATATATATATATATATATATATATATATATATATATATATATATATATATATATATATATATATATATATATATATATATATATAATATAGTTGAGCATTTTCCTATATATATAAATATCCCTATATTTATATATATATATTAGTTCCTATGTGTATTTTACTTAGCTTAGTGTAAATTATTTATATAAAATAATGTTCATACTTTTATAAGTTACTATGTAAAACTTTACCTTATTAAAATAATAATATTTATTTTGACTATTACCAAATTGTATTTTTATTGTATTTAAATTACTGCAACCATTTGGTGTCCAAGCCTAGCATGGATATTTGGGCTCAAATGTGTTTTCACACATTCAAGACCTGTACAAGTCATATTGGACTTGATTCATGGCCTTGGGTCCTGTATTTGAACTTTGGTTCAAATTATATACATGGACAAAATACGCAGATAATTAATTATTGTGTGCATTACTGTTTTTGATTTTCTAAAAATAATTAAAGTATTGCTAAAATTATGGAAAAATAGTTTTTAGATACTATGTTAAGTTAGCTAATTTAGTATAATTTTTGTAGTATTTAATTTACTGTTTTGCCACTAGTTTGGCATATGAAACCAAAACTCATTTTCTGTATACTTAGGAAAACTGATTTTTATAAAATATTTGTACTGGTTAATAAATTCCAGAAAAATTATAATAAATTTCTATGATTAACAAGGATCACCTTGGTACTTTACTTTAAGAAAAACTAAGCTTTTTGTCTACTTCAAAAATTGTTAGAACACAATGATCTTTGATTTATTTATTGATTAATTACGACTTGTAGCTTTTTGTGTTATTTGGAGTTTTAGTCGTGTTGAACCCCATCCCTCACTAGTATAAAGACCCTAGAAAGTTAGTTAACATAGTGTGTCACCCCACATTGGTCTCCTATGCCAAGTCATCATTTTGGCTAGGTGCCCAGTCACAAGTCGTGTCGCACCATTTAGTGTCCTAGTGTTTTAGCTTAGTGTAAAACTAAGTTATTATATTTTACTTCTACAGCGACGAGTTACTGGACATCCATAGCACTGTTATCGCAGCTTGTTTTGTTTTGCTTTGCTAGAGGCAAGTACTTTCTACGAACTTTACATATTGTCACATGAATGAACTGCAAACCCCACCATGTTACATGCTGATCCTTGGGGTAGCAAGTTAGATCTCTACATGTTGTACTTTCAGTTACCACCATGCTTAGAATAGTCTTGATGTATCTCTCATATGATTAGAATATGGGATATGGGGAAACTGATAGTAGTGTACGTGATGATATCCCCCTCTACAGTACCGAGCAAAGTTTCATTTTATATGTTACTAAGCCGTAGGCCTTTATCTCAAAGCTGTATTTGTGCGTATGTACATCTACCGCCTTTACACTTGTACGTATGTACATTTCATTATGTGCCCCAGCACATTGTACATCTATTGACCGATCACGTACCTACTACAATTTTAAACATTACATATACATCTGTCTCTATGACATATGTGTCCTTGCCATGATAGACTATATGATGCCATGCTTTCCAGTTAATCCTCTCATGTTCATTTCCATGTTTCATATGCTAGTTTGCTAGATTTAGTACTTGCTCCTGTCCTGACAGGATAACGTTGTAGGTGTCCTTACTGAGGAGGAGTTACTCTGCGACTCATATTATGGGATTACTGCCGAGGACCCGGCTCTGCTTTACTAGGATGTTCCTGCAGGGAACCTCGCCTAGTTGTCTTTTGTTTACTTAGACTTTTGAGAGTAGACATGTATTAGACTATATCATTTTGTAACTGGACATGTATCCAGTTTTACATTTCAGTTTACTTGTACTTGGATATTTTACTATATACGATGACTTTTGTGTTTGGAGCATTTATGATTCTTCTTATAGAACTGTTAGCACATTTAGTCTTATCATGTTGTCTTTAGAACAGCTTACTACGTTTTATCTCAACGTAGGCTGGACATGACTCGGCCTGGCCCAACAATTTGGGTAGCGGGTCGTGACACCACTATTATAAATAGCAGGGTGCCATTCCCTTGCAAGATAGATACGCATATACAGAGAGACGCTCCCCCAATAATCAGAGAAAAAAATACATAGAGATCAATCCAGAGAGAGAAGCTAGAAGAGCAATACGAGGAGAGCAAGAAGAGCATTTCTTCGTCAACGCCAAGCATCTCATCACAGGAGCCAAGGCTACGTCCGATCGTCCAAGGAGTAAGGCAGAGATGCCGTCGCTTTCCCGAGCCTCTATCGTCACCCCCCAGAATCAAAAATAAATAATTGTACTTAGATTGCTGTACCTAGGTTTTCGTCCCTAGGCTTTCTTTGTACAAGTGAGTTTGTAACGTTAAGTAAAAGTCCAGTCCTCCCATAAAACTGTTCTGCTCTTTTATATTTCATGGCAAACACGATGGCGACTCTGCTGGGGACAAACTTCTCCACGGCTGAGGAGTTGGTGATGCAATCGGATGCAGCCAAGCTTGGCTGCACGCAACAGAAGATGGTCGCCCGGTTCGACCAACAGACGTTCGAAGAAATGCTCTCCGACAAGAGCGCTGGCCCGGTCCAGAAGCGAGCCCGCACAAAGAAGGCCCGCAAGGAGTGGAGACCCCGATCATTCGTTCCTACTGAAGCTCTTGCAGAGATACCCTCTGTCGCTCAAAATGGCGGAGAAGACTCTCCTGTGGCCCCACTTCAGATCATAGACGACTCTGCTGTCCCCAAGTCCGGCAGAAGAAAATATTATGATGCTGGACTTGCTGGGGCAAAGAGGAACTCTATGCGATCCGAGCCACATAAGGGTTCTAGCCGCATGGAGAAAGCCTATGCGGTTACATCCGCCAGCCGCAGAAAGAAAACCCACACGGCCACATCTGTCAGCCGCATAGCTTATGCGGCTACAGTTGCCAACCGCATGGACGAAGCTTATGCGGTTACTGAAGTCAATCGCTTGCAGAAAACCCATGCGGCCGTAATTGCCAACCGCATGCGGCCAGCCTGCACGGTCGTGACTCCTAGTCGCACAAGAACAACTCATCCGTCAGCTAAAGACAGCTGCATGCAGACAGCCTGTACGGCTTCCAATCCTAGCCGCATAGCATCTGTTCCACGCTTCTCTCGATCGGTCTTCGACCGTCTCTCATGCGGTCATGACCCTGATGGTTCTCTGGATGATAAGCCAGACTCTGTGGTATCCAACTTGGACTCTTCCTATTACGCACCCGTAAGTGCTAAAAGAAAGAAGTCTAGGGCAGCGCGGGCTCACCAAGCCCAGTCAGCTGCCCCAGCCTCTGACTATCGGAGCATCCCGCTGATTGTCACGCGGGCCTCTAATGGAAAGTTGTATAAGGCTACTCGTACCATGCCCCCTGCGGCCAATGGGCGGGATAGTCATCAAGCATCTCCCAGTAACGAGCGAAGGAAAGTATACGAGCTACCTTCGAATCAGGGAGCAGGCGGGAGGCCTACACACTCGCGTGCCCGGAATTTCTGAGCAAGCAAAGCAAGTGACTTGCGTGAGGCCATCCTCCACAAACGCAAGGAAAGAGAAGATGCATCGGGGTGCAAAGAGTCCTCCCACGGACGTCATTGCACCCAAGTCATCGTCAACTGCTGCTGCAATAGTACTACGATACAAGAAGACCGACAGTCTGTCTTTCAAAGACTGCGACAGCCGTCTTCAGAAGACGAGACACTACCCATCGTCTCCTGCAACTCTGTTCGAAAAGTCCCCGCTGATGGAAGGGAGAAGAAGACGAATGTTCCCAGCTCGAAGATCTCAACCACTGCGACTAAAAGACTGTCGTCTAAGCGGGTACCCACCACCGGAGTTTTCCAAGGTACTCGCTCTAAGACAAAATCTGCTACATTGGGGGATTCGTCGTCCATAACGCAGGGGGTTGCTGGGGCTGGGGGTAGCACCCCTCCGAGTCTCCACAGCAACCCAATGTTCCAAGAAGACGAGCCGGGAGAGACAACTCTCCCATCGGATGCAGCAAACCTCGACGTCCCCGACGACATCTATAACTCCCAAGACGAGGCGAACTCGGAGATTGGGGGTACTGTTCCTTCCGGGTCTGAATCAGAAGGGAATATACCCACATACCCCGATAATTTCTCGCTACAAGGATACGATTCAGAGGGCACTTCCTCCACCGCTCCGTCTATCTCTCCTCATGTGAAGACGGTATTCATGACAGACAGCAACCAAGGTGGTTCCAGTGATCGCCAGCGCATCGACAGTCTCGAAGCCATATTGCTTGCTTTGGTCAAGTCTGTAGACGAGATCAAAACAGCCCTTCCAACTCTGCAAGGAGGGACGTCTGGCCAAACAAGCGCGGGTCCCGCGGTCAATACAGACTCGAATTCGGCGGCGCCAAACCCGGGCAACAATCCTCCGAAAACAACGGCCTCCACCGCCGTAGACGAAGCACGCGAGGCAAGAAGAGAGGTCCAGGAGCTCCGAGCCATGTTCCACGCTCGAGAAAACTCTCAAGACCTCAGAATACGGCAACCGTACCCTGCTGCATGAAGGGATGTTCCATTCCCACCAAGATATAAACCGTTCAATATCAATCCTTATGATGGTAAGACCTCGGCAAGTCGGTACATCACTTACTTCGAGGTCACCACCGACCATCTGCCCCATGACGATGCCATTGTCACACGATTATTCATCGGGGCATTGGAAGGAGTCGCCTTCGACTGGTATCGCAACCTGCCGGACAACTGCATCCACTCCTTCGTCGGCTTCAAGCGCATGTTCTTGGAGAGATTCTACGAAGTAGGGCAGGACATCACCATGTCCACCCTCATGGACGTCGTCCAAGGGGAGAAAGAGCTGACAAGGAACTACATCGAGCGGTTCCGCCAAACCGTCAGGAAGTTGCCCTCTGGAAATCCGGATTCCTCCTTGATTGAAATTTGCCAAAAGAGACTCCTTCCAACAATCAGTCTCTGGATGGGCGAAAGTCAATTCAAGGACTGGAAGACGTTCATCATCAGCGCCACAAGCGCCGAAGAACGATTGAAGAAGGCTCGCCAACTGGGATTGCACATCTCAGACGGAGAGAACAAGGGCAAGCGTCCTAACACCAATAATGACAATAGGGGTAGTCCCTCCAACAATCGGAACGGCAGGGGCAAGCAGGCTATGGTGGCCGACACGGTACAGAAACCTGAGCCAAAGCCGGCAGACAAACAATGGCCGCAAATCACTTACTCCTTCGAAGACGGTCACGTCAAGCCCATCTTGGACATGCTCGTACAAGGGGACAGAATTCAGCTTCCTCTACCAAGGCGGGAACCACGGCCGGCAGAGATGGAGAACCCAAAGTACTGCCTTATCATCGCTACGTCCACCATGCTACACATGACTGCTACCAGCTGAAACGGTATATCCAAAACCTTATCGATTCGAACGCTTTGGCCGTCGATTTTGAAGAGGTAACGGTGGCAGCCAATATGGTATCGGTACAATTCGGCAGCTTCCCTCCGACGGAAACTCAAGACGGGGTGGTCCTCATCCCTCTGGCGACAATGGAGATTACTAATCTTCTACCTCCCCGAGATCAGGCTGCTGGTTTAGTGCCCCTCACCACATCACGAGGGGAGGTCATGTGGATCCATCCAGACTTGGTATCGAAAGTGACTCGGCCCATATCGTCTTCTATCTGCAAGAAAAAGAATAGAAAAATCAGATCCTGTCGCACAATCTCGGCAGACATTGAGGAAGCTACAGCCGTCGTCACGCGGTCTGGGGCGCAATCCCAACCTGTGGTTGACAATCCAGCTGAAAATCATCAACCCACTACAACTGATGCTCCGGGACCGGCTCAGCCTTCGACGACCGACAAGCCTAGGCCGAGGGAGACTGGCTTCGACAAATTCCTCCGAAAAGAGACAGCCCAAGGGCTGGAGAGGCCCTACAACTTTGATATCTTAGCGCAATTGGCTAACACACCGGCCAAGTTGTCACTGTACGAACTCCTAAGGCTCTCCAAGGACGTTCGTATTCATTGAGCGAAGCACTCCAAAATGCCGATGCCTATCTGGCTCAATCCAACCTCACCGGGGAGGACTCACCTGTGGATCTCCAGGATAGTGCCTGCACTGGCGAATGCCAAGCATCGTCTTCACTCCGCAGGACATGCTCATCAAAACTAATCTGCACGATCGCCCACTATACTATACTGGATACATCGGCGACGTAAAGGTGGATCGGATGCACATTGATCTTGGCTCTTCCATAAGCATTATCCCGAAGGGTCTGCTACATCATCTCCGCATCCCGATGCATCGCCTGACGCCTACAAGCACCGCCATCAGCGGGTTCAATTCGGGCAGGAGCTACCCTATTGGGAAGATTCGTCTGAAGTGTCAAATTGGCGACCTCCAATCCGAAGTCACCTGCTACGTTATCGATGTAGACACTTATTACAACATCCTCTTGGGGCGCCCATGGATACACGATTATATGATCGTGCCTTCCACGCTGCACCAGTGCTTCAAATATGTCAACAAATACGGCTTCGTGAGGACAAAATTTGCTGATATCGATCCCTTCAAAGGGGTCGAATCTTACTACTCAGACTCCTGCCTGTACGAAAAATCAAAGAAGCATCTTGGTGAAGGAGATGTACAAGCTAGTACCGAGACAACCACAGGATCAGAAGAGCCTCTGACGATCCACCTCCAAGCTCGCAAACCGGGCAAGTCTGTACCCCTTACCGCCACTCTGCGTAAGGACGCAATCAGCCTCTCGGCACAAGAAGAGCAGATGATAATCCGGTTGCCAAGGTCTGGCCAAGTGCCAAGATCCACAACGAGGCCACTAACAATCAGACTGCCGAGAGTCGGCCAGCCCCAAACGGAGAAGCTCAATCCCTCCGACAAGCCACTGACGATACGCCTTCCCAAGAAGGGTCGTCACCCCGATGCGAGGTCCGACACTTCTAGAGAACCAGCCACTCCTTGCCCCACATCTAGTACCAAACTGGGGGTCGCTAGTCTGCCAACAACTCCACGCTCAGTTCCATCAACTGAACCGCTGACGATCAAACTCCCCAGGTCGTCCTCTCAGTCCTCATTCACACAGGGGGTAGCCGAAGAGGAACCGGAGCTAGCCAAGTATGTGGCTGCCCACACTGATGTCCCCTCCGCAGATGATGTAATCCCCCTAGAAAAGATACCTTACTTCATCAATAAAGGGCTATCTTTGAACTACCTCGAGCTTAATAAGCTTTGTACAATGTACGCTATGGAACACGGTATAGGCACTTACCTACACACACAGGTGACAAATGTCTACACCACAATCCAGCTTACTCCAGCAGAAGACGCTTACCGAATAGTCAAGGGAGGGGACCATCCAATCATCTTCGGCCGGAAGGACGATCCGTATCCCTTCACCATAGAAGAAGTCGACCTTGGATCGGATGCCGGGAGACTACCTCTGTATCTTTATAGCCCCCAATCTAAATACCTCATGCAGAAACAGGGGTATGATCTAGAAACGACACTGGGTTTGAACTACGGTACTGGACGACGATTACCTTTGAAGCCCCCGGTCCCGGCTGGCAAACCACGGGACTACTATAACATGACTCGATGTGGATTAGGGTATGTGACACCCACGACGACCCCTGAAAGTTCAGATGAAGAATGTGACTGGCATTCACATTCGACCGGATCACCAAATTTTGACTCTGATACCAGCATCGGAGATGTATTCAGACAAGTCTTGTCAGTCAACATGGCATTCGCCGACGCTTATGAAGAAGACGAAGACATCCCCGAACTTCTTGAGCTAGAACCATGGGCACAACAGCTAGATGAACAATGTGAGAAGCGTTTCGAGCAAAGAGAACCTCCCACTGAAGATGAGGTCATACAAGTTAATCTTGGTGATGAAGCCTCCCCAAAACCAATCTTCATCAGCCAGAGCCTGACGGATGAAGAGCGAGAGTCGCTGCTCCAACTCGTCAAGGAGTATATCGATGTGTTCGCCTGGAGCTATGAAGATATGCCAGGATTGGACCCCGAGATAGCACTCCACAAACTCAATATTCGTCCGGATGCAAAACCTGTCAAGCAACATCAACGACGATTTCGCCCCGATGTCATGAATGCTATTGAAGCCGAGGTCAACAAACTGATAGCCAGCGGCTTCATTCGCAAAGAGCAGCATCCAGACTGGGTAGCCAACATCGTACCAGTTCTCAAGAAGAACGGGAAGATCCGAATATGCATTGACTTCCGGAATCTGAATGAGGCATGCCCTAAAGATGAATTCCTTCTCCCTATCACGGATATTATGATCGACAACACCTACGGTTTCGAACGTATGTCCTTCATGGATGGCTTCTCAGGATACAACCAGATCAAGATGTTCCCTGACGACGAGAAGCACACATCATTCCGAACACCGATTGGTACATATTGCTACACCGTTATGCCTTTCGGTTTAAGGAATGCTGGCGCTACTTACCAGAGAGCTATGAGCGCCATCTTTAGAGACCACTTGCGCAAGATAGTGGAATGCTACGTCGACGACATCGCCATCAAAAGCTGTGCGAAGGAAGATCATCTGCAAGATCTCAGGACATTGTTCGACCTAATACGAGCACACAACTTAAAGATGAACCCTACGAAATTATTCTTGGGTGTCTCCAGCAGGAAATTCCTGGGTTTCGTCATCACTTCTCAGGGCATTCACATCGACCCCGAGAAAACAAAGGCAATCATGGAGATGGGTCCCCCGAGAAATCTCCGCGAACTCTGAGGCCTCCAAGGCAGGCTAGCTTACATCAGGAGATTCATCTCTAATCTCTCTGGACGATGTCAACCATTCACCCATCTCATGAAAAAGGGAGTCTCTTTCGTATGGGATGAGAAATGCCAGCGCGCTTTCGACAGCATCAAAGAATATTTGTCGAACCCCCCAGTCCTGGTAGCTCCTGTTGCTGGGAAGCCATTCCTGCTCTATGTGCGAGCTATAGAACATTCTCTTGGTGCTCTGTTAGTACAGAACAATGACGCGGGCAACGAACAAGCTATATACTACCTCAGTCGGAAGATGATTGGGCCAGAATACCGATATACGGCCGTAGAGAAGGAATGCCTTGCTCTCGTATTCGCCATCCAGAAGACGCGACACTACGTCACGGGACAAACCATCCACATGATATCGCGGATCAACCCCCTCAGGGTCCTCATGACCAAACTTGGGGCACTCAGCTCTCGCCTTGCTTCCTGGGCGATATTACTATCACCATATCATATGATCTTCGTCCCGCAAAAGGCTGTTAAAGGCCAGGCTCTGGCAGAATTTCTAGCAGTCCATCCAGGTTCGGAGACGACTAGAGTATATGAAGAGAAATCGGACGAGGTCACCAGTTCAAATGCAGTTTCCTATGATGCCAACTGGCGAATGTTCTTCGACGGCGCTTCAAGGACTGGACCCAAAGGCAACATCGTCGCTGGAGTTGGAGTGGTGCTGATTTCTCCCTCCGGCTTGGTGATCAATCGGGCCTACTCACTGTCACGCCCCAGAACCAGAATACTGGAGAGCGGGGGCAGACATAGCCAGCTACGTATAACGGAATGGAATTCACATCGCTATACGGTCACGGCTGTCTAGATATGTGAGGGTTTCACTACAATCCATCAGTCTCTTAAGGTCATAGATAGCCTATTGTCTCAATCTCAACCAACTAATAATAGTTACAAGATATCAGACCACCAAATACACAATAGTAAGGCATCCCATACATTATATATTCGCAATGATCATGAAGCTAGTCGTTACAAAATGTGAGGACTAGCAAGAGTTCAGTCATACATGATCAACCCCCGGGGCTTGTCAATCATGTTACAGCCCGTAGGCAGACAGTAAGTAAGTACAATCGAGCTAACACTTGCTCGTCGGCTAAACGGCCCAAAAGAATAATTTACAATATCACAGTGGGAGAACAAAAAGAAACCCACTCGATGCCCTGGTTACGCCTGGTGACCACCATCGGGCTGGAAAGCAGGGAGATCCTTTGGTGCTGCTCCGGTATCTGGCCATACAAAACCAGCTGGGTCAGACCCCAGAAGAGCAAGTGCCACAAATGAGGCTTCACTTAGGAACTAAAACCAGCAAATCATTAGCATTCAACATGTAAGAAAACAACAATAAGTAACACAGATTGAGGTTTGTGCACTACCAATGCACTTGCCCCAATCAGAGAAAATAATTAAGAGAAGCATCATTAACATAAAAGAACTGGAGAATCATGCTAAATAGAATATAGCTGGACAATATATGAAGAGAAAACGAAGGTACTATTCCGGAAGCCAGGTTACAATCCTTAAACCAAACAAGGACCGAGATTGTAACCCTTCGCCTGAACAGAACTTAGTCTCTGATCATTTATTGCTAAAGGTGACAATCATTAAGGTGATAAGGAGAGAGTACAATGATAAAAGTGACAATGAAGAGTACAATACGCTAGGGTGACAATAGAGTACAATCATTATAGTAATAATCTGGAGTGACAATCATTCAATCATTCTGGTACAATCTTGCAATCAATCACTTCTAGACAATACTATACTGGACTAGACTCCATCCAATCAATCATGGCCAATCATTGCCTACGACTTTCTACATTAACTAACTAGGGTTATCACAATCCTAGTTACTAACAAGATGCAATGAGATGCTCCAAGTAGTCACAGGCCCTGCAGCTATCCAGGTTATCCAGGCAATCATTATAGTGACAATTTAGAGAGTACAATGCATTAGAGTAACAATAGAGTTCAATCATTTAAGTGACAATGGTGGGTGCCCCACATAACAGTGGGCTGGAAATGTGCCCTACTCGTCGGCAGGCTACAAGTCCAAACATTTGCGGCCGGGATAACGAGATTGCCTGTAACTGGAGAACATCTCTTCATGTCTAGTGAATTAATCTAGTCATTAACCTTAGTCCATTTCAGTAGGTACTCCTGACCGTGGTACTCAGGAGTCCCCTCCTAGACATGATGCAAGACATGACTGGATTATTTGTACAAGCACAATCGTCCACGGTGTCCAGGATTAATTATACAGGTCATGTCAGGTAGCCGTCGCAACAGCTTATCAAAATTATGCCAAGTTTAACATATCAAGTGTACTAGTCAGGAGTGCGCCACGACGGGCCACTATCAGGTCATGTCAGGTTATCATGTCAGGAGTGCACCACTATGGGTCACTATCACGTCATGCTCAATTATCAATTCCAAACATATCAAATGAATTCATGATTTTCAAGTTCAGGACAAAAGGCGTAAGGATATAAAATGGACGTTAAATATCTAATAAAATATCAATATACAGGGCTATAGAAGAGCCATGCGGCTGGGAAGTGTAGTATCATGCGGCTGGGTATAGAAGGAGGCGCATGCGGCTTATAGAAGCCCATGCGGCTGGGTCAACATGGCTGCTTATACGGCAGGGAGTGAAGGGTGCATATGCGGCTGATAAGGGACTCAGCCTCATGCGGCCAAGAGAAGGGCAAGACACATGCGGCTCAATTAGGTGAGCGCATGCGGCCCGGGTCACTGGAACCCAAGCAGCCAAGACAAGAGGGGCGCATGCGGCTCAGGGGGACGAGGGCTCATGCGGTTCAGTAGAAGCCCATGCGGCTCAGGAAATAAAGGATGCATATGCGACTGGGATTAATCAGGGTCATGCGGCCCGGATTAAGAAGTCCATGCGGCTGGGTCTGGGGGTTCTCATGCGGCTCGAAGATCAGGGCCTATGCGGTCCGCAAGTGGTAGAGTTCATGCGGCTCAAGGAGATGGGCACATATGCGGCCGATGGGGTATGAGCCCATGCGGCTCAGGAAGTGAGATCCAGCCTATGCGGCTGAGAATCTCATGCGGCCGAATCACTTGCCGCATGAATTGTCATGCGGTCAAGTCAAGTCTAAGCACAGTTCATCTTCTCCAAATTTCTGAGAGGAAGAACACCATGAGAGCCAAGTTCTCAAGCTCCACAACTCCATCATCCGGAGCCCAAATCCGAACTTCTATAGGTCAAAATTGGGCAAAATGAAATGCTCTACAACATGGAACCATCAAAACTCGGAAATAACAAGATTAAGTAGATCAAAACCCAAGAATTCCGAAAATAAAATAGACTTAGATCTACAAGAATCTAGCCATGGAAAGTGAAAATGCCAAGTTCTAAAGTAAGTTAAAAAGCTATAAGGAAGAGAATGAAGCAATAAAATTGGAGTTCCTCCATGAAGCAAGTTGCACTTGCCTAGACCTCTCTCTCCCTCTCTCTGGTAGGTACAGGAGTTAATGGTGGAGAAGAAGAGGATATTAATGAAGAGAGAGAAGGAGAAAGGGTAATAAATACTATGGGTGGTGGTAGGTAGGGGGTTCACCCCTTGGTTCTTGATGAACCAAGGCAACCAAGCCTAGCCGAACCAAACCAACCCCAGGAATAAACCAAGCCAAGATAAACCAAGGTGAACCAAGTCAAGGCCAATAAACTCTCTCTCTCTAGAAATTTAAACCAAATGAATCATGAAATAAACCAAGCCTCACTAATCCAAAAATAACCAATGAACCATTAAAACCATTTAAACTATCAATGCCAATAAAACCAAGCCAGTGCAAAATAAACCAAGATAACTAATCATGACTAAAATAAAATATGGGTCCAAAACACGTATACGTACACTAAATACGTATCACGAATTTGGGATATTACATCCTACCCACCTTAAAAGAATTCCGTCCTCGGAATTTAATCAAGAGGCTAGAGATGTAAGGGAAAGCTATTCTATCATAGGCAATCTACCACTACCAATCAATCCTACAATCATTCATGCAAGAAAGGATTCGAAGCGTAAGGCATAAGGAAGATATTACACCTTACGAGTCAAACCAGCCGGGATGATCTAATCAGATATCATCCTCATGCTCCCAAGTTTGACTCTCCCAAAGAGGGATGACTCTAAGCAACATGGACTAAACCGATAGTCTTGCGCTTGAGGTCTCTCTCTTTGGTCAAACATGGACACGGGCCTCTCCTTATACGAAAAAGTTGGTACCAATAACCAGTTTCGAATGACCTAGGATATGGCTCGGGTCCGAGATGTACCATCGTAATTAGGATACATGAAATACGTCATGCACCCCACATAATGACGGTAGAAAGCAAGATGAGAGGACACATATACCTCTCGGCCAATTCTGAACCTGAGCCTGGGCTAGGGCAAACTGCTGCGGGTTCTGTTGCTGGAAAGTCTGGGCCTGAGTCGGCAAGGGCCTCGGGAACGAGAACTGCTGTGGTTGGTGAACTGGAGCACGGATGAGTCCTACCAAGCCTCTATCCTCTGACCCTGCTGGCTGGACGGGCTGAACTGGCGGTACTGGTTCTCCAGGAGGCACGACTCGGGAGGCTACTGCTGAGTGCTGGGCCTGATCTTCTGGTTGTTGCTGGTCTACGGGAGGTGATCCGCCTTGCTGATCGGCAGGTCCAGGTTCAATGCCGCTGAAGAAGATGACATGGGAACAATAAGGAAGGACCAGGACAGATCAACGATTACAAACATGTGATCAGGACAAGAATTTCAGGAATCAAGAGGATATGAGCAGAGATCAAGGGCGAGTACTGATTGAGACATCTATTCGGTAAATCCTCATACATCTTGATTTAATAAGACCTGCATGGGCCACCACATAAACCATGTCACGCTCCAGAACCAGAATACTGGAGAGCGGGGGCAGACATAGCCAGCTACGTATAACGGAATGGAATTCACACCGCTATACGGTCACGGCTGTCTAGATATGTGAGGGTTTCACTACAATCCATCAGTCTCTTAAGGTCATAGATAGCCTATTGTCTCAATCTCAACCAACTAATAATAGTTACAAGATATCAGACCACCAAATACACAATAGTAAGGCGTCCCATACATTATATATTCGGAATGATCATGAAGCTAGTCATTACAAAATGTGAGGACTAGCAAGAGTTCAGTCATACGTGATCAACCCCCGGGGCTTGTCAATCATGTTACAGCCCGTAGGCAGACAGTAAGTAAGTACAATCGAGCTAACACTTGCTCGTCGGCTAAACGCCTCAAAAGAATAATTTACAATATCACAGTGGAAGAACAAAAAAAAACCCACTCGATGCCCTGGTTACGCCTGGTGACCACCATCGGGCTGGAAAGCAGGGAGATCCTTTGGTGCTGCTCCGGTATCTGGCCATACAAAACCAGCTGGATCAGACCCCAGAAGAGCAAGTGCCACAAAGGAGGCTTCACTTAGGAACTAAAACCAGCAAATCATTAGCATTCAACATGTAAGAAAATAACAATAAGTAACACAGATTGAGGTTTGTGCACTACCAATGCACTTGCCCCAATCGGAGAAAATAATTAAGAGAAGCATCATTAACATAAAAGAACTGGAGAATCATGCTAAATAGAATATAGCTGGACAATATATGAAGAGAAAATGAAGGTACTATTCCGGAAGCCAGGTTACAATCCTTAAACTAAACAAGGATCGAGATTGTAATCCTTCGCCTGAACAGAACTTAGTCTCTGATCATTTATTGCTAAAGGTGACAATCATTAAGGTGATAAGGAGAAAGTACAATAATAAAAGTGACAATGAAGAGTACAATACGCTAGGGTGACAATAGAGTACAATCATTATAGTAACAATCTGGAGTGACAATCATTCAATCATTCTGGTACAATCTTGCAATCAATCACTTCTAGACAATATTATACTGGACTAGACTCCATCCAATCAATCACGGCCAATCATTGCCTACGACTTTCTACATTAACTAACTTGGGTTATCACAATCCTAGTTACTAACAAGATGCAATGAGATGCTCCAAGTAGTCACAGGCCCTGTAGCTATCCAGGTTATCCAGGCAATCATTATAGTGACAATTTAGAGAGTACAATACATTAGAGTGACAATAGAGTTCAATCATTTAAGTGACAATGGTGGGTGCCCCACATAACAGTGGACTGGAAATGTGCCCTACTCGTCGGCAGGCTACAAGTCCAAACATTTGCGGCCGGGATAACGGGATTGCCTGTAACTGGGGAACATCTCTTCATGTCTAGTGAATTAATCTAGTCATTAACCTTAGTCCATTTCAGTAGGTACTCCTGACCGTGGTACTCAGGAGTCTCCTCCTAGACATGATGCAAGACAGGACTGGATTATTTGTACAAGCACAATCGCCCACGGTGTTCAGAATTAATTATACAGGTCATGTCAGGTAGCCGTCGCAACAGCTTATCAAAATTATACCAAGTTTAACATATCAAGTGTACTAGTCAGGAGTGCGCCACGACGGGCCACTATCAGGTCATGTCAGGTTATCATGTCAGGAGTGCACCACTATGGGTCACTATCACGTCATACTCAATTATCAATTCCAAACATATCAAATGAATTCATGATTTTCAAGTTCAGGACAAAAGGCGTAAGGATATAAAATGGACGTTAAATATCTAATAAAATATCAATATACAGGGCTATAGAAGAACCATGCGGCTGGGAAGTGTAGTATCATGCGGTTGGGTATAGAAGGAGGCGCATGCGGCTTATAGAAGCCCATGCGGCTGGGTCAACATGGCTGCTTATGCGGCAGGGAGTGAAGGGTGCATATGCGGCTGATAAGGGACTCAGCCTCATGCGGCCAAGAGAAGGGCAAGACATATGCGGCTCAATTAGGTGAGCGCATACGGCCCGGGTCACTGGAACCCAAGCGGCCAAGACAAGAGGGGCGCATGCGGCTCAGGGGGACGAGGGCGCATGCGGTTCAGTAGAAGCCCATGCGGCTCAGGAAATAAAGGATGCATATGCGACTGGGATTAATCAGGGTCATGCGGCCCGGATTAAGAAGTCCATGCGGCTGGGTCTGGGGGTTCTCATGCGGCTCGAAGATCAGGGCCTATGCGGTCCGCAAGTGGTAGAGTTCATACGGCTCAAGGAGATGGGCACATATACGGCCGATGGGGAATGAGCCCATGCGGCTCAGCAAGTGAGATCCAGCCTATGCGGCTGAGAATCTCATGCGGCCGAATCACTTGCCGCATGAATTGTCATGCGGTCAAGTCAAGTCTAAGCACAGTTCATCTTCTCCAAATTTCTGAGAGGAAGAACACCATGAGAGCCAAGTTCTCAAGCTCCACAACTCCATCATCCAGAGCCCAAATTCGAACTTCCATAGGTCAAAATTGGGCAAAATAAAATGCTCTACAACATGGAACCATCAAAACTTGAAAATAACAAGATTAAGTAGATCAAAACCCAAGAATTTCGAAAATAAAATAGACTTAGATCTACAAGAATCTAGCCATGGAAAGTGAAAATGCCAAGTTCTAAAGTAAGTTAAAAAGCTATAAGGAAGCGAATGAAGCAATAAAATTGGAGTTCCTCCATGAAGCAAGTTGCACTTGTCTAGACCTCTCTCTCCCTCTTTCTGGTAGGTGCAGGAGTCAATGGTGGAGAAGAAGAAGATATTAATGAAGAGAGAGAAGGAGAAAGGGTAATAAATACTATGGGTGGTGGTAGGTAGGGGGTTCACCCCTTGGTTCATGATGAACCAAGGCAACCAAGCCTAGCCGAACCAAACCAACCCTAGGAATAAACCAAGCCAAGATAAACCAAGGTGAACCAAGTCAAGGCCAATAAACTCTCTCTCTCTAGAAATTTAAACCAAATGAATCATGAAATAAACCAAGCCTCACTAATCCAAAAATAACCAATGAACCATTAAAACCATTTAAACTATCAATGCCAATAAAACCAAGCCAGTACAAAATAAACCAAGATAACTAATCATGACTAAAATAAAATATGGGTCCAAAACACGTATACGTACACTAAATACGTATCACGAATTTGGGACATTACACTCACTCACAGAGCCCTGTTCAAATAATGTAGCCGAGTACAATACCTTGGTCATTGGCCTCCGGCTCGCGAAGGAACTGGGGGTAGAGTATCTTGAAGCATACGGCGACTCACAGTTAATCGTCAATCAGATTCGGGGGTCGTACGAGGTCCGCCACGAAGACATGATCCCGTATCATCAAATAGAAATCGACATCATCTTGTCTCTGGGAGGATTCTTCATAGAACATGTTCCCAGACTCCAGAACATTGAGGCTGATGTCCTAGCTGGTTTGGCCGCTTCCCTAGCTGTGCCAAATTACGCTCGTCATCAGGTCGACATAATAGGCCATGAACTGGTCTGTCCTAAGGATAACGTTCGATACATTGAAAGCTACTCCGTCCTTTCAGTCGACGAAGCACCAGACTGGAGACAGCCGTTCATCGACTTCGTAGTATACGACATCCTGCCAGAGAATTCGAAGGAAGCTACTTCTATCAGAAGACGTTCTCTGAGATTTTTCTATGATACGGAGACGAAAATGCTGTATCGCCGATCCTATGATGGTTTACTGCTTCGGTGTCTATCGAATACAGAAGCCAAGGAAGCCATACGCGAAGCCCATGATGGTGTCTGTGGAGCCCATCAACCTGGCCCGAAACTGCAGGACCGCCTTCGCCGAATGGGCTATTACTGGCCCACGATGGTTGCAGACGCAATAGATTATGCACGAAAGTGCAAAGCCTGCCAAATCCACGTCGACTTCATCCACCAGCCATCTAAATTCCTACATCCGACTGTGGCCTCCTGGCCATTCGAAGCATGGGGTATGGACATCGTCGGCCCAATTACCCCATCTTCGTCCAGAGGACACCGATTCATACTCGCAATCACCGATTACTTCTCCAAATGGGCGGAAGCCATCCCATTGACAGAGGTAAAAACTTCAAACGTGATCAGCTTCCTTAAGCATCATGTCATCTACCGCTTTGGACTGCCCCGAAGGATCATTCATGACAATGGGCCATAGTTCACAAGCCATGCATTTTATCGGTTCTGCGACAAGCACCGAATTCAGAACATTGCTTCGACACCCTACAACCCAGCAGCCAACAGGTTAGCAGAAGCATTTAACAAAACCATAATCAAGCTACTCAAGAAATTCGTGTCCTCTAACAAGCGCGACTGGAACGAGAAGCTCGACGAATGCTTATGGACGTATCGCACCACAGTTCGAACAGCCACCGGGAATACACCATTTACCCTGGTGTACGGGAGCGATGCAGTCCTCCCATTAGAGACTCAGATCCCCTCACTCCGTGTCGCCCTCATACATCAGTTGACGACAGAAGAAAACCACCATCGTCGACTACAGGAATTGGAGGCCCTAGACGAGAAATGCCTGTTAGCTCAACAGCGAATCGAACTATATCAGGCCAAAATCTCCGGAGCTTTCAACAAGAAAGTCAAGGTCAGAACATTCCAAGTAGGCGATCTCGTTCTGGCGGTTCGGAGGCCGATGGTTATGACGCATAAAACTGTCGGTAAATTCCAACCAAAATGGGAAGGCCCGTTCATCATCGAAGCCGTATTCTCCAACGGCGCCTATCGCCTCGTAAAGCAAAATGGAGACTTACTCATGTTGCCCATCAACGGCAAGTTCCTGAAGAAGTATTATGTCTGAAACAAAATCCTCAAGACATCTCAGAGTGTCGAGTTATATACCTCCCCGTACCGCTGAACTTATATTCTGGTTCCATACATCGAGTCATGTACCCGCTGGTATCGCTGAACTCACCCTCATAATTTTCCAGATTTTTGAGTCACGTACCCGCTGGTACCACTGAACTCGCTCTCACAATTTTCCAGATCATTGAGTCACGTATCCGCTAGTACCGCTGAACTCACACTCACCATTCTCCAGATTCCCGAGTCATACATTCTCTCGTGCCACTGAACTCACATTCACAACATTCCAAATTATCGTGTCATGTACCTGCTGGTGCCTCTGAACTCACATTCCGGTCACTCTTTCAGATAGTAAGTCATGTATGATCATACCTCTGAACTTTCTTCCTGGAAGAGATCCCCCCTCATGATCCACTACCCGCAATTCCAGTACACAAAAAAGGGTAAACGATCCACAAATTTCCAAAACGGCCATGTCCTCATTACCTCTGAGTCGTTTCACTTTCGCCAAAAACAAATCACCCCCTACATAGAACTTCTATGTCCTCATTACCTCTGAGTCGTTTTATGTACCCCCTCTTCATTGAGTCCACTCCTACCATGTCCTCATTACCTCTGAGTGGGAAGGCTCCGTAGAAGAAACCTTCATACTTGCCATGTCCTTATTACCTCTGAGTAAGTATGTCGGTTCACTTTCAACCTATTATCTGTACCCATAACCGGAGTATGACAAGGATAATAGGTCCACAAATGTTCTCTGTTGACCACAAATGTCCTCTGTTGACCACAAATGTCAACAAATGTCCTCTGTTGACCACAAATGTCCTCTGTTGACCACAAATATCCTCCGAGAAGTTACTCCTGCCATGTCCTCATTACCTCTGAGCAGGAAGATTCTACGATAAATCCCTCATGCTTGCCATGTCCTCATAACCTCTGAGCAAATATGTTGGTTTCCTTTCATCCTATTATCCGTATCCTAAACCAGGGTACGCCAAGGATAATAGGCCCATAAATATCCTCTGCTAAGTTCCTTAGCATAAATCCACCATCTCAACATGCCCCGGGAGCCCAGCTGCTCTACGGCATTCTTTTTTCCAATACCGAGAGCACCCATGACCACTTTACCATGGCTGTTTCAGATATCCTGACCAAACTTGTTATCCGTACCTAAAACCAAGGTACGCCCAGGGTAACAGGTCCACAAATAATCCCCCAGCAGGTCCAATTCCACAAACACCACAAGTACAAGAAAGAGAAGATGAGTTGAAACATGCTCATTTATTCAAAATTCAAAGTACTACATCATCTGGGACCATATCCCTTGACATAAAGAAAAAAAAAGAAGAGAGAAGAAAACAGTAAAAAAAAAACAGAAAACTGATCACTGCTCCGGGGCACATAACACCGTGAGACGGTCCGTCAGCAAGGCAACTGACCGCTCAAACCTCTGTTTAGCTCGACGCTCCGTCTCTTGGGCCAGCACAGCCGCGTCCTCCAGATGAGCGTGAGCTTGCCAGTTCTCCTTAAATTTCTTGAAAGCCCGCTCTAGGTTAACAGAAGATCGGGAAACTTTCTCGGCCTCCTGAACGATTGACTCCTGTTCCGCATGAGCGGCCTTCAACTCCGACTCTAGGAAGGCCAGTTCCCTCTGAAGTGCGAGAATTCGCTCCTTCGTGTCAGCTATTCCACGAGAAGCAGTCTCTTCCCGAGCCCTACAAGCTTGACTTCGACGACCCAGCCTATCATACGAAGCGAAAAGCTCGTCAAGGTCCCCCTTCACAACTGGCCCGGCAGTGTCTCGAGCGAGCTTTATCCTATCCCGAACGGCAATAAGGAAGCCCCACTCCCGTTCAATCGCAGCAGGCAAGTCAGCCTGCCGTAACACCAGCAATCGGGTCACGAGCTGATCAGCCTCTGCCAACTTGGGCTCCAGGAGCGCAGCCAACCCCACCCCGCCAGGAAGAGTCTTCAAAGTTTCGATTTGACCCCGAGCGCACCGCAGGGACAGAAAAAAAAGGGTCCCCCGTTCTACGGCAGCATCTACGCCCCTCTTTAAATGGCGATAGAAGCTGTCGACCACATCCTGAGACACCTCGTCCAGAGCCTCCGAAGAAGCCGGTGTCAACGGGAGTGTAGCTAGCAACACTGAAGAAGACGTGACAGAATCTGTCGCTCCTGCCACGAGGGAAATAAACTCCATACGGAAGGACGCCTGAACAGCGGCCAACTCCTCTTCAGCAGCCCGCAGAACTTGAATGCTCGGCAGGGCCGAGAAGTCAATCTCCGAAGCCGTATAAGCGGCAGAGGATGAGGCGGAGACCATCGCTCCCAGAATAAGCTCCACTTCCATCTGCCCGGAGCTGATGGGAGGCCCCTCGACATGAGTCGGTGAAGGAGAAGAAACGCTCCTTTCCCCCAGATCGCAGCAGGCCGAGCCTTCCCCAAGAACATCCGCTGTAGGAAGTAAAGGGTCAGGACCTGTAGGGCCAAGACAACCATGAATCGATTTGACCTGGTGGATATGTTGATAGAGCAAATAAGCCCCCTCACTAGTCAATATTTGGCTTATCTTACCAGCGAAAGAGTGTGGAGGCTGAGGTTCGCCTACGGCCACCACAACCTCTCCACCAGCGGCCTCCGAGTCGAATATAATAGACTCCTCCACCCTGGCACCCTCGGGAGGGGATGCGACGAGATCGGTGTCGCCTTGCTGAAATTCAGCAATCTCGGAGACAGGCCCGAGGAAATCTTCGTCACCCCGGGCCGGGGACTCGGCAACTTGGGAGTCCTCAGCCGCCGCTGAGAGAGCCCCCGCAGAAAGGACCACGGCACACACGCCGCTAATCAAAGCAGCAAGGGCCGGATCGACCTCAGGAGCAGCAGACGGTTCATGAGAGCCTGGTTCGTCAGACGCCTATAAAGAAAAAATGATTAGGCCATATCTCCAAGAAAAAAAAGAAAACCACAACAAGGAGATAGCTCCAACGTAGTCTTACCTCCGGAACATCGTCAGCATTTTCATCCCTCTCGGTAATAAGCAACCCACGAGACCTAACGGCGGCTCTTTTCACAGAAAAGGTCGTTCTGCCGTCAGAAGACTCACTTCTGACCCATTTGCGTGAGGGACCAGGCACAGCGGGAGGCGGTCCTTCCCTTAATACTTCCTCTTGTGTAGCAAGCGACGGATCCTCCGTCAGTTCGTCTGGTGTGGCAAGCGGTTGATCCGCTACTTCTTCACTCCCAAAAGAAAGAGAGTCTTCGCTATCATGATCATCATCCTCCTCAGCCGCCTCGGAAGATTCTGATTCAGGGAGGGGAGTCTGGAGCGCTAGCTGCTTTTTAGCCTTAGCCCCCTTGGGCTTTTCCTCTAAACCGGTACCCACGATGAAACTGGTACTCGGATCAAAATTGACAGGAGGCTTGTTCGCCATAACATGATACAAGACAGCCACGTACAAAATTTCCCTCGGCGCCTTACCATCAGGGATCGAGAAGCTGGCCCGAGTATGATAAGCGTCATAATAATTCCACGCTCTGACACCATCAAGAATGCTACCTTCAAAGCCCAAGCAATGGCTGGGACAGTCAAGGAATAACTGGCTATAGCCAAACTGGCGGGAAAACCTACTAGACAGGTAGGGCTCCAAGTATACATTATCGCGGTTACGATAAACCAGATGTGCGGGGCGGATGTTGCGCAACCAGGTGAGCATCTTCGGAGACAGAAAGTAAGGAGGTCCGGTACCATCAAGGTGTACATCCCTCACTTCCTCATCGGAAAAATAAGGAACAGACACGAAAAAGTCACACCCATCCACCCTCGCCAGCGCCCTTCGACAAGCTGGCATAGTACTGTATTCCCAAGGTTGGTGATGGCATTGGAAAAGGAAAGCGTCTTCGTCTGTAGCATCTTCCGCTGTTCCAGATCCCATCAAAGACTTGTAGTGCATCAACAACCACCCCATCAAATAGTGGAAATGTAGCTCTATGTGCTCAAAGTCCAGCGTCTTCTTGCGGGCAATAACCTTGTACGAGAATATTCGAAGACCATGGTGTATGCTACACACCATAGCCGGGAGAAGAGCCAGTCTAACTCCAAATACCAGCTTAACGGCAGGAAGAATGAAGTGGCGGCTGATCCTCTCAATAGAACCTGCCCCCCCGAGACTACGTAGTTCCGTAGCCATATCATCAAAAATCTAGCCAGGAGCGCTTTCTCAGACATCTGCCTGGTACCGTAGTAAAAATAGCTAAGAGAGTCAGCTTGACTCCCAAAAATGTCGCTATTAGACCACGACTTCTTGACGCTCAACATCAGGTCTTTTATCTCTCCCTGGGTTTGAGGGGTTCGAGGAATAACCTCGCCAGAAGGGCCAACTTTAAAAAGATAATTGACCCAGGATGTGGTGTGGGGAGCATTCCCTTCTGAGCTATCCTCCTTTTTTATAGCCATCTGGTGACAAGCACTATGATGGCATAGCAACTCCTGGTACACCGCAACAAAACCTGGGAGTCGTAGGTTCAGGTCCTCAAACTCCTCGTTCGACGGGGTGTACACCTTGAAAGGCTCGTTCCCCCACGAAAGCTTGGAGACAATATACATCTCATGGAGAGCAAGCCCCAACTCCCCTCCGGGTGCAAAGAACGTCCCCGTTCGCCGGTTATATATCTCCAGGAGCGCCAAGAACAATGGTTTATTGATAGGAAGCTCATGACAGGTGCCCCGGATAGCATGATAGAGTCCCACCTCCCGCAGGAATGTCCCGTAGGTCTGAAGAACCCAAGTGGTCAAGTGGGCCCACGTAGAAGTGGGGTTTATCCAGTTCAGCAATACCAGTCTGCCAATAGGATAAGATTTTTTACGAGCGAGCCGATTCAGAAATGTATCAGCTTGAGTGAATGTGAAGTTGGGACCATATACGTTCATGAAAGTACCTGGGGCCAGTCCCATCATGTACCGGAGGACGGAATCCTTACCCGCATACGCTGACCTAATGTTCGGGTTATAATGGATGTCGCCCATCAACATCCCTGATTGGGTAGGAGTTCAGTTACACACCATCTTTCTGTCCAACAATACCATATTGAACCACGACAGAGGATAATGACGCTCCATGAGAGGAATATGGATCGCCATCCCATCCAAAGTAAAATCCCAGTTCTCAGAGATCTCTAATACTCGGGGATTCTTTATGATCAAAGCGTCTCCGAAGAGGAATGAGGGCTTCAGGTATGATCCATCCAACTTTCCAGAATTTATCATGGCACGGAGATAATGGAGGGTCTGATTCTCGATGGCGTTCAACCTCCCCGAAGGCTCATTAGCAGGAAATTGATTCAGCACGTACTTAACTAAGTCATCAAGACGCACGCCCAAGGCAAACTGATTTGAGCCCACTAGGAGTTCCCCCGCAGGATTTATTGGCAGATTCACTGAAGAGAGACGAAAGAAATAAGATTAGAAGATAGTAAAAACAAAGGAGCGTTTGAAAGATCACTTGAGTCTATGCGGCTCGGGTCCTTACAGCCTTATGCGGCTCAGAACCAGATGAGTCCATGCGGTTCTGTTCATCATAGCCTTATGCGGCTCCGAGTCAGACGAGTCCATACAAATCAAGTTCAGATGAGCTTATGAAGCTTCTGCGGTTTGGTTTCGAAAGGGCCTATGCGGTTCAAGGTTCACATGGACTCAACAGACAAACCTAGGCGCTGATACGGCTCGGGTTCAGGTGAGACTATGCGGTTCAAAGTCCACGCAGACTCATGCGGCCCTGAACAGACAGACTCATGCAGCTACAAGCAGATGAGCTTATGCGGTTCAAAAGTGAACTACGCTCATGCGGCCCAAACCAAAAATATATATATGCGGTTCAGATCGAGTATGACAAGCCCATGCGGCCTCCTAGGCGAAGTGCTTATACGGTCATATCGACGAACCTTGTACATGCGGCTTGTACATAAATTATGCAGCAGAGCCATGGCAGTTAGGGTTCTAAAGTAATGCCCTTACCAGCAATAGGTGGATGAACATCGGGATGAACAGAGTAAACAGCGGCCGACGGAGGAGTGGCTACGTTCGTCGCCACAGTCGCCGCAGAAGCGACCGCCTTGCCCTTCGCAGCCTTCGACGCAGCAACCTTCTTGGGAGCCATGGGTGCTTGGGAGAGAAAGGAGTTAGAAAGATCGAAGAGAGCAAAGGAGATTCCTTAGAACGAAAGTGTTCCTATTTATAGACAAGGAAGGAACGCCTCGATTCGCGTACAATATGATGACCGACTCTTCGGTCATCGAGGCAAAACAGCTGAATAATAGCCCGACTCTTGGGATCCTGGCCCAAGAAAGCGGCTCTTAAAATCTACAGCAAATCAAGAGCATTAAATGCAGAAGATTCACAGAAGATTTGCACACGTGGCAGGAAGACGTGACAAGAAGCTCATGCGGCCAAAACAACCCATGCGGCTCAGAGAGTTATGCGGTTGAGGTAATCATGCGGCTGGTCAAATCCATGCGACTAGGACAGAATACATCCATGCGGCTCTGGCATAATCATGCTTCTTATTCAAAGTATTTTAATTTTGCAAATTGAAAACTTTGAAGGGGTCTTGTAGAAGCATGAAAAAGAAAAAAAAATGATCCATGCGGCCAAGGGGCCGCATGCGGCTCAGGAGTCCCATGTGGCTCAAACGCATAGGCAGCTCGAGCGGACTCCATGCGGCCCGTAGAGGGAAGCTACGTGTCTTTTCAGAACAGCTGTACCCAGCGTCATTCAAACATAATTAATGCTCTGACGGCTGACAGCCGACAGCTGACAGCCCTGACGTAAAGTAGTCATAATGGCTGACACAAAAGCACTATCTTCCTAGGGAACTGGAGAAAATCTTCACAGCTTCGAGGCAAGTTTATGCAGCCAGATTAGACGAGTTCATGCGGCCAGTGCAGAGACCTATGCGGTTCAATCATGAAGGTCCTCCATGCGGCTCGGCCATGAAAGAAATCCATGCGGCTCGGCCATGAAGACTCTCATACAGCTCGGCCATGAAGACCCCCATGCGGCTCGATCATGAACATATTCATGCGGCTCGGTCATGACAACCTTCATGCGGTTCGAGTATAGAGACTATTCATGCGGCTCGGTCATGAAATCTTTCATGCGGCTCGGTCATGTCGACCATCATGCGGCCTAAATATGAACGCTCCTCATGCGGCTCAACAATGATGACAGGACACGTGTCCTAAAGATAATCAAATTTTGGGTCAGATTCCAATGATTTGGGACACGTGGTAAGAGAAGGAATTAAATTGATTCATTTAGATTTGCGGATATCAGCAAATCATCATGATGGGGATTTATTGCAATCAATATTAATGACTGACATGATTTGGCATAATCCTCATTAATGGCCCAGATCCTTCACGCTCAAGATTAATGGTCCAGATTGATCATTTACCAGGCCGCCGCCACTTTGAGAATGGGCAATCATTGTAAATCCTAATGAGGCTCTCCACTATTATAAATAGCAGGGTGCCATTCCCTTGCAAGATAGATACGCATATACAGAGAGACGCTCCCCCAATAATCAGAGAGAAAAATACACAGAGATCAATCCAGAGAGAGAAGCCAGAAGAGCAATACGAGGAGAGCAAGAAGAGCATTTCTTCGTCAATGCCAAGCATCTCGTCACAGGAGCCAAGGCTACGTCCGATCGTCCAAGGAGTAAGGCAGAGCTGCCGTCGCTTTCCCGAGCCTCTATCGTCATCCCCCAGAAACAAAAATAAATAATTGTACTTAGATTGTTGTACCTAGGTTTTTGTCCCTAGACTTTCTTTGTACAAGCGAGTTTGTAACGTGAAGTAAAAGTCCAGTCCTCCCATAAAACTGTTCTGCTCTTTTATATTTTATGGCAAACAGTCAGATAAGATGGTGGCGGACCAGCCACCTGTCGTGCCAAATAAGATGGTAGTGGATCAGCCGCCTGTTGCACCTAGTCCTATATGGAAACATAGCAGGCAAATCTTTCCTGTTGGCGGTATTTCTTACTCCCGGAAATGGGCTGCGACCAGACGTCGCAAGCTTACTATAAAGGAGAGAAGCAAGGACGTCGACCCCACTTCGAAGGTAAATCGAGTTACTACCATCTTTATTCAGTTCTTCCTTTTCTTCTGAACTTTGACCTTAATCCTTTTTCTTTCCTTTCGCAGGCGTCAGAGGAGTCAGATTCTCGAGAACCGGCCGCTGAAGTTGATCCGACCCCGACCACTTTGGTCAGTGATGTGTGTACCGCGATCATTTCTGCTAGGGTTTTTCCGGAGGCGGCCGAGGACTCCCACGTTGCTGAGGACTCAACCCAGGGTGACGGGGGCTCTACTGAACCTGTCCCTGAGACTGTTGAATTTTAGCAGGGTGATGCTGAACCAGTAGTATCCCTTTCCGGGGTGGCTGGGGCGGAAGAACCAGCTGAATTCGATTTGGAGGTTGCTGGTGAGGGGACTACGGCAGCTGTGACCGAACCGCAGCCTCCACACTCCTTTCCTGGTAAGATAAGCCAAATCTTAACTAGTGAGGAGGCCTATATGCTCTATCATCACCTTCTTCGGGTTAGACTGATTGATGGTTGCTCTGGACATACAGGTCCTGCCCCTTCAGTGTCGATGACGGACATTGTTGAGGTAGGCTCTGCCAGCGAGGATCTGGTGGAGGGGCGCGTGCCCCCTCCTCTTCCGACTCTTATCGAAGGGCCTCCTGCTGGCTCGGGCTCGGGAAGTCAGATGGCGGCACAGCCGGGGCAGGGGACAATGGTCCCTGCATCCTCCTCTGTTCAGGCGGCTCCGCGAATCGACTTTTCTGCTTTGCCGAGTGTCCAGACTCTTCGGGTGGCGAAGGAGGAGTTAGCTGCTATCTGCGCATCTTTTCGCTCGGAATTTGTCTCCTTGGTGGCAAGTTCTAGCGTGCCTCCTTCAACACTGCCAGCCATACTTCCTTTGACGCCATCCTCTACGGAAGTTCTGGACGAAGCGTCACAGGACGTGGTTGACAGCTTCTATCGCCACCTGAAGAGAGGGGTCACGGCTGCTGTGGAACGGAGGACCCCTTTTGCCTTGGCCTGGCAATGCACCCAAGGTCACGTTGATATTCTTAAGACTCTTTCCGGTAGGGCGGGGATAGCTGCGCTTCTGGAGGCAAAATTGCTGGAGGCTGATCAGCTGGTGGCCCAACTTCAGGTGCTGCGGCAGGCTGATCTGCCTGCTGCTATAGATCAAGAGCGCAGTTTCCTCATAACTGTCGTAGAGAAGATAAGGGCTGCTCGGGATAAGACCAAGCCAGTCATACTGAAGGACCTTCGCGATCTGTCTCAGCTATATGATCAGTTGAGCCGCGAGAGTGAAGATATTACGGCTCGGGAAGCGACTGCCTCCCGTGGGGTCTATGACATGCGGGAGCAGATCCTTGAGCTTCAGAGAAAGTTAGCTTTCCTGGAGTCTGAGTTCGAAGCTGCCCGTACCGAAAAGGGGCTAATTATCCAGGAGGCTGACAGAGTTAGTCGAGCTTCTGCTAGCCTGGAGCTCGCCCTAAAAAAGATGGAAGACGGCTGGCGGGCGCACATGTATTTGGATGATGCAGAGCGGTTATCTCAGAAGGCCGAGCGCCGAGCTAAGCAGCGGCTTGAACGGGGGACCGCCTTGGTGAGGAATCGTCTCCTGGAATTATGTACCGCCGAACCATAGATGGCTTTTTTCCTTCTTTTGTCTCCGTTCTTTTCTCCTCTTTTTTTTTGAGAGGGTCGCAGTCCCAGAACATGTAGTACTTTTGGCTTTCAAATAAAAGAGTATATTTTATTTTACCCTTTATTTATGTTGCTTATTGGGTTTATGGTGTTGTGGTGGTGTTTGCCCCGCTTGGGGGACTGTTTGTGGACCTGTTACCCTTGGCATACCTGAGATTTAGGTATGGATAACAAGTTTGATGGGGATACCTAGAACAATTCCACGGTAAGGTGGTCATGGACGTTCCTGGTATCAGAAGAAAGAATGCCATGGAGCAGCTGGGCTCCCGGGGCATGATGAGAAATGATGTGCATGTACTAGGAAACTTAGTACAGCATTTGTAGTCAGCAGAGGACATTCGTGGGCCAATTATCCTTGGCGTACCCCGGTTCAGGATACGGATAATAAGATGAGAGAAAACCAACATACTTACTCAGAGGTAATGAGGACATAGCAAGTATGGGGGTTTTACCGCGGAGTCTTCCTACTCAGAGGTAATGAGGACGTGGTAGGAGTGGACTCAGATGAGGATATTTGTGGTCAACAGAGGACATTTGTGGACCTATTATCCTTGGCGTACTCCGGTTTTGGGTACGGATAATAAGTCGAAAGGGAACCAGCATACTTACTTAGAGGTAATGAGGACATGGGAAGCATGCGGGTTTCTTCGATGTAGCCTTCCTACTCAGAGGTAATAAGGACGTGGTAGGAGTGGGCTCCATGAAGGGGTACATAGAACGACTCAGAGGTAATGAGGATATGGAAGTTCTATGTAGAGGGATGATTTGTTTTTGGCGGAAGTAAGATGACTCAGAGGTAACATCGACGTAGTCGTTTTGGAAATTTTGTGGATCTGTTACCCTTTTTGTGTACTGAGAGTACGGGTAGTAGATCATGAGGGAGGAGCTCTTTCAGAAGAATAAGTTCAGAGGTATGGTCATACATGAGTTACAACCTAAAAGAGTGACCGGAATGTAAGTTCAGAGGCACCTGCGGGTACATAACTCAGCAATCTGGGATATTTGGGGGAAGAATATGAGTTCAGCGGTACTGGAGGGTACATAACTCAGTAATCTAGGATTTTGTGAATGTGAGTTCAGCGGTACTGGTGGGTACATAACTCGATACTCTAGGATTTTGTGAATGTGAGTTCAACGATACTGGCGGGTACATAACTCGATAATCTGGGATTTGGAGAATGTCGTTTAGACATAATATTTCTTCAGGAACTTGCCGTTGACGGGCAACATGCGCAAGTCTCCGTTTTGTTTTGCGAGGCGGTAAGCACCGTTGGAGAATACAGCCTCAATAATAAATGGACCTTCCCACCTTGGCTGGAATTTGCCGACGGTTTTGTGAGTCATAACCATCGGCCTTCGAACTGCCAGAACGAGATCGTCCACTTGGAATGTTCTGATTTTAACCTTCTTGTTGAAGGCTCCGGAGATGCGTGCTTGGTATAGCTCGATTCGTTGCTGAGCCAATAGGCGCTTTTCATCTAAGGCCTCCAACTCTTGTAGCCGGCGACGGTAGTTATCATCCGTCGTCAATTGGTAAGTAAGAGCGACGCAGAGCGAGGGTATTTGAGTCTCCAATGGGAGAACTGCCTCACTCCCGTACACCAGGGAGAATGGTGTGTTCCCAGTGGCCGTTCGGACTGTAGTACGGTACGTCCATAAGCATTCACCAAGCTTCTTATTCCAGTCGCGTTTGTTGGATGATACAAACTTTTTGAGCAACTTGATGATGGTTTTGTTGAATGCTTCTGCCAATCCATTCGCTGCCGGATTGTATGGCGTCGAAGCAACATTCTGAATTCGGTGTTTGTCGCAGAATTGATAGAAGGCATGTCTTGTGAACTGCGGACCATTATCGTGAATGATCCTTCGGGGCAGTCCAAAGCGATAGATGACGTGATGCTTGAGGAAGCTGACCACGTTTGAAGTCTTTACTTCTGCAAATGGAACAGCCTCCGCCCATTTGGAGAAGTAATTCGTGATTGCGAGTATGAAGCGATGTCCTCGGAAAGAAGGTGGTGTGATCGGACCGATGATATCCATTCTCCATGCTTCGAATGGCCAGGACGCCACTGTCGGATGTAGAAATTCGGATGGCTGGTGGATGAAGTCCGCGTAGACTTGGCATGCTTTGTACTTTCTTGTATAGTCTATCGCATCTGCTACCATCGTGGGCCAGTAGTAGCCCATTCGACGAAGACGGTCTTACAATTTTGGGCCAGGCTGATGGGCCCCGCAGACACCGTCATGAGCTTCGCCTACGGCTTCTTTGGCTTCTGCGTTTGACAGACATCGAAGCAATAATCTATCGTAGGATCGGCAATACAGCATTTTTGTCTCTGTATCGCAGAAGAATATGAGAGAACGCCTTCTAATAGAGGTGGCTTCTTTTGGGTTCTCGGGCAGGATGTCGTAGACTATGAAGTCTATGAATGGTTGTCTCCAGTCTGGTACTTCGTCGATCGTCTGAGCGGAATAACTCACCACGAATTGAATGTTGTTCTTGGGACAGACCAGTTCATGGCCTATCACTTCCACCAAATGATGAATATGGTTCGGCACTGCTAGGGAAGCGGCAAGGCCTGCTAGGGCATCGGCTTCGATATTTTGGAGTCTGGGGACGTGTTCGATGAAGAACCCTTCAAATGACGAGATGATGTTGATCGCTATTTGGTGATAGTGGATCATGTCTTCATGGCGGACTTCATATGAACCCCGGATCTGATTGACGATTAACTATGAATCGCCGTATGCTTCAAAATATTCTACTCCCAGCTCTCTTGCAAGTTGGAGGCCAATGACTAAAGTGTTGTACTCGGCCACGTTGTTAGAACAAGGTTCCGTGAGGAAGTAAGCACGATTGATCACCAGTTCGGAAGAAGAAATCAGCACCACCCTGACTCCGACGACGATGTTGCCCTTGGGTCCGGTCCTTGAAGCACCATCGAAGAACATTCGCCATATATCATCGTGAGAGGTCGCATGCGAGTCGGCGATCTCATTCGGGATTTCTTCGTATATTCTGGCCAACTCCGAGCCTGGGTGGGCTGCTAAAAAGTCTGCCAGAGCTTGACCTTTAATAGCCTTTTGCGGGACGAAGATCATATGGTAGGGGGACAATAATATTGTCCATATAGCAAAGCGAGAGCTGAGTGCCGCTGGTTTAGTCATGAGGACCCTGAGGGGGTTAACTCGTGATATCACATGTATGGTTTTTCCCGTGACATAGTGTCGCATCTTTTGAATGGCGAACACCAGGGCGAGGCATTCCTTCTCCACGGCAGTATATCGGTGCTCTGGCCCGATCATCATTCGGCTGAGGTAATATATAGCTTGCTCATGGCCTGCATCATTATTTTGTGCTAGCAGAGCGCCGAGGGAATGCTCTATTGCTCGTACATAGAACAAGAATGGTTTTCCAGCAACCGGGGCCACAAGGACTGGAGGGTTTGACAAATATTCTTTGATGCTATCGAAGGCACGCTGGCATTCTTTATCCATACGAATGAGACGCCCTTCTTCACGAGGTGAGTGAATGACTGACATCGTCCGGAGAGGTTGGAGATAAACCTTCTGATGTAGGCTAGCCTCCCTTGAAGGCTCCGGAGTTCACGAAGATTTCTCGGGGGACCCATCTCCATGATTGACTTCGTCTTCTCAGGGTCTACGTGGATGCCCTGGGAGGTGATGATGAAACCCAAGAACTTCCTGCTGGATACGCCCAAGAAGGATTTCGTGGGGTTTATTTTCAAATTGTGCGTTCGTATCAGGTCGAACACTGTCCTTAGATCATGCAGATGATCTTCCTTAGAGCGGCTTTTGACGGCGATGTCGTCAACATAGCATTCCACTATTTTATGCAAGTGGTCTCTAAAGATGATGCTCATAGCTCTCTGATAGGTAGTGCCAGCATTCTTTAGACCGAAAGGCATGACCGTGTAACAGAACGTGCCTATTGGTGTTCGGAATGATGCATGCTTTTCGTCGTTGGGAGACGTCTTGATTTGGTTGTACCCCGAGAAGCCATCCATAAACGACATACGTTCGAAGCCGCAGGTGTTGTCAATCATGATGTCTGTGATAGGGAGGGGGAACTCATCTTTGGGACACGCCTCGTTCAGATTGCGGAAGTCGATGCAGATTCGAATCTTCCCATTCTTCTTGAGGACCGGTACTATGTTGGCGACCCAGTCCGGATGTTGTTCCTCACGAATGAAGCTGCTGGCTATCAGTTTGTTGACTTCGGCTTCGATCGCATCCATAACGTCGGGGCGGAACCGTCGTTGCTGTTGCTTGACTGGTTTTGCATCCGGACGGATGTTGAGTTTGTAAAGTACGACATCGGGGTTTAGCCCTGGTATGTCTTCATAGTTCCAGGCGAACACATCAATATATTCTTTGACGAGTTCCAGTAGCGATTCTCGCTCTTCGTCTGTCAGGCTTTTACTAACAAAGATTGGTTTTGGAGAAGAGTCGCTGCCGAGATCCACTTGCATGACTTCATCTTCAGTAGGAGGCTCTCTTTGTTCAAACCGCTTCTCCCATTGCGCGTCCAGCTGTTGGGCCCACGACTCTAATTCGAGGAGTTCAGGAAAGTTTTCACCTTCTTCGTAAGCATCGGCGAATGCCATATTGACAGACAGGACTTGCCTGAAAACATCCCTGATGCTGATATCCGAATCAGAAGTTGGTGATCCGATTGAGCGTGAATGCCAGTCGCATTCCTCATCTGAGCTTTCAGGGGTCGTTACAGGCGTAACATATCCCAGTCCGCATCGGGTCTCGTTGTAGTAGTCCTGTGGTTTGCCAGCCGGGACCGACGACTTTAAAGGTAACCGTCGACCAGTGCCGTAGTTCAAACCTGGCGTAGTCTCCAGATCATTCCCCTATTTTTGCATGAGGTATTTGGAATGGGGGCTATATAGATAGAGAGGCAGTCTCCCAGCGTCCGATTCGAGATCGACTTCTTCTATGGTGAAGGGCTGTGGATTATTCTTTCGACCGAAGATGATTGGATGGTCCCCTCCCTCGATTATACGGTAAACGTCTTTCACGGGAGTAAGTTGATTTGCGGTGTAAACATTTGTTACCTGTGTGTGTAGGTGAATGCCTATACCGTGTTCCATAGCATACATTGTACAAAACTTATTAAGCTCGATGTAGTTCAAAGATAGCCCTTTATTGATGAAGTAAGGTATCTTTTCTAACAGGATTACATCATCTGCGGATGGAACATCAGTGTGAGCAGCCACATACTTGGCCAATTCTGGTTCTTCTTCGGCCACCCCCTGTATAAATGAAGACTGAAAGGATGACTTGGGCAACTTGATCATCAGGGGTTCCGCTGGTGGAGCAGAACGTGGAGTCGTTGGCAAGCTAGCGACCCCCAATTTGGTACTCGATGCTGGGCGGGGAGTGGTTGGCTCACTAGAAGCCCTAGACTTTGCATCGGGCTGACGATTCTTTTTGGAAAGATGTATCGTCATTGGCTTGTCAGAGGGATTGAGCTTCTTCGTTTGTGGCTGGCCGACTTTAGGCAGTCTGATTGTCAGTGGCTCCGTTGTGGGTCTTGGTGCTTGGCCGAACCTTGGCAGCCGGATTATCATTTGCCCCTCTTGTACCGAGAAGCTGATTGCATCCTTACGTAGGGCGGCCGTAAGGGGTACGGTCTTGCCAGGTTTGTGAGCTAGGAGGTGGATCGTCATAGGTTCTTCTGATCCTATGGCCGTCTCAGTTCGAGCTTGCACATCTCCTTCACCAAGGTACCGCTTCGACTTTTCATATAAGCAGGAGTCTGAGTAGTAGGATTCGACCCCTTTGAAGGGATCGATGTCGACAAATTCTGTCCTCACGAAGCCGTATTTATCGACATACTTGAAGCACTGGTGCAGCGTAGAAGGCACGATCATGTAATCGTGTATCCAAGGGTGCCCCAGGAGGATATTGTAGGAAGTATTCACATCTATGACGTAACAGGTCACTTCTGACTGAAGATCGCCAATTTGGCACTTCAATCGAATCTTCCCAATCGGGTAGCTCCTGTCCGAATTGAAACTGCTGATGGCGGTGCTTGTTGGCGTCAGGCGATGCATAGGAATGTGGAGATGATGTAACAGACCCTTTGGGATGATGCTTATGGAAGAACCAGGATCAATGTGCATCCGATCCACCTTTACGTCGCCGATGTATCCAGTATAATATAAAGGACGATCGTGCAGGTTGGTTTTGATGAGCATATCTTGCGGCGTGAAGAAAATGTCGGGTATCGCTTTTGTGCAAGTGCTGTCTTGGAGATTTGCAGGCGGGCTCTCTCCCGTGAGGTTGACCTGAGCCAGATATGCGTTGGCATTCTGGAGTGCATCGCTCAAAGCCGCGCGAACATCCTTGGAGAGTCTCAGGAGCTCGTATAATGACAATTTGGCCGTTGTATTGGCCAATTGTGCCAAGATGTCAAAGTTGTAGGGCCTCTCTAGCCCATGAGATGCCTCTTTTCGGAGGGATTTGTCAAAGCGAGTCTCCTTCGGCCTAGGCTTGTCGGTCGTCGGAGGTTGAGAAGGTCCCAGAGCGTCAGCAGTAGCCGGCTGATGTTCTTCAGTCGAGTTATCTGGTGTAGGTTGGGATTGAGCACCAGACCGGGTGACGACAGCTGTGGCTTCTTCGACATCTACCAAAATTGTGCGGCAGGATCTGACCTTTCTACTCTCCTTCTTGCCAATGGAGAGTGGTGCGGACTGAGTCACTTCAGGTACCAAGTCTGGATGGACCCACATAACCTCCCCCCGTGACGTGGTGAGGGGTACCAGACCAGTAGCCTGATCTCGAGGAGGTGGAATATTAGCAATCTCTATTGTCGCCCGAGGGATGGGTACCACGCCGTCTTGAGTCTCTATCGGAGGGAAGCTGCTAAACTGTACGGACACCATGTTGGCTGCCACGGTTACCTCCTCAAAATCAATGGCCAGAGCCTTCTAATCGATGAGATGTTGGATGTATCGCTTCAGTTGGTAGCAGTCGTGTGTAGCATGGTAGACGTAGCGGTGGTAATGGCAGTACTTTGGGCTCTCCATTTCTGCCGGCCGAGGTTCCCATCTTGGTGGAGGGAGCTGAATTCTATCTCCTTGTATGAGCATGTCCAAGATGGGATTGACATGGCCGTCTTCGAAGGAGTAGGTCATTTGCGGCCATTGCTTGTCTGCCAGTTTTGACTCAGGTTTCTGGGCTGTGTCGGCCACCATAGCCTGCTTGCCTTGTTGTCCCAATTATTGGAGAAGTTACCACCATTGTTGTTGTTGGTATTAGGGCACTTGCCCTTGTCCTCTCCCTCCGAGATGTGCAATCCCAGTTGGCAAGCCTTCTTCAACCTGTCTTCGACGCTAGTGGCACTGATGATGAACGTCTTCCAGTCCTTGCATTGACTTTCACCCATCCAGAGGCTGATTGTTGGGAGCAGTCTTTTTTGGCAAATTTCAATCAAGGAGGAACCCGGATTACCCGATGGCAACTTCATTGTGGTTTGGTGAAATCGCTCAATATAGTTCCTTGTCAGCTCTTTCTTCCCTTGAACGACGTCCATGAGGGTGGCCATTGTGACGTTCTGTCCTACTTCGTAAAATCTCTCCAAGAACATGCGCTTGAAGCTGGTGAAGGAGTGGATGCAGTTGTCTGACAAGTTGCGGTACCAGTCGAAGGCGACCCCTTCCAATGCCCCGATGAATAATCGTGTAAGGATTGCATCGTCATGAGGCAGATGGTCGATTGTGACTTTGAAGTAGGTGATGTACCTGCTTGCAGATGTCTTGCCATCATATGGATTGATGTGGAACGGCTTATATCTTGGTGGGAAAGGGACATCCCTCCATGCAGCAGGATATGGTTGCCATATTCTAAGGTCTTGAGAGGCTTCTTGAGCGTAAAACATGGCTCGGAGCTCCTGGACCTCTCTTCTTGCTTCCCTGGCCTCATCTATAGCGGTAGGAGCCGATATTTCAGGAGGACTATCGCCCGGGTTTGGTGCAGCTGAGTTCGAGTCCGCATTGACCGCAGGACCCAAGCTTGTTTAGCCAGGCGTTCTTCCTTGCAGAGTTGGAAGGGCTGCTTTGATCTCGTCCACAGACTTGACCAAAGCATGTAGTATGGCCTCCAGAGTGTCGATATGTTAGCGATCACTAGAACCTTTTTGGTTGCTGTCTGTCATGAATACCGTCCTCTCATGATGAGAGATGGACGGAACGGTAGAGGACGTACCCTCTGAATCATATCCTTGTACAGAGAAGTCAACGGGATATGTAGGAATGTTCTCCTCTGGTTCGGATTCAGAAGGTATAGCACCCCCAGCTTCAGAGCTTGCTTCATCTTGAGAGTCGTGGACGTCCTCGGGGACGTCGACACCTGCTGTATCTGATGGAAGAGTTGTTTTCCCGGGCTCATCTCCTTGGAACATCGGATTGTTGTGGACGTTCGGAGGAGTGCTACCCCCAGTTCCAGCGACCCCCAGTAATGTGGACGATGAATCTCCCACTGTAGCAGATTTTGTCTTTGAACGGGTACCTTGGAAAACTCCGGTGGTGGACAACCGTTTAGACGACAGTTTCTTAGTCATAGTAGTTGAAATCTTCGGGCTGGAAACGTTTATCTTCTTCACTCTCCCATCGGCGGGGATTTTCTGAATAGAGTTGCAGGAGACAACGGGAGGTGCCTCATCCCCTGAGCTCGGCTGTTGTAATCTTTGGAAGACGGACTGCCGGTCTTCTCGTACCGTCGTGTTGTTGCAACAGCAATTGATGATGACTTGGGTGCAGTGACGTCCGTGGGAGGACTCTTTGCATACTGAGACCTCTTCTCTTTCCTTGCGCTTGTGGAGGATAACCTCACGCAAGTCAGATGGGTCTGGAACGACCATGTTTTCTCCCTGGATTTTGGAAGACTTTTGGGAACCACTCTATCCGTTTGCCGCCGGGGGCTGGACTCGAGTGGTTCTGTACAACTTCCCAACAGAGGCCCGCAGAACAGTATGTGGAGCGCTCGGATGGTCAGAGGTCGGGACAACGGACTGAGCTCGCCAAGCTCGCGCTGCCCTAGACTTCTTTACTCTAGTGCGTGAGGGCACATAGTAGGAAGAGTCTAATTGGTGCTGCAGAGAGTCAGACATATTTTCTCGGGAGCATGAAAGATAAGGACCATAAGAGAGGCGATCGAAGACTGAGCCTGAGCCGCGCGGAGCAGACAGCATGCGGCTGGAATCAACAGTCTTCATGCGGCTGGCAATCGTAGCCGCATGGGCTTTCTCTATGCGGCTGGAAGTCTCGGCCGCATAAGTCTTCTCCATGCGGCTGGAAAAATCTTGGCCGCATGGGTATTCTGCATTCGGCTGGCAGTTTCGGCCGCATGGACTTCATGCATGCGGCTGGCAATCTTGGCCGCATGAATGTTCAGCCTGCGGCTAGTGCCTTTGTTCGGCTTCTTCCTGGAGCACATAGAATCACTCTTTGCCCCTGTAAGTCCAGCATCGTAGTGCTTTCCTCTGCCGGACTTAGGGACAGCAGAGTCCTCTATGGCTTGAAGTGGGGCCGTATGAGAGTTGCCTTCGCCATCTTGGGCAGCAGAGAGTACTCCGTCCAGAGATTGGAGAGGAGCAAATGATTTTGGCCTCCACTCCCTGCGAGCTTTCTTTGTACGGGTTCGCTTCTGGACCGGGCCAGCGCTTCCGTCGGAGAGCATTTCTTCAAATGCCTGTTGGTCGAAGCGGACGACCATCTTCTGTTGTGTGGAGCCAAGTTTGGCTGTATCCGATTGCGTCACCAACTTCTCAGCCGTGGAGAAGTTTGTCCCCAGCAGAGTCGCCATCGTGTTTGCCATTGATTGTAAAAGTACAGAATAATTAATATAGGAGGACTGAACTTAGACTCACAATACAAACTCGCTCGTACAAAAAAAGCCTAGGGACGAAAACCTAGGTACAACAATCTAAGTACAATTGTTTATTTTTTGATTCTGGGAGGTAACGATAAAGGCTCGGAAAAAGCGACGGCAGCTCTGCCTTACTCCTTGGACGATCGGACGTAGCCTTGGCTCTGACGAAGAAATGCTCTTCTTTTTCTCTCTGTATGTGCTCCTCTGTGTATCTCTCTCTGTATGCGTCTGTCTCTGTCCTCTTTTTTGTGTGCAAGGGAATAGCACCTTGCTATTTATAGGAGTGGGGGGTGATCATTAGGGTTTGCAATGATTACCCATTTTAAAAAGTCGGCGGCTTAAGAGTTATCAATCTGGACCGTTCATCTTGAATATAATGAATTTGAGCAATTAATGTGATTGCATCAAATCTCTGTGGGCAATAAATGTTGATTGCCATGAATATTCGTGATTTGTGATAGCCTGCCACGTGTCCAATTTGCTTGATTTGATTTGATCTGGGCAATTATGACGATCGCAACAAATCTGATTTTGTTAGGATTTATTAGCACCCATAATTCCAGGGAAGATAAGACTGCCACGTGTCTCAATTGTCGCGAAGAGTGCCACGTGCATCAACTGGACCGCCCTGGCAGAGCCGCATATAGGTGGTCCTCTTAGCCGCATGAAGCATGCAGCCGCATGAGGATGGACGGCGACATGGGGATGGGCAGCCACATGGGGATGGACAGCCGCATGGGGATGGGCAGCCGCGTGCAGATGGGCAGCCGCATGCAGATGGGCAGCCGCATAAATGATGCAGCCGCATAAAGTGACCTCGGGACTTGGTGGATCTTGCCAGCTGTAAGAAGATTTTCTCCTCTTCCCTAGAAATATGCCATCATGTCAGCGTCATTGTTATATCTTTATGTCAGAGCTGTCATAGCTGTCATTTGTCAGAGCAGCCGTCAGGGCATTAAATGCAGCAGAATGTAGAGAAGAATTGTTGAAGGCCACGTGGCTTCTTTCTGGGCCACATGGAACTATCCGAGCCGTATGGACCCTTGAGCCGCATGGACTCCTGAGCCGCATGGGGATCCTGAGCCGCATGGGGACCTTTCTGTCGGAGCCGCATAGGCCTTTCTTTATTCTTTTCCATGCTTCTAAAAACATCTAACACTTTTTTGAGGTAATTTTCATGCTCTTCTTTACTAGCTGAGTATACGAGAATGTCGTCGAGGAACACATCGACAAATTGATCTAAGTACGGCATAAAGATGCGGTTCATCAAATCCATAAATATTGCTGGAGCGTTGGTCAAACCAAACGACATTACTAAAAATTCGTAGTGCCCGTACTTGGACCTGAATGTCGTCTTGGGAATACCCTCCTTCCAAACTCTCACTTGATGATACCCTGATCGAAGATCTATCTTGGAGAAAACCCTTGCTCTGCTCAACTGACCAAACAAATCGTCGATCCTTGGTAGTGGGTACTTGTTCTTTACTGTTGCCGCGTTGAGCTTTCTGTAGTCAATGCATAATCTTGATGACCCATCCTTCTTCCCTACAAGTACCACTGGTGCTGCCCATGGTGATTCGCTAACTCGAATGAACTTTTTTCCTTCAGTTCCTCTATGTGCTGATGTACCTTGGCCTGCTCTGAATCTGCCATTCTGTAAACTCGATCTGATATCGATTTAGTTCCAGGTGCCAATTCTATACTGAACTTAATATCCCTGATCGGGGGTAGACCTGGAAGTTCTTCGAGAAATACATATAGAAACTCTTCAACTATCTTCGAAACTTGAACTTCTTCCATTGCCGCTACTGTTCCTTCTTCTTGTTGAGTTGCCACTGATTTGACTAAGGTAAACCGCTCCATGCCTGGAATATTAAAAGATACACTTCCTCTACAACAATTTATTGTTGTATGACTGTCTTTAAGCCAGTCCATGCCTAAGATAACGTCGAAATTTCTAACAGGAAATTCTATTAATCTGGCGAGTAAGGAACGCCCGTAAACTACAACTCTACATGCTAGAATAACCCTACTAACTCCTACGAGCCCATTACTGGTGAGTATATTCAACTTTCCTGGCAATGTTTCGAATTCCATTCCTAGTCGTGTCGCAAATTGTGCAGATATAAATGAGTGTGATGCTCCCGAATCAAACAATGCTACTGCGGGATATGAGGTGACGAGAATGTTACCTGCCATAACATCTCCCGATGCCAATGCCTCTTCCAAGGACATATTGAATGCCTGCCCTCGGCCTCCTTGTTGGTTCCCATGTGGCCTAGCCTGGTGTTGCTGCTGGCCCCTGCCTCGGTGATGCTCGGGTGGTCTTTGTTGTTGCTGCTGTATCGGCGGTCCTTGCTGTCGAAACATCTGAGCCTATGACACCAACGGGCGTTGTGCCAGCGGTCTTACTGCCACTGCTGGTCCTTGGTACTGGCCTGCCCTGGTGTTGGCAGAGCAGGAAATTGTTGTACTGGTCCTCCTGATCTCGTGCTCATGGGACAGGTGGAAACCCGATGATCTGGACTTCCACATATCAAACACTGTCCGTTCAATCCCCGATACACACCTCTAGCATACCCTGCCTTCCTACAATAGGTGCAGCCCGCTGGGGGTTGCTGGTTCTTTCTCTGCTACTGCTGCTGGTGTCTTGTTGGTGGTACTGGCCCTCGCATTGCCACATCGTGAATGCGAACGCCAGAGGATGGTGCTGTTATTCGGGGCACTACTCCTCCTCCTTCAATCTGATTGTGAGATCTCTTCTGACCTCCAGTCCTTGCTGCGATCCTCTGGATGGTGATCTCATGCCTTCGGGTTGCCATCAACACCTTATCAAAGGTCTGGTAGTTGTGCCCCTCTATCAATTGCAAGAGTTTAAGATAGAACCCTTGCTGAAATCTCATAGCCCTCTGGCTCTCCGTTGCTACCATCTCCGGGGCAAACCTACTCAATCTGCAGAACTCTGCTGCATAAGCATCTACTGTCTTGCCGGCCTGCTTGAGGTTGATAAACTTCTGTTGTAGCTCGAACTGTACCACAACTCTATAGTACTTCGTCTTGAATCTCGCAGTAAAATTGTCCCAAGCAATAGGACGTCTGATGTCTACTTCTTCTGATTCCCACCAATCACGTGCGAGGTCCTGAAGTAACAGCTTCACTAGATCCACACGTTATTCCGTCGGTACCTTAGCTGCTGTTAGAATAGCCTCAATATCTTTAAGCCATGCATCTACTGAAATGGCATCTTCCGTGCCCTCGAAACGACGAGAGTTGTATTTATAAAATTTGGTTGATACTCCTGAATCTGTCCTGCCCCTCTTTCCAAAGCTGTTTGCAATCCTTGGTTGAGTAATACATTCTGCTCTTGTAGCTGAGTGTGCATGTGTTGCTGAGCCAACATCTGATATTGCTGAGTAGCCATCATCCCTCTTATGATTTCCAAAAGGACTAGTGTATCTACTGCCATAGGGGTAGGCAGAACTGTTGGTGGTGTTGGAACCTCCGGATACTGCGGTCCAGCTGTTGGTTCCACTATCACCTCTTTTTGGATGTTCTCTTGAGGTAGTACTGGCCTTTGTTGCTGACCAGCATGGTCATGTTGTTCATATTGCCCTTGTTGTTGCAGTCCAGCTCTGACAGATACGGACGAGGTGCCCTAAGAAAAGGGACAAGAGAACAATTAAAAACGATCGGACAGGAAAGATCATGAAGTCAAAGGATACCGGAATGTTAAACTTGAGTCGAGAGTAACGAATCATGAGATCAAGGGAAAATATGTGTGATTGAGACATCTTATTAAAATACCCTACAAGTCTGAAATCAGACCTGCATGGGCCACCACTAAAACATTGTCACGCCCCAGAACCAGAATACCGGGAGCGGAGGAGTGACTCAGCCAGCTACGTATTACGGGTAGATGAATACCGTATAATACGATCAATGCTGTCTAAAAGATGAGGGGGTGCATACTACATGAAGGTCTCACTAGGGTTACTCGACATCTATTGTCTCAATCATTCAAACAAGAAATAGTAATAGAGAACATGTAAGAGAAAGCAGTAAGGCGTCCCAAACGTTCAGTCAAAATGTTCTTGGACCTGGCTTAACAAAACATAGCCTGAGGACATAACAAGGTTACACAATTGTTGTCAGCTGCAGTCTGACTTAGTTACAATTATGTAAAATAAGTACAAGATAATCCGACTTAACATGTCGGTGCCAAGCGAAAATATAAAGTAAGTAGCAAAACGAGCAGGGAAGCAAAGAACCCTCGTGTCCTCCTGCGATCATCCCTCTAGTATTGACCATCTTGGAGGTAGAAGTAAGCTGAGTCCTCGGGAACTGGCTCTAAATCTGGCCATGCAAAACCAGAGAGGTTAGACCTCTAATAGCAAGTACCACAAGGAAGCACGAGATGAGAACTAAAACCAGTGATAAGAGTTAAGAATATGATGAATAAGTCTCCGCTTGCTACTGGGACTCACACAATATTACGACACTTCGAACCAACTTCCCAACCAAACAGGACAGAAGTTGACCCGTCATGTCCTGATATTCTGATCATCTCAGTTAGTTAACGAAGTAAGTACAGTACACAAACAAATCAATTTAATCAACAATAAAACTACTACGGCTTGCTAACTGTAAGTTCCAAGTTACCCTGAAAATGTGCAATAAGGGATTCCTCAGTTCTTACGATGTGCAAGCAAGGCTAGTCTATCCAATAATCAGTTGTGCCAGTCATGAATTAGACGAGTCCCAGTGGGACGCCCGTCATCAGTATACAGTAATAAATATAAGCAGATACCGCCCCTGCCCGTGTGGCAGATTTGCAGTTTCTGTGGGAACCATCCGGCATGTCGGGGCACTAATTATCCCAAGGATGGCTGCCATGTAGAACTCGGGAATCCATTCTCTCTATGCAATCGTTATTTTTATTTAACTTAGTAGTCCATATGTTAATTGAAATCCATGTCGTGGATCATGATCATTCAGGATGAGTACTTTCGTACAAAGTACGATATGCACAACTCTACAATGATGCCCGTGCGGTTAGGTTGTAGGTCTTACATAGCGTAATGCAATAATCAAACCTAGCCACAGAATAATCATGCCTTAACTGTAAAGTACACATGCCGCTTTTGTAGAAAATCAGTTGAAGCATGCAGTGTCCATATGCCAATGTTCGGGATCGGCTAGTCGATTGTAATGGTTCATAGTTAATATGAATGTGTCTCATTCAGTTTCAGTTAGACGACTAGCCAATCTCTTTTAGTTCCAACTAGGAACGCATGATCAATTATTCAGTCAAGGTAACAATCGATGTCAATTCGTGCCAAGGCATGAAAGTCAACTAGTATTTTAGTATGATCGAGTTTATAACTCTCAGGGTTAAGTTCCAGTCATTCTGGGTATCCATAAACCAGTCAAAACACATTGCACACTCCATAATTGTTTTAGTATTTAGTGTTTTCTAATTATTTAGTTTTTTTTTAATTATTTTTATATTATTCTGAATTTATGAGGTAATTGGTGTATGTACGTAATATAGATGTATATAATATATGTATGTTTGTGTGTGTGATAATTTAAATACTACTAAATATAGCCTACAATTATTACAAATATTTTGATACTCAATTACGATTTTTAGAATTTTTCTTGTGAATATATACATATAATATTATATATATATATATATATAAATATATATATATTATATATATATATATATATATATATATAAATATGTGTATATATATGTTAGAAAAAAAACAACAAAACAGTGTTGGTCGGCCCAAGGACCGACCACAGCACCTCTCCTAAGGAGAGAGGAAAAGAATTAAGAAAAGGAAAAAGAAAAGAAAAAAAAAATTACCCACCCACTTAAAGTGGGCGGGCCCACCCAATTCCTAGCTTGCTGCGTACAGCAGCAAGCTAACAAAGCTAAACCCACACCAACCCGTGAAAAGGAATATTGGGCCTTAGTGGTAATCCTATTAGTACTAGGTTTTACCCGAATTGTTATATATATAACTTTTTCTAGAAGCCTCAAAACCCTAGACTACCAAAACGAAAGTTGCAGCTGATCATACCCCCTTCGCCCACGACTTCGTTCACCAGCGACGGAGCTTTGTGCGTGACGAACGGAGCATCGAAAGTCAGCCTGCGTCACCCACGGAGCAGTTTTCCCACTCAAGGTACCCTACTTCTCTACGATGTAACTTTTACTCGTCGTAGCACCGATTTCGATCCGTAAGATTTTCTGGAAAGTAGACTTGACCCTCTTCGAGATCCTCCATATGGATTTCGAAACAACTCATCGACTTGCTCGAAAAATCGAGATAAAGTTGAAGAAAAACCTGTTTTCTGTAACGCTAAAAAACTATTTTAAAAATGACAACTTGTCGGCCAATTTTATTGGTGCAGTAAAGTAATGTAGGAACTAATTAAAAACAGTAAAAGACAATATAACCGAGATCGTAACGCATCTTCTGGATCATCGTTTCGATTTGTGTGTAAAGAGTAGATGATGTTGAAGTTGAGGAAAAACCTATGTTTAAATATTAATTTCTGAAATTTGCCCGATATGGCATGTGCCCCGACGAACCGGGCGACATGGTCGTGTGCTATACGCATCGAAAGGCGCGTATGGATGTTGCGGATGTGGGAACTGATGGAACTCGGTTTCGTTGCGTGTGCGCGACGAAATCAACACGTATCCGTCGAGATACTCCCGTATCGGCGTTTTGCAAACTTGCCCATAACTTCGTGTACAGTCGTCGATTCGAGATGAAACTCACGCCAACAGGTTCGGATCAAAATTTTGGTCCTGTATGCCAAGTTTGGTTCGATTCTGAGAAGGTCGAATCGGAACCCATTTTTGGCGGCCCGCGACCCACTCAAACGGGCGCTTTTGTGCACGGCTCATCGGAATCCAAAACTGGACATACCGTTGAGTTCCTCTCCTCAAACTGAAATCTTAGACATGTAGTTTGACGACTTTAGAGACCATAGACTTTGGCACGCATTTCGGTGCAAAGCGGGTCCAACGGCGGACATCGTTCTGACCCGAAATTACGATTTTGCCCCTGTTCCAGAATTAGACTTTTGGACAGACATTTCCTAGGTATATTTTTTATACCGAGTGCATTTTTTATATTTGTTTCAGCGTCCGGAGTTGTTTGAAGACTGTGACGTTTCTTGGCTGACATTGTGATTACTTGGACTTGCCACTTTGTACCATCAGGCAAGATACCTTGCCACCTTACTCTGTGATTATTGTATTCTTATTTTCAGTTGTTATTTTCAGTATTTCTTATTTCTTGATATTTAAACTGTGCGTCCAAGTCACACTTGGGTGCAAGCGACTCTATCGATCGTTTTTCTCGCCTTATTTATTTCTCTTGTATTGACTTAGTCTAGTGACCATCCGTGATGTTGAGGTATTGGTATATCTCATACGGCCTTGACACTTATTGTATCACGTGATGTGTGTCACATGTAGGACACGTACCCGCGTAGTCGGCTGGCCACCGGTACGTATGGGCGTGCGACGGATAGGAGTAACTGCCAATAGTATTGCATGATAAAAGACTTGGCGGTTACTAGAGGTTCATATCAGTCATGGAGATGATGATACTAGGCATTGGGTGGGGAGAACAATACCTGACGTATGGGCTTCTTTGCACTTCCCTGATTACCTGTGCGCTCCTCCGGAGACGCAGGCTCCAGGCGCCCTCTGACGTTTCCCAGAGCGTTATAGACATAGCCCCTTGCACATGGTGCCCTCTGACGCTTCCTGAGCGTATGGACGTAGGCCTCTGGTGCCCTCTATGGGAACTATGCCGATCCCATTTGCAGCCAGGGTTCATGCGTTGAAGGATTGTATCTCAACTGCATATTCACAGTAGAATGGTCAGGAACCCGATTGCATGCATACCTTTTTCTCTTATTATATTATCACAGTTTATATGGCATGGTATTTTCTTGTATCTTGCTATGTCCCCTGAGGACCTGGTTATCTCTCCAGGTTTAGACGATTTTCCACAGGAGTACGGAGCGACATTGGAGCTATCCTACATCGATGACGAGGCAGTCACTACTGATCTCTAGCCTATTCTAATTTGAGACATTAATGGACATTATTTACATCTCTTTCATTTCTATTTTTGCGGAGGTTGGACTCCGATCTTGTGAGACTATTTTCATAGCTGTTTGGAGTGAGTATGTTCACCCGGCTATCTTTGATACTCTGCTTTATTTATTTGGACTTTATTATTCTGTGTTGAGCTGTGATGAGATTAGATATGTTATTCTGGCCTGTGATTATTTTATTTACAGCTTATGTGCATATATGAGGATTCTATATATTGGAGTATTCTTCGTATATGTGCAGTTGGCATGTTCACGTACTCGGTCCTACGTATTTTGGGACTGGGGCGTTACAACTTGAATTATTATATTTTCATTAATCATTATCTAGCGTACTTATATTTTGCTATCTTGACCAAAGCTGCTATTATAGCCTAGTTTTGCAAGCTTAGTCTTTATCAAGCTTTTTCATGACATATATGTTATTGGAGGTACCCCAATAACATATTGTCTATCAGGACCGGTGCATGATGGTCTGATCAACCATAGTGCACTTGGTTCGCTTCTTATGATTACCCTACGTTGATTAAGAAATAGTTAACAAATATTGCCCTCTAGGATGTCATCTGCGTATGCCTTGACGACTCTCTTTTGAACTATTCAATCGTCTTTGAACCCGTAATTGTATTCGACCTTACCTTCCTTGAGCCCCTTATTGTCTTCGTCATTCACCTATTTTAGATGGACAAACGCTCGTACTCGATATCACCTTTAGATTCCCTATCACGTATGGCACGGTTAGTTGTATATGCACAAGTGCAGCTAACCATCGACCAAGCCAAGTGACTACAATCTTGCCTTGAGTTACTCGTCCTTCCCTCGACCCTAAATCTGTTATCGTGATCTTCTAATCATTTGAAATTAAGTTTGAATAGAATACTTTCCTTAATCGTACCCCTAACTTAGATGGCTATCATACAATCTTCTCTCCTCAATCTTAAATCATTTTGTCTTGATTTCTTAAACCATCATCCATTTTTTTAAACCCTTACACGACTAAGCCGCATGGTTAGACATGAGACGAATAGACAAAAACAATGACAAGCATTACTATGGTTATGATAGACACCCATTCCAAGATTAGGAATCTAGCAGGAACTATTCTAGTTTTACCATTTTATTTCATTTAGATATGACTTAGCATTAGAACCACACATTCACTAGTTTAGTCAATATCCATAGCATAGTACTCCATCATATTTGATTACTAGTTATTGACAACGATGCATATGCACTGCCTTCGACACCATTAGAAATCTTATGACTATAGTCTAGAAGGCTTATTACGAATAGAGATTATGACCTAGTCATTAAGAGATTCTTGCATGACGTACCTTAGAAATCTATGACCCTATCAATAACCCTCATGTGCTATAGATAACGAATCATTCAATTTTCTCGGTACATGTGTCATGGTAGCATACCTCGCCAATTTGGAAGCGCAAAAATGACATACGTAATCGTTTTTCCTTGTTCGAAATCAAGGTACGATCTTTGAACTTGATATCCCTCCGTTTGGACTAATAAATCAGTAGTTTATAACGTCTATTTCTATCCATATCATTTTGATACCCCTTTCGTGACTTTGATATAGAGCACAACACTAGCCATTTTCTTCCAACAAATTTCACCCTCATGAACTAGACGAGCCACTCTACACACATAACACATGTTCCACACAAATGCACCATCTTGTGCTTTATTTCGATTACACTACATGTATGACACATTATCCCTTAGAACAAACCAAGGATGCCCATTTTCATACCAATTTGATTTTAAACGTGCAATATCGACCAATTCCCTCAAGTGAACTGAATATCCTTGATCCTTGCAAGACTAAGAATACCCCATCTTATAGAATATGGTGTCAGTTGGATTCTTTCTATAATTACCTCCTCATTTTTTTTGGAAACCGATATACGGTTAGCGTAATTACTCTCCCTTCGTATTCAGCCCTACTATACTTTTTAAGATTTATTTTTATATATTTTTATATTAAGATTTATTTTAATTTCGAGGACAAAATTTTATAAGTTGGGTAGGATGTAAACCCCCAAATTTTTCAGGATTTTTATTTTATTTTATAATCTCTTGATGATTTGTTTTGGATTATTTTGTTATTTATTTGAATAACATCATAGTCATGCCTAATTTTTGTTATGCACACTAATTAGATAATATGGCACGACTAGTGCGGTCAAGTGGCTTGACTAGCATTAGCTGTAGGGGCCATTAGATTTATTTTATTTGAATATTTGGCTGTTTAAATTTATTAAATTATATTATGGCCATCTATTCCCATTTTAATAATATATTATTACTTTGAGATTTTTATATTTATTTGTAAAAAAATCCTAGTAGTTAAAATGTACTCTCCCAAAGTAGTATAATCCTACTAAATTGTTGTTCATAATTATTATTATTTTTACTATTATTATTATTAATGTGGTTGTTGTATTATCATATTATTATATTATTGATATGTTTAGTTTATTTTTTATATATATTGAGAAATATATATATACATAGAATAAATACTATCTACAAACTTTGTGCCTCAATTTAAAATAATTAGATAATATTGGTATACATATATAAATATGTATTTATTGTGTAAGAATGTTTTTAGATTTATAGTTATATATAAAGATAGTTCTTTATATATATGAATACATGTGGAATACATAACAACATATACATATATGGGTGTACCGAGTTTTACATCTATATTTTTTAGATACTATTTTTATTAATATTAGAATTTTTTTAGAAATTATTGAGAATTTATAATGTTATCAAGTATATATATATATATATATATATATATATATATATATATATATATGTGTGATATAAAAAATATATATATATATATTTGTGATATGTGTGTATGTGTGTATGTACAAGTTTTTTTAAGAAAAAATATATGCAAACGGTACTGTTCATCTTCCCAGAGATGAACAGCCCGACTATGCGTTTTGTTTGCTTTTAATTTTTTTTTAATTTTGATAAGACCGAGCACATCCAAATTGGAACCAAATCCTGCGAAATCTCCTCCAACCTCATCCCACATCAATTCTCTTCCGTATTGAATCATATTCCCATGAAAACCTAGCTCAAATCGTTCTAGAAATCGATTTCAAAGCAAACCCAAAATATTCGGGTATAAAAACTACTGAAGCCTTTTTCCTAAAACCTCCGCCAATGTGGTGCCTCGATCTCAAATTTTTGACTCCAGGCGACTCCCTAAACACCTGCAAGTCTCCTCGGCCACCTGCACGTAGTCATCAATCGCTGGAGCGCCACCATATCCGCCCAACCCGACATAGAACAGAGCAGTGCTCTGCTTGGGTCGACAGCCAGGTAACCCTATTGTAGCCTAATTTTTTTCCTCTCCAGTTATTGAACGCTCGTTCTATCAATTCCTATGTGTAGCCTAAATAACCCCTAGGATTCCCATTGATTGGTTCTAATTAAATTCATGTAGAAACCCTTTAAAAATTCGATCAAAAACTAAGAAAATACTTGATTTACTGAAATTCGAACACAGAATAGGGTCTTCCCAAACCTAATTTCGAAGGCAACAATTTGCCTATCCATGAACTTTTTTAGAAATCTGTTTAAACATATCCAAGACAACCTATAGTAGATGGAAACCCAACTTGTAGTTTCATTTTCAAATAACTAGATTGACATTAAATCTGTTTCAAAGTTTAGAAAAAATGTGGTTTTTAAAATAGTAAATTTTAATAATTTTTCTCGATACAGGGTGCGTCCCGACAAACCGGACGACATGGTCGCAACCCATGAGCGTCGAAAGACGCTTATGGATGTTGTCGACGTGTAGGATTCGACAAAACTCGATTTCGTTGTGCGTGCGCTATGAAATCGAGGCGTATCGGTCGAGATACCCCGTATCGGCCACTTTACAAACTAGGCCATAACTTTGTGTACATTTGTCGTATTGAGATAAAACTTGCGCCAACATGACCGTATCATTTTTCTGGTCCTGTACGCCAAGTTTGTTCCGATTCTGAGAAGGTCGACCGGAACGCTTTTTGGCGGGCCTGCGATCCGATCCAACGGACGAAATTGTGCACGGCCTACCAGAATCCAACTTTGGACATACGATTGGGTTCGTCTCCTCAAACCGGACCCTTAGACATATAGTTTGATGATTTAGAGACCGTATGTACTGGTACGCTTTTCGGTGCAAAACGGGTCCAACGACGGACACTATTTTGACCCGAAATTACGATTTTGTACCTGTGTTCAGAATTGGACTTTTGGACAGGCATTTCAAGACATATCTTTTATAACAAAAATGTTCGTGATATTTATTTCATCATCCGAGGACGTTCGAAGTAGTTGGCTTTCCTTGCTTCGTTGATCTGCTGATTCGAGATATTGGACTTTGCTATTCCTGCACACTACCCTCAGGAAAGATACCTTGCCATCTACTGTCTATGTACTTTATCTTATATATGCATGCATTTATTTCCTATTTATTTTTTGCAAGATAAACTGTGCTAAATAGTTTTATCTTTATGCAATTCTACTGCTTATTTATATAATTTTATGTTGCTTGCACTATGCCAATTAAACCTAGATTAGAGAGACTACCTGTATTCATTAGCCTTGACACAGGTTTGCCACGAGTTATGAGTCATATAGGTCTCGTACTTGCGTGATCGGCTGGCCACCGATACGTGGGGACGTTCATTAGGCTATAACTACTATTAGGATTGTATGATAGAAGACTAGTAGTTATTAGAGTTAGAGCATTGGGGGAGGGAATACAAGTGGACATTGACCTCCTCCCTATCTATCGTAGACTATACTATAGACTCGCTCGATACTAAGGAATGGCATATAGTGTTTAGACTCGCTACTGAGTATATTGTGCTTTATCTTGACTTGACTTGAAGGTTATGCGACCATGCACTATTCTCGATTGTATTACACTTCGAGTGGTTAGGTGACCCTTATCCGTTAGATATAAGTACCTTCGGTTTGGGTACTTATATCTGATCGCAACTTGGAACAGTAACTTGCGCGGACTAGTTTGCCACATCTTATCCTTGTTTGGTTGTAGGTGTGGTTCACTGCTTCGATGAGAAGGTACTGAATCTTGTTGTGGTCCAGATACTATATTGGATGCATAGAATGGTGTAAGCCCCTGAATTTCCGGGATTTATTTTTTTGAATTTTCTAAATGAATTATTTTCGATAATTCATTTTTATTTAATTAATTTTGATCATTAAATGCTCTTTACCGTGACTTTGATTTCTAGAGCATCAGGGATGCCAGTCTCTGGAAACTTTTTCTCTAAGTTTGTAGTAGACAAGATTATCTTCATATTGATATATCGTGTCTCACTCAAACTTGTTCTCTTGTGCTCCATTTGCTTCGCGCAACTTTCGGATCAATTTAGACCAATTTATCGTTTGCTGTAATTCGTGACTTAACTTCCAACTTAATTTTCGGGCCCGACATCGGTCAAATCCAGTCGACCCAATATATGGCCCTGGCCTATTTTGAGTCTACTATGCATGTGCCACTTGCATGCCACCAAATTGATCTCCCTTGTGCTCCCATTTCATCCATGATTTTAATTGGTTTAAATTATATAATTAAATCTTGGCCCCAAGCTTGTCCAAACTTGACCCAACAACCAACCCAAATTGGTGTGACCATACTATGTTACCTATACACTCCACTGATATTTTTAAGGAATTTTTAAAATTATTTTTTATTTTTTTTATTTGAAGAATAGCTTGTTAATCTATTTAATTAAATAATTAATTAATTATTTCTAATCAGGGTTTAATTTATATTGTAAATAAATATATAGATGCAAGATTACTAAATATTGTTATTTGTTAAATAAATGCTGTTACATTAATTATTAAATTATTTATAAACTCTAACCAAGTTCATATAGATTATTATTAGATTATATTTATATCAATAATTAAATATAATAGTTTTTATTCAATTGGTTTTTTTAGATTATATATATATATCTATACTTACATAGATGTGGTGTTAAAATTCCTAGCAACCAAACCCATTCCTTAAGTTTAACCCTAACTTAGGCCCAACCCAGTATGGTCCTATTCATTTGGATCTCCTTCATGCATATATATATATATGCATCTACTCTCAACCTAACCCTAAACTTGCCTCCACACAAACCACCAGCTCCCCTTCATCACCGCCACCCTATCCCTCTCTCTCTCGTCTATCTCCTTCCCCCCTCACCCGGAGCCCGCCGTCGACGATGAGACGCGGCGTTTCCCGCGCCCGCGTGTAGCAGCCGGCGCCCCCGCACGCGCTGCACCGCCCGGCCCGATCCGGCGGCCCCCCCCGTCGGCGCAAACCCCCGTCGGCGAGCCACCCCCCTGCGGCGTGGCAAGGTAACCCGACCCCCCCCCCCCCCCCCCCCCGTGGCGCTGTCACGTGGATTAAATCCTCTTTGCATGCTTTAAACCAAGTTTTAATAATTAAATTCTGAATATTCAGATTATTGTAAGGATTGTTGTGATGAATAGATTGATGATTAATTAGATCTAAATGTAGGAAATCATTGGTAAATATGTAGGGGTTCTACCCTAATTTTCGTGTGTTTAAATTAATTATTGATATTTATTTATAATTATGAAGTTTCAATGCTAGTAATTAATTAAATGTGTTTTCTGTTTTAATTTTATGTAACATTTTGATTACGAATTAGAGAAAACTTTGTACATGAAAAAGTTTTTATAATTAATATAGTATTTTAAAATAATTTTTCCAGAATTTTTATAATTTAATTTATAATTATTTTATGTGAAAAACAGCGAATTTGCACTGTTTAATTAATTCCATTTTGATGCTTATTATTTAATTAATAAATATTTAAATAATATAATTTATATGGAAAATATATATTTAATTATAAAGTAAGTTATGGAAATTTTTCCAGAATTTTATTGGTGTTTAAAATATTATATTTAGATTTATCTTGGAAGTTTTGTATTAATCAAATTGAATATTAAATATTGATTTCAATTTATCTTATTTATTTGGTTAGTAATTAAATAATACTTATTGAATAGAAAATGTTTGTAATAGCATGTTATTCTGTATAAAAATAATTCCAATATTTATTTATTATATTTAGATTTAGTTGGGTAATTTTTAGATTTATTACATAAGTTGAATATATTATATAATTAATGTTATTAATTATATAAATGTTGTAATTTTGTTAAGTGATAAGATTCTGTTAGAATGTGTAAATAGGGTATTTAGGAATTTATTTTATGTATGTATTTTAAATATATTTACGAATTTGTAAGACTTAAAAGTAATTTGGAAAATCATGTTTAGGTTTATGTAAAAAATTGTGTAAATTATTTATTGATTTAAATAATTATTAATTTTGTGTTACTACTGTGAATTTAGTTTTAATGATTAAATTTAAGGTTGTGGTGATTTATTTGGATTTATTTAGAATTATTAGTACTCATTGTTATTATTTAACTAGTTATTTAATAAGTAGTTTAATGGTAATAATCCATTTTCTGTAAATATATTATAATATATTTATTATTCTGATATTATTTAGTTTATTATTAAATAGACTAAAAATGATTTTAAGGATTTTTACTATTTAAGTTAGTATTATTAGGAATTGTGTATTCATGTGTGTATTAAAATGGTTGGTTAATTGATTATCATTAATTAATTAATTAATTATTAAATATTTGGTTGTATATAAATTTCAGAAATAATTGGTATGATAATAAGTATAGTTTACATACTTATTAATGTATGATTATTATTCGTAATATTTGATACTAGTTAGCTAGTAGTACTAGATTAATTTAAATTATAGATTACTTAGTAATTAAATGAATTGATTAAATTGTTTAATTAGTAATTAATTAGAGAATTTTGTTTAGGATTATTTGCTTCTCGGGACTCGGACTCTACTTTGGACCCAGATACTCAGTTGCTGGACACAGGCAAGTACACCTTGCTTGATTGTATATTTTGCAGTTAGTTTATGTTACCTAGTTACTTCTCAGTTGTGTGCACGCGTCTAGTAGTAGTGGACTTATCCCGTGTATTGTGAAGGTATGTGGTACCTTCTAGCCGGACACCGTATCATACACGATCACTATATGAGTGAGTTGAGAGCATGGATTTGTGTGTCGACTGATCATTGGCACGTGAGTTCGCGTCGGTCTAGTGGTTGGTACAGGTCTACTTATATACTATGACGTCTTGCATATTATTTGTACCGCGTATACGGTACGGATATACATTGGGTGGGGAGAGTCTACTAGTGGTGTATGAGAATTTCTGTTTCCAATGGACGCTGGATGCTCGTAGCCCCTCGTTTCTCAAACCGTAGAACGCTTGGTGGCCGTTCTTCTTCTTCTCCCCCTCTCATGTGCCACTAGAGATGTCTCGAGTGCATTTTACACATAGATGGTTAGTTTACCTGTCGTATGTCGCATGATATATCCTGTCCTTGTTTGGTTGGGGAGATGTTATGTTACATTTTGTTCTAGTTATTTATATACTGCCCTGTATCATGCATGTCGATTTCTTGTGTACTTGTTACGTCCCTCTGAGGACCTGGCACCTTTTCCAGATTGGGACGAACACAGGTACCGACGGACTACGGAGATTGGAGACTTTTGCTGACGAGGACTTCAATGTTGAGCCTCGTGAGTTTCTTGAGTTCTTAGGTGATTTCTGCTAGTGGCTATCTATTTCTTTTCTGGTTCAGTTGTACTTTTAGTAGTTCTTTCATACATTTATTGGTGGATTATTTTCCACTAGTCATGACTTGTAGTTTGATTCAGAGTTATTTTCATTCCTTCCAGCTTTCTTCTGTGATTTTTCCTGTGGATGAGATTAGTATTTACCTGCCTATTGTTATTTAGTTGTTACTTCAGTATACTACGATCGAGTATAGTCCATTAAATTGGGGTTTTTCTATACTTGATCGTACAGCTGGCACGCCACGTGTTCCTGGTCCCACATTTTGGAACGGGGAGTGACACTAGTTGTTCTAGTGATATTTTTATTATTTTTTGTCTTATCTTTCTTAGTTTTTATGATGTAATATGAGTACCTTTATAGTTAGGGATCTTAGATGTTGTAGTTAGTATCGGGTACTTGATAGCGCTTACCGTCGATACTGCGGCGTAGGCTGGGCGTGGCCTACGTATTCGTACCCGTATACCCGGGTGCGGGTCATGACACATGGAAAGATACTTCATCGTGGATTAGGGTGCCATCTTCTGTCCTTGTTTGGTTGGGAGAATGGTACGCTAGTTCAAGGATGGATTATTAGACCATGTTATGATCCGATTTGACTTATTATTGAGCAGTTTATATTCAGTTTTATGGCATGATATTATGTGTCTTATTACATCCTTCTAAGGACCTGGTGATCTCTCCAAGTATGTACTATTGTCTTTTTACAGGTGTTCTAGCCAAGGCTGTGATCTTCTCCATTCTTTCGAAGATGATTGCTCTTGGATCGTCCTTTACTTCGCTCGCCAAACTCTTTCTTTTGTTATGTATTTCTTTTCATAGTTGGAAGTGGATTTGTCTCCGTCCAACTACATGTACCAATGATAATTCATAGTTGATTATATGATATCTTTTATTCTTTTATTTTATGGATGAGATTAGTTAGCGTTGGTTTTACTGTATTTATAGCTTACGTATATTTATTATACGGCTGTCATGTCTACATTTCTAGTCCTACGTATTTTAGAACTGGGGCATTACAACCAGAGCAGCCATAGGGTGTGTTCGAGCACTGGTGGATGTTTTAAGAGATTTTGTGGCGTCGTAGATACGTCAGAGCGATATTCTCACCCATTCTGTCCAGACGACTTTGGAGAGGGGTGGTGCTCAGTTCTACAATTCTGCGAGCAGCTTCAGACGTCTCCATCCCCCTTACTTCTATGGTACAGAGGATGTGATTGCATATGATGCATGGCTTTAGGATACTGAGGCTATTTTGGAGGCAGCAGGGATTCCGGCTAGGGAGCGTGTGGCAATTATCAGGTTACAGCTCTTAGATTTGGCCTACGACTGTTGGGCGGCTCATGAGGTCTCTTGTGGCGCCGATAGCTTGGGCAGATTTTAGTGAAAGGTTTCGAACTCACTATTTTGACGGTATCGCATTATGATCTGCAGCAGAGGTTCATTGGCTTGCGGCAGATGACCAGGACCATCGACGACTATGTGGCGTAGTTTAGCAGGCTAATTCGGTTTGCCCTTTCCTTACTGGCGACCGAGTTGGATCGGCGAGGAGGTTCCAGCAGGGAATTCATCTGGAGATCATACTGGCAGTTGAGCAGCATGAGTTCCAGACTTTTGATACAGTGATGAGGGCGGCGAGGAGGCATGAGCACACCTCACAGAGGATCGTTGATAGAGTCGAAGGACATAAGATGCCTCACATTCATAAGGGATTCTTTCTAGTCGTCAGCACTGGCTCTAGCAGTTCGAGCTTTGACGATTGGATCTTCGAGAAGACCGGCCGGCGGCTTCCTTTCAGCAGTCGTCTCAGCCACGTCCTTAGCAGCAAGCAGTCTTCCTCAGTTGGTTGTTCATATTACGGGATGGAAGGGCATGTCTTGTCAGAGTGTCATAGGGCACAGGGCTTGTGTCTAGCTTGTGTAGCACCGGACCACAAGATAGGGGCTTATCCCAGGAGGAGTTTTGCTGGATCAACATCCTTCTAGCCAACAGTTCAGGGTGCCAGTACCGGTCAGCAACAGCAGGCCTAGAGGCCATTACCGACGCAGTCTCAGCAGTTCCAGCAGTAGAGGCCTCAGCAGTATGCTCAGGCTCAGGTTCAGAGGCAGAGAGGCCAGCAGCAGAGGGGTCCAGTACCTAGAGGCCAGGGTCAGGCTTTTACGCTTTCCATCGAGGAGGCGCTAGCAGCAGGGGAGGTGGTCGCAGGTGCCATTCTCGTTCATATCATTCAGCTTCAGCTTTATTTGATTATGGTGCTTCGTATTCGTTTATATCTGCACGATTTGCGACACATGTTGGTTTGGGGCCAGAGTCTTTACCTGTAAGGTTGAAATACTTACTGGTAACGGTCTAGTAGGAGTAGACGAGTCTATGCCTTATGTAGAGTCATAGTATATGGGAGGGAGTTTTCAACTAGGCTGATAGAGTTTTCTTTGGGTGATTATGATATCGTCCTAGGTATGGATTGGTTGAGTGCTCGACACGCTATGATAGATTGTCATGCTGGCAAGGTTATCTTTCGTGTTCCGAATAAGGAGGAATTATCATTCTCTAGAGGCGAGGTAGAGTCTTCACCGGTGGTCATGTGGATGGATGTAGCTGAGAAGGTGCAGTTGCCCAGAGTAGTTTGTGAGTTTCTCGATGTGTTTCCCGAGGAGCTTCCAGGTATGCCTCCAGTTCAGTATTATATTGATTTGGTTCCAGAGTTGTTGAGCCAATGTTAGTGAGAGTCTACAGGATGTCTCTTTCAGAGTTGTTGGTGCTGTATCAGTCTATTGATGAGCTTAGGGCCAAAGGATTCATTTGTCCTAGTGGATCGCCTTGGAGAGCTCCATCCCTTCTTGTGAAGAATAAGGATGGTTCATCGCGTATGGTCATTGACTATCGTCAGCTTAACGCGGTGACCGTGAAGACAAGTATCCCTTGCCCAGGATAGATGACTTATTCGACCAGCTTAGTGGAGCAGCTATATTTTGAAGATCGATTTGCGATCGGTACCATCAGATCAGAGTCAGAGAATAGGATATACCCAAGACGGCGTTTAGATCTCGATATGGCCATTGAGAGTTCCTTGTTATGCCTTTCAGAGTGACCAATGCGCTAGCGATCTTCATGGATCTCATGAATCGCATCTTCATGTCCCACTTAGACCAGTTTGTGATAGTGTTTATTGATGATATCTTGGTCTATAGTCGGACTGAGGCAGAGCACAAGTAGCATCTTCGCATGGTTCTTCAGATTCTTCGGGACCATCAGCTTTACGCGAAGTTCAGCAAGTAAAATTTCGGGCTCGATCGGGTCTCTTTCTTGGGTCATATTATCGTCGGAGGTGGTATTGAGGTGGACCCCAAGGTGGTTGAGGCTATCGAGTATTGGCCAGTATCTCGTACAGCTTCTGATATACGCAGCTGTCTGGGATTGGCGGTTACAACAGACGGTTTGTGGCAGACTTTGCTAGGATCTCCGCACCCTTGACACGGTTGACGTATAAGGATGTGTGCTTTAAGTGGTCAGATGCTTGTCAGGTTTCTTTTGAGAATGACATAGCTGCTTTTCAATAATTAATGTATTAATATTTTATTATTTCCATCTAATTAAATGTTTTGCTCTAATTTTTTTAAAATAATAATTGATGTAATAATAATAATGTTTTCATTTCTTATTTTTTGAGATTTTTATTTTGAAACCCTAAGAAAAAATGTAATATATATATATTTAGAGAAAGGGAGAGAGGGGCAGGCCTCACCCGCACCCTCTCTCCCTCTCTCGAAACCTCTCTCCCTCTATGTCGGTTCTCTCGCTCTCTCGCGAACTCTCTCTCTCCCTATCTATAAAATCTTCCTCTCTCACTCTCATCTCCCTATTTCTCTCCATCTCTTTTTCCCTCTCGACACTCACTCCTCTCTACTATGCTGCTGCTGCGGCAGCTCCGCCGGTCGCCGTCCGCCTGCCGTCGCCGCCGCCCGCACGACATCCTCCATCACCACCTCCAACACCATCATCTCCATCTCCATCCTCCATCACCACCTCCAACACCATCATCTCCATCTCCATCATCACCACCACCATCATCAAACCCTAACCCCCTTATTCCTTAAAAAAAAAAAGAAAAGGATTGGAAGAAGACGAAGATGGAATAAAGGAGGAAGTAATTGAAGAAGAAGATCCAAGCCCTAGCCCCAATTCCAAACCCAAAATTTTCTAAGGCAAGTCCTCATTCAATCTCAAATACTTGGTTCGATTCAACAATGATTTCTTGTTGACATTAGGGATTTATATTCTGATTTTGGTTATCAAATAAAAAAAATTGACATAGAGCATAGAATATATGGGTATGAATCTAGTAGTTGATTCATATAGAAATATATTTGTCATCACTAATTCTAATAAATTTATATTCTGAATTTTGTATATGTTACTAACCTTTCTATCAAATTGCATGTCTACATATTTTAGCACACCAAATTCCTAATCCGTTATGTAAATTAAGGTTGTTGTGTAAAACCCCTAAATTTCTACTATTTATTTTATTAAATTTGGTACCGATTTAAAATTTTATATTGTACGTCGCGTACTCGTATTGTACGTCGCGCACGAAATTATTTTTCTTGCTCGTCGAGTGCGAATATGGACGAGCGTACATATTTTTGAAAAATATTATTTTTATTATTTTTAATGTAGATAAAAATTATTTCTAGCTATTATTTCAAGTTTATGACTTTTATGAAAAGCCTTTCATTTATATAATAAATAAATTTTTTCTATAAAATGGTAAATTGGAAAAGTATATCTATGTAAATATTAATTGTACAAACATATATTTTCGTAATTATTTATTTGTTTATTGTAAATAATGTAATTTTCGAATTAATTATTATTAGTATTTTTGGAAAACATATTTGAATTTATTGTGGAGATTTAAATATTGATTTGAATTTATGTATTTATTAAATAGTTAATATGGAATTTGAATTATTGATTTAATTTTAAACTAAGGGAATTAAATTAGATTTAATTGGATTTGGATTTAGATTTGATTGATTTAATTTAACAGATTGATTTATCTAATTTGGGTTTAAACAATCCTAATCTTTATCTTATTGGGAATTACCACATCCTATAAATAGGCAGGTACCTCCAATATTTTCATCCACAAATTTCTACCATCCTCAAAGTGCGTGCATCGTGTCCATGTCAACCTAGTTACTTCCACTTTTTTCCTTTACATATACAATCTCTTCCGTGTCCGACACACCGGACACCCATCCCCCACAACCCTATTATGTGTCGCGCAGGATACGACCCGATACAATCAATTCCAACCTTAACCTAACCCAACCTCGCCACCGTCATTATCACCAACACCACCGCTACTGCCATCACCACCATCACCGTAACCCGACCCCTCCGCCATCAACCAACCCGGCCACCTCGACCACCCGTTCTCCCCCGCAGGTCCCCGTCTCGGCCAACGCCATAACCGACCACCAGCATTACCAGAACCCACCACCAAGCCACTTGTCTCCGGCCAACCAACGGACAAACTGTCCCCCGCTCCGATCACCCAAACCACCGCCAAGCCACCCGCCACCATCGGCGACTCCAAACCCCGACCAAGGAAAACCCCAAAAATAAATTAAACAAACACTTACCCCTCTCCGCCGTGGTCAGCCGCGTCGATGCCGCGTCGACGCCGCAGGATCTCCCCCTCGCTGCGCCGTCGTTGACCCGAACCCTGCTGCGACCGCCGCGTCCCTTCCGCCCCTACTCGCCGATCGTCCGCTTCCTCATGCCGCCTCTAGTCCCCGCTCCTCCGCGACCAAACCCTCACCGCGACCGCCGCCCCACTCACGGCCGGCAGCCCGGCCAGAAATCCTTCACCGATTCCTCGAAATCCGCAACTTCGGTTCCTCCTCTCCCTCCGCCTCGCCTTGGCCGGACCCCGATTTCCTCTCCGACCACGGCTCTTCCACTCTCCCAACGCTCAGATCCTCCCCCAATTTCTTTTTCTCTCTCTCTGCTCGTGGTGAACAGAGAAGTGAAGTGATTTCGTTTTTATTATTTTTATTATTTTGCTTTTTTTAATGTGATATCATAAATTATTATTATTATATTATTATTATTATTATATTATTATTATTATTATATTATTATTAATACAGGGGTTGGTAGTATAGCTCTTAAAATATATTAATATTAAAATTATTATTATCACTAATCACTTATTATTACTAATTTAATTTACTGATTTAATGTATTTGTTATTTATCTTCCAAAATTTTAATTGTTAATATCTGTGTAATACAGTGGTTTACTAATACCTTTCATATAAAATATATTTTTTATAACACTATTATGGCTATATTATATCCATTTTCTTTACAATATCATTAAATTGTTATATTCCAAATTAAATTTTTGCATTATTTCAAATAAATTTTACAAAGAATTCTATCTATTTTCATTCAAACATAATCTAGCCTAAATAATTTTCTAAAATTAATTGTTTCATTTAAAATATTTGATTTATAAAATATAGTTTTCAGCTTAAGATATCATTTTGACAAAACTTGGAGTTTTGCCCTAAAAGGATTTCTAGATTTTAAGTTTTTAATTAAATTATTAACTAAATAAAACTCTATTTTCAAAGTATTATATAAATTTTCTAATTTTATTTCCTTCGATTACCGTCTCTCTCTCGACTAGCCATAATCCCCGTCCTTTACGAATTGACACGTCCTCATATCAATCCTAACTAAATTGACCCTTCTGGACCCAATGGAACTGTCCGTGCCACCATCAGAGGTCCCCATGCATAGTTGTCGCACCAAAGTTGCAGTTCGTGCCATCGTGATTATCGCAGCACACCAGACGTACTATCAGGCAAGACACCTTGCCATTTGCTGTTTATTTATTTAGCTCATATTTCATGCATTATTATTTTCTTTATGCAAAATAAACTATGATACATGGCATAACTGTTAGAACTACTGTTATATTTCCTGCTGTGTATTATTTTCTTACAAATTTAACCTAGATTTAAGGGACCACCTTGTGTGTGCATTCATGGCCTTGACACGTTGTACTACGAAGTTGTGTGTCGCATGTAGAACTCGAAAGTGTGTGATTGGCTGGCCACCAGTACGTACAAGCCGTGCGATAGAAATAACCGCTAATAGAGGTTGCATGCTAGTTTGACTTAGCGGTTATAGAGTTAGCATTGGGCGGGAAGAACATGATTGGAAGTTGACTACCACCCTATCTATCATAGACTCGCTCGCTACTGAGGAACGATAGGTAGACTATATGCTATAGACTCGCTCGATACTGAAAATAGTATACGGTGTTGTGACTCGCTACTGAGGTACTGTATTGATATTTTCTCGACTTGACTGAGTAGTCATGCGACCATGAACTGTTCTTAAACTGCATTCACTTAGAACGGTTAGGCTACCTTATCCGTTAGGTACGAGTACCTTTAGTTTGGGTACTTGTATCTGACCGTGGCTTGGAACAATAGCTTGTCGCGGATTAGTTGTCACATCTGTGTCCTTGTTTGGTTGTAGGTGTGTGACTACTACTTCAGATGAGAAGGTATTGAACCTTGTTGGGGTCCGGATACCATATTGGATATTAGCATGGAAAGATACGTCACCGTGAATTAGTTTACCATCTCCTGTCCTTGTTTGGTGGGGGGATGGTACGCTCGTTCAGTAGGTACGTATTGGAACATGTTATAATTTGATTTACTTATTTATTTGAGCGATATTTATTCAGTTTATATGGAATGATATTATGTGTCTTGTTACGTCTCTCTGAGGACCTGGTTGTCTTGCCAGGTGTGTGCTATTGTTTTCGCAGGTGCTCTAGCTTTAGCCGTGATCATCGCTATTTCTTCGAGGATGATTGCATTTGGATCGTCTTCGCTTCGCTCGTCAAATCTTTCTTTTGTTGTATATTTCTTTTCATAGTTGGTAGTGGATTTGTCTTCGCCCAACTACATGTACCAAATAACAATTTCATAGTTGATTATATGATATCTTCTATTCTTATTTCTTGTGGATGAGATTAGTTATGGTTCTACTGCATTTTACAGCTTATGTATTTATACGAGGCTTCCATATATTGGAGTATATTTCGTATGAATACAGCTAGCATGTCTACGTTCCTAGTCCTACGTGTTTTGGGACTGGGGAGTTACATGTTTTTGTGGTGGCCCATGCAGGTCAAGATAAATTGTTTGGTTACTTTACCGTACCAAGCAAGCCTGCGTATAGGATTAGAAGTCTAGGATCTCATCCACATACTTGACCTCTTTCCTTGATTTTATCTACCGTTTGACTCATCAATTGCACCTTGCTTGCTTTCTTCCATCCCTATTCTTATCTTCCCTTCGTGCTTGCTAGAGATTGACCCTACTAGTTAGTTGTCCCAAAACACCATTAGTTTAAATCCTTTAAGTTGGGTAGACTACCTTATGACCTAGCAACCCCTTTGACCTAGTGACCTATATTAGCAAGCTTATTTAGATCCTAGAATCTAGAGGACCTAACCCGTCTAGCCAACCAAGGACTTGGAGACTATAGGACAATTGTATGACTTAGAATCATTCTACCTTCTTTTAATCAAAATCTCTTTTGCCTATGTTTTTACTACTTTGACTAATGTTGCAACTATAATCTAGTTTTGCAACTCACCCATTTATCGAGTTTGTTCATGACTTATGCTATTGAGCGGCTGCTCACTAATATATTGTCTAATCAGAACCGGTGCATAATGGTCTGATCAACCAAATGTACTTTGGTTCGCTTTTGCCTATTATTCTACGTAGATGGGGACATAGTTAAACTTGTCCTCTAGAGTCCCATCCGCGACTGCCTTGGCAACTCCTTTGAAATTTTTCCATCGTCTTGAATCACGTATTCGTATTCGATAACGACTCCTTCGAACTCTATATTGCTTTCGCCTTCACCTATTTTAAGAGGACGAAGGCGTTATACTAGAACTTTCTCTAGCCTTCCTATCGGCTATGAACATTCTCACTCGATGTTGCTATATCTTCATCCTAAACTACTCGACCCTATCAAGACCCTCAATCGCTTAATTTAAGTGAATCTTTTTCGTTCTATTAATCGTGACCCTCATTCATTACCCGTGACCATTCCGTATTATTTTTCTATGATCTAGATTGCAACTTCTTACGACATGATTTTGTGAAAACATTGTCATCGTTGGATTTCCATTGATACCCCTTGTGTCCTCTCACCCCCTACTAATTCTTAATTTCGAGGACGAAATTCTTTTAAGTTGGGTAGGATGTAAAACCCCTAAATTTCTACTATTTTTTTTATTAAATTTGGTACCGATTTAAAATTTTATATTGTACGTCGCGTACTCGTATTGTACGTCGCGCACGAAATTATTTTTCTTGCTCGTCGAGTACGAATATGGGCGAGCGTACATATTTTTGAAAAATATTATTTTTATTATTTTTAATGTAGATAAAAATTATTTCTAGCTATTATTTTCAAGTTTATGACTTTTATGAAAAGCCTTTCATTTATATAATAAAATTTTTTCTATAAAATGGTAAATTGGAAAAGTATATCTATGTAAATATTAATTGTACAAACATATATTTTCGTAATTATTTATTTGTTTATTATAAATAATGTAATTTTCAAAATTAATTATTATTAGTATTTTTGGAAAACATATTTTGAATTTATTGTGGAGATTTAAATATTGATTTGAATTTATGTATTTTTAAATAGTTAATATTGGAATTTGAATTATTGATTTGATTTTAAACTAAGGGAATTAAATTAGATTTAATTGGATTTGGATTTAGATTTGATTGATTTAATTTAATAGATTGATTTATCTAATTTGGGTTTAAACAATCCTAATCTTTATCTTATTGGAAATTCCCACATCCTATAAATAGGCAGGTACTCCTCCAATATTTTCATCCACAAATTTCCACCATCCTCAAAGTGCGTGCATCGTGTCCGTGTCAACCTAGTTACTTCCACTATTTTTTTTCATTTACATATACAATCTCTTCCGTGTCCGACACACCAGACACCCATCCCCCACAACCCTATTATGTCGCGCAGGACACGACCGATACAATCAATTCCAACCCTTAACCTAACCCAACCTCGCTACCGTCATTATCACCAACACCACCGCTACTGCCATCACCACCGTTACCGTAACCCAACCCCTCCGCCATCAACCAACCCGGCCACCTCGACCATCCGTTCTCCCCCGCAGGTCCCCGTCTCGGCCAACGCCATAACCGACCACCAGCATTACCAGAACCCACCACCAAGCAACTTGCCTCCGGCCAACCCACGGACAAACTGTCCCCCGCTTCGATCACCCAAACCACCGCCAAGACAAGCCATCCGCCACCATCGGCGACTCCAACCCCGACCAAGGAAAAACCCCAAAAATAAATTAAACAACCACTTACCCCTCTCCGCCGTGGTCAGCCGCGTCGACCGCGTCGACGCCGAGGATCTCCCCCTCGCTGTGTCGTCGCTGACCCAACCCCTGCCTGCGACCGCCGCGTCCCTTCCGCCCCTACTCCGCCGACCGTCCGTTCCCTCACGCCGCCTCTAGTCCCCGCTCCTCCGCCCAAACCCTCACCGCGACCGCCGCCGCCACTCACGACCGGCAGCCCCAGCCAGAAATCCTCCGCCGACCTTTCTCGAAATCCGCGACTTCGGTTCCTCCTCTCTCCCTCCGCCTCGCTTGGCCGGACCCCGATTTCCTCTCCGACCACGGCTCTTCCACTCTCCCAACCGCTCAGCTCCTCTCCCCAATTTCTTTCTCTCTCTCTCTCTCTCTCTGCTCGTGGTGAACAGTGAAGTGAAGTGTATTTCATTTTTATTATTTTTATTATTTGCTTTTTTTAATGTGTTGATATCATAAAATTATTATTATTATTATTATTATTATTATTAATACAGGGGTTGGTAGTATAGCTCTTAAAATATATTTAATATTAAAATTATTATTATCACTAATCACTATTATTATTACTAATTTAATTTACTGATTTAATGTATTTGTTATTTTATCTTCCAAATTTTAATTGTTAATATCTTGTGTAATACAGTGGTTTACTAATACCTTTTCATATAAAATATATTTTTTAACACTATTATAGCTATATTATATCCATTGGCTTTACTAATATCATTAATATTGTTATATTCCTAAATTAAATTTTGCATTATTTCAAATAAATTTTACTAAAGAATTCTATCTATTTTCATTCAAACATAATCTAGACTTAAATAATTTTCTAAAATTAATTGTTTCATTTAAAATATTTTGATTTATAAATATATAGTTTTCAGCTTAAGATATCATTTTGACAAACTTGGAGTTTTTGCCCTAAAAAGGATTTCTAGATTTTAAGTTTTTAATTAAATTATTTTAACTAAATAAAACTCTATTTTCAAAGTATTATAAATACTTTTCTAATTTTATTTCCTTCGATTACCGTCTCTCATCTCGACTAGCCATAATCCCCGTCCTTTACGAATTTGACACGTCCTCATATCAACCCTAACTAAATTTACCCTTCTGGACCCAATGGAACTGTCCGTGCCACCATCAGAGGTTCCCATGCATAGTTGTCGCACCAAAGTTGCAGTTCGTGCCATCGTGATTATCGCAGCACACCAGACGTACTATCAGGCAAGACACCTTGCCATTTGCTGTTTATTTATTTTAGCTCATATTTCATGCATTATTTATTTTCTTTATGCAAAATAACTGTGATACATGCATAACTGTTAGAACTTACTGTTCATTTATATTTCCTGCTGTGTATTATTTTCTTACAAATTAAACCTAGATTTAAGGACCACCTTGTGTGTTGCATTCATGGCCTTGACACGTTGTACCACGAAGTTGTGTGTCGCATGTAGAACTCGGAAGTGCGTGATTGGCTGGCCACCAGTACGTACAAGCCGTGCGATAGGAATAACCGCTAATAGAGGTTGCATGCTAGTTTGACTTAGCGGTTATAGAGTTAGCATTGGGCGGGAAGAACATGATTGGAAGTTGACTACCACCCTATCTATCGTAGACTCGCTCGCTACTGAGGAACGATAGGTAGACTATATGCTATAGACTCGCTCGATACTGAGAAATAGTATACGGTGTTGTGACTCGCTACTGAGGTACTGCATTGATATTTTTTGGACTTGACTGAGTAGTCATGCGACCATGAACTGTTCTTAAACTGCATTCACTTAGAACGGTTAGGCTACCCTTATCCGTTAGGTACGAGTACCTTTGGTTTGGGTACTTGTATCTGACCGTGGCTTGGAACAATAGCTTGTCGCGGATTAGTTTGTCACATCTTGTCCTTGTTTGGTTGTAGGTGTGACTTACTACTTCGATGAGAAGGTATTGAACCTTGTTGGGGTCCGGATACCATATTGGATTATTAGCATGGAAAGATACGTCACCGTGAATTAGTTTACCATCTCTTGTCCTTGTTTGGTTGGGGGGATGGTACGCTCGTTCAGTAGGTGCGTATTGGAACATGTTATAATTCGATTTACTTATTTATTTGAGCGATATTTATTCAGTTTATATGGCATGATATTATGTGTCTTGTTACGTCTCTTTCAGGACCTGGTTGTCTTGCCATGTGTGCTATTGTCTTTCGCAGGTGCTCTAGCTTTAGCCGTGATCATCGCTATTTCTTCGAGGATGATTGCATTTGGATCGTCTCCGCTTCGCTCGTCAAAATCTTTCTTTTGTTGTATATTTCTTTTCATAGTTGGTAGTGGATTTGTCTCCGCCCAACTACATGTACCAATAACAATTTCATAGTTGATTATGATATCTTCTATTCTTTTTCTTGTGGATGAGATTAGTTATGGTTCTACTGCATTTTACAGCTTATGTATTTATACGAGGCTTCCATATATTGGAGTATACTTCGTATGAATACAGCTGGCATGTCTACGTTCCTAGTCCTACGTATTTTGGGACTGGGGCGTTACATGTTGATATCACCTATACATGAACTTGAAATACTTGGTCTAGTTTAAACAAAGTCATCTAGATATTGATATTTTATATGTATTTTCTTGATACGTACAATTCTGTCCAAAATTATTTTATATCAATATTGGAGACATTTTACCCCTACCTAGTCAAAACTAGTATATTTTGGACACCGGACATACATAAGATATTAGTATCAAGTTTTAGGTTTACCATAGGCTTTAAATCTGTCACGACCCGCACCCTAGAATAAGGACACGAGACGTGGGTACGTCCAGCCTACGCCGCAGTGTCGGCGGTAGAACGCTGTCCTAGGTCAAACATCTAACAATATAAAGGTACCTGTACAGTATATACACTCCGAATGGAGGTGACATAGCAATACAGTCTCAATCACATCTAAGGTAGAGCATGATAAAAGATAGGTAAAACATGAAATCCACAAGAGATACCGCAGATAGAAGTCTAAGTGTCTAAGATACACAAACCCAGAAAATATCTCAAATCTCAAATACAGTAAACCATAAAGTAAATACAACTCAAGACAACTAAAATAACTATCTATACAACCTCTACTGTGTCTCCTCTAGGCTAGCAGGCAACCTCCAAGCTATCTGTAAAATTTATCAACAGGTTCAGTCAGGACGGGAGCGAGCACAGTACATCTCAACGAATCATAGCAGGTTAGAAAATATAATCATGCAGTAAAGTAAGATACAGGATCTGAAGAAGTAGAAAATATAAACAGAGAGAGAACTGTAATAGAAATATCTACTATAAATAGAGAACTAACAGTGGCTAGTGAGTCAGAGTACAATATAGACATGTAAATGGCATAGGAGATTCTGATGAGACACTACGGAGTGATTCTGATGAGATACTACTTGGGTATTATTTACATATCTACTTCTCCCGTACCCCCAATCAATACACAAGGATCCAGCCAGGTTATGTTATGATTCTATGCAATGGCCCACAAGGGGTGATATATGGTAGGCCCAAAAATGGGTGATTCTAGGAATGTCCATAAATGGATGATTCAAGGAGACTCTGTGATCATGAGAGTACATGTCACAAGTGATCAATGAACCATGAAGCATAGTGATACAAAATGTAAGTGAAACGCACAGAATATGTAGTATCTGATGCTCCCTGAGGGGATAACATCTCAAGAAGGGATCCATATAGTACTAATCTGTGTGACCAACGTGACAGCATCAAGTAAAGTAATCTAAAGTAGGAAAATAATTCTAACAGGATATGAAATGATCAGAGAATGTACTCGCCTCGATTTGATTGGAGTCGACGTGTGCGACACGAACGTGTCGACACGAGGTAGGTACACTGCTATGTTCCACAGAGGGCCCCAGACGACGACACGGGCAGTCCCAATGAGTCCAGAATAGCCCAAATAGCCTAGTTTGGTATGTAAAAGTCTAAAATCAGGGTTTGGTACGATAATCAATCAAAAAATAGAAAATGACTATCATAGTCACGATTTATGATTTCAGAGAAAAAATATAATTAAATAAATATAATAATTTTTGGAAATCCTTTATAATGTTAAAAACTATATCTGTATTAATCATCATATTTTAGATAATATCTCAAAACCCAGAAAACCATTTCTGTACTAATATTCATAATTTGTCAAATATGAATTTAGGGAAAAAAGATTGACTATACAAAATTATCCAAAAATTTTTTATAATAATTTAGAAAAAATAGATATTATATTTATCGAGATATTTTGATATTAGTTAATAATAAGGAAAACATCTAGTATCAATATATTTATAATTATATTAATAAAACTTACTATTCGGGCAAATATCACTAAATGAATAATTAAACTAATAATTTAGGTCAAAACTTACTATTAATATTTTAGAAATATTATTATATATTTTTATATAATTTCAAATAAGCAATGCTACTAGTAACGATAAAACTAAGAACAAGGTACAATGCATACACATTATATACATGTATACACCATACTTATACACATATATTATGGCCCAAAACCTATTAATGGTAGTTATAAAATCTTAAAATCCTAATTATTAACTAGAATAATACCAACAAGAAATTGTGAGTAATAATAATAAAATAACAATAATACCCTCATTATTACCACCATTATATACCATATATAAATTAATATATAAACTATTCTATAAACTAATATATAAACCATTATATTAACTAATATATTAACTATTATATTATGTAACTAAAAGAGGGGGGGGTCTCATCCATAATTAAATCAACACACAGAAGGAAAGGAGGCGGGGACTGGGCTCACAGCGGGGGTTTCTCGGCGAGCTGGGGTTCCGGCACGGAGCAGCCGGCGGAGGAGCTCCGGCACGGGAGAACGCGCCGGGGGGCGGGTCTCGCCAAGGGCGACGACGGAAGGACGCGGCCAGGAGTGGCGGAGCTTGGCGGCAGGGTCGGTCGGTGAGCTGGGTAGCGGACCATCGGCCAGGGGCGCGACGGCGGGTCTGGAGGTCAGGGCTCCAGGCGGATCTGAACCGAGTAGGGCGGCGCCGGCTCCGGGAAGTCGGGGACGCGATCGGCTTCGCCGGACGGAGCCGGATGTGGCACGGCGAATGGCGGCAGTGACCCAGCGGCGGTGGCTCATCGTCGGCCGCCGGAAGAGGCTCGGCAGGGCAATTCAGGTGAGGTCTACTCTCTTCCTCTCTCTCTCTCTAATTGTTATTGGTGGTTGGGGATGTTGTGTATGGTGGCGGTGGTGGCGTGTTTTGGTGGCGGTGGTGTTGACTGTAGGTGGTACGGCCATTGGCCGTGGTCGGCTGGAGGATGGATGGTTCTGGTGATGATGGTGGTGGTCGGGTTTCTGGAGGAGGCCGGAGGTTGCGGGCGAAGGTGATGGCAGTGGTGGATCGATGGGGTATCGGTCAAAGAGTGGGGTTGCCGGAGAGCCAGGGATGGCTGGAACCATTTGGTTCGGCCAGGATAGAGTTTGAGGGGGTGGCGGCTACATGGAATCCTAGGTTTAGGAAATTCCTATGATGTAATTATTTTGGGAAAGTGTGCTATTTATAGAAAAAGTGGAGGAAACCCTAAAAATGTATATGTAATAGAGATTAGGAGAATTAGTGGAAAAATACTAACATACTAATTCTAACTTAGTTACTAACTGGTAAAATATGCTAGTGATTAAATTAATTAGTTAATTACTGCCAGTAAAATCACTAGGTAATTTAAATTAGAAATTGCAATAGCAATATTTTGTAAATAAATATAAGGAAAAATCAATTTCGAAAATATCAAAAAATGAATTTGTTAAATATTATTTTTCTTTTACAAAATTAAATATTTATAACTTATTGATTTTAAGGAATGGACAGAAAATTCTAATAGAATAAAATCGCATAAAATAGTAGACCAAAACCAACAAGGACCGATAGCAATCACGGTCAAAAATTATTTTCTCAAAATTTAGGATTTGCACGTTTTTGGAGATTCAGAAAATTGAGAGTTTTGAAAAATACAAAATTCAAAAATCCAAGAAATTGGTTAACGGTGGTTACAAATCTACCCTCCTTAAAGAAATTTCGTCCTCGAAATTTAAAGGTTGACAGGGGATCGAACGATCAAGAGTTAGTCAGTGCCTTAGGCACGATCAAAGAACGACGGTTTGGAACGAACAAGATAATCAATTCAAAATTACTTAGGCACGGCTAATGATCTTGACACGTTAGAATGGCACGATAGATTGTAGCACGAACGATATTATATAGGCATGCTTTGGAATAACTCTAGTCATTGAGACACGAATTCAATCACGGTTAGGGGAATCGATGGTGAAATCAAAATTCGAGCATATAATGATCAGTTGTTTAGGCTTGATGAAAATTAGACTCAAAGTCACACATGCACGATTGAAAATATTTTGAGTATAATTGGTAGGTCATGGAATACGATCTGAGTTCGATCGTGATAAAATTTTTGGGAGTGATCTAAGTTCGCTTGGTACGATTTAGGATAGAGCAACGAAAAAATTTCAAAACCTAGTCATGATTAGGAATGAAATCTGAGCACGGTGATTAGAGAATCAAAATTTAGGCGCGATAGGAAAATTATCCAGACATAATCAATTCCGACACGACTAAGATGGTAGATAATTGTGAAGGTCAATCGATTCTTGGTCAAAATGATTTAGGCATGATGAAGAACGAAATTAAAGTCTGAACACGAGCAACCAAAATATTGAAATCCAAGTCATGGTCGAATTTAAATCGGTTGAGTATAGCCTAGAATCAAAGATGTTGGTGCGAATAAGAAGCTGACTAGAATTGATGAGTCATGATCAAGAAGGATAAATTTTTTTAGCGATGTCTAATTTAGGGAATAGTTCAAGGATAAGAAAATAGATTTCTTCTACTAGGATAGGAAACCAAAATACATGATTTGTAGAGGAACGTCGAGACAATCATCTCACTCTGCTTCATCCGCCAAAATTATCCGATCATTATTTGCCAATTATACCTTATCTCACAAGCCCATGCATACCACTACAAATCTTGTTCTTCAATCATAAAAAAAATCAAACCCTTATATTACTGCTACCAAAATCATAATCTTCTATCATGAAGACTAAATTTCCCCATAACTATTATAAGCTAGACCTTTATCCCACTCGTGGGTTTTTCCATAACTCCTTTTTTTAGTCCGCTGTCAACTCAGTCATCTTGAAGTTCAAATTTCTCCACCTTATCCTAAATTGGATCTGATCGAAATCTCTGAATCAAGGTTTCTAATAATTTATCACTGTTCAAAATTATACTCTTGCATTGCCTAAGTCTAGTTCTACCCCTGCCATATAAAATTTACTCTCCATTAATCAAATTAGCCTTCACTTTTCCTTCAACTTATACCTTTAATATTATTCTTCCTAAAGTTTAGAAATCTCACAAATCTCCAGATTTTTTTTATAACTCAAAATTTTGTGTTCTTTTGGTTCCTAGTCCTTCTCTCACCAAGGCTTTGTTCAATTATGTATAATCACTGCATAAAATCGAAATCCTCCTTCCATGTATCTGGATTCCAAAATTTCAATATCCTATCTTTAATTCAAATATGAAATATCTCGAGAATCAGTAACAAAAAAATATCAAAGTTCTCAAACCGAATCGACCTCGAAGTTCCTTATTAATTCAAAAAAATAATTTTCAACTTCAATACGGCAGTTCCCACCGATAGTGTATATCCTACAATTTTTTTTCTTACTCGAATTTCTCCCATGCTTTCTCTAAAGTTAATCCATACTCAAATAATTCTCTGTGTGTAATTGTTCCCAAATTGGTACTACCGGCCTCTTGATTGTTTCCAATCCTTATCATACATTTCTTCTACTAATTCTTCCTCAATGTTCAACATCTCATATTCCTACCAAGATACCACTTGATAATAATTTGTCTTTTCTGAGCTAGATGATTACGATACCTTATCGACCTCTCCCAAGTAGAGAGATACAAGTATTCGAGAGATTTCAAAATGTAGCTAACAGGTTTAGATGAGAGATAGTTTGATGGAAGTAAGTAGGACAGAGTTAACAAAACAAATATAATGATGATATGGATTTGTTCCTGCTTATCTGGTCATAATTTGCCAATCGTATCTTTATCTCACAAGTTATGACATGAAAATTCAACCTTTATATGCCTACCACCAAGATTTTATAACCTTCAGTCATCTAAGCCTTTACCATGATTACCATAGACAAAATTTCAAATTTCTAAATCATTTCCTATGAAGCATACCCCTCTTATTTAGGTATCAACACTTATTCGTTTAATCAAATTTTTAAATTCTTTCACCTCGTCCTAATTTAGATCTGAAACCTCTAAATCCGGTTTATGAATTCCTTAATCTTGTTTAAATCCAGTCTCGTATTTACTCAATTCTAACACCACTATGTCATACAAAATGTATTCTTATTTATAAATCAACCTTCATATTTTTTTTTCAACGTACACCTTCAAATATTATCCTTTTTGAATCCTATAATTTTCTCCAATCATCAAAAATAATTCCTATAGCTTAAAATCCTTGTGTTCTCTCTGTCTTTAGTCACTCTCTTACAATATCTAGTTCAATTTCGCATAATCATCGAATACAATCAAATTCTCTTTTCCATTACTAAATTTCTACATAGCCTTAGAGTAGAAGTTCCCAAGAATCAATAACCAAGATTTTCTAAGTTTTCAAAACTAGGTTGACCTCTAATATCCTCATTAGTTTTTTTTTGAAATACATCCATGAATTACTCATAACCAAAATTTTCTGTGATTGTATCTAAATTGATAACATTTATCTCTCGATTTCATTCTAAACCTTTACCACATCTCCATCTCAAATTTTTATATTTGACATCCAACATTTTGATTCCTACAACATCGTCATATGATAACCAATTACGTCATTTTCGAACTAGATGATTTACGTCACTTCCTTAACATTTCTCAGGTAAAATGATATGAAGATTCAAGGGTTTCAAAGTATAGCTGACAGAATTAGATACGAGACAGAGAATTGATGTAATAGGACAGTTATATAAGACAAAGAATGATGGTAATAAAATATTGGCATGAAGAGAAATGATAATAGAATCTGTTCTGCTTATCTGTTTAAAAGAAGGAACCATTTTGAAACCAGAGCTATAATATCAAATCCAAGATAAGGTCCAGCAAAATCATCGATTCATTGTATTAAGAAGAAATTCATAGTAAGAAGTTACACAAAGGTTTATAAAAAAGCAGCTAAACCTACTCCTAAGTTAAATAATGAGAAGCAAAACAAAACAAACAAATAATAATTCTTTTTTTTGAATGACTGGAACAAAAGTAGAGAAAACATGTTCAAAAACATTTAAGGTACAATCTGATAATCATATGCGTCTATCCAAAATTATGGTGCTCTAAATCCTCGTCATACTAGTAAGCAAGGCTACGATAATCACAGAGTCCTCGACTAAGGCACATACCTCTAGAATTATGGTATTTAAAATTTTTGCGATGCCGCTAGCTTGGCTGTAAAAACCTTAAATTCTCACACCCGAGAAATATATCCAAAATCAAACTATATGTCCTCACCATGCTGGCTAATGTGACTATACAAGACTAGATTTCATAACTTAGATGACCTAGCCCATATAATTTCATCTTGACAAAAATAAAATTAAATCAACAATGGATACCCAAAAATCAAATTTATCAACGAACATCAAGATTCAAAAATGAACAAAAATCCATCAATTCATATAAATACAAACTCGGATGCAACAGCTAATATCAAGATTCAAAACTCAACAATCATCATCAAAATCAATAAATACAAACTTAAATTCAACAATAATCAATCAAAATCAAGTTCAACAACAGAAAGTAAAGATAAATCAAATCAAGGGAAGAAGAGTTTTCAAATCGAAGTTAAAATAAGATTCTCAAGGGTCGTCCCAGGAATCTCTCAAGGGATCCTAACTGTGATTGAGTACCTTCAAAAAATATATCCTAATCCTACTGCAGGCTGTAGTGATACTCTAGTTCGAATACCCCTACACAAACTCGACCTGCATGGGCCACCACTAAAAATGTGTCACGACCCGCACCCTAGAATAAGGAAACGAGACGTGGGTACGTCCAGCCTACGCCGCAGTGTCGACGGTAGAACGCTATCCTAGGTCAAACATCTAACAATATAAAGGTACCTGTACAATATATACACTCCGAATGGAGGTGACATAGCAATACAGTCTCAATCACATCTAAGATAGAGTATGATAAAAGATAGGTAAAACATGAAATCCATAAGAGATATCGCAGATAGAAGTCTAAGTGTCAAAGATACACAAACCCAGAAAATATCTCAAATCTCAAATACAGTAATCCATAAAGTAAATACAACTCAAGACAACTAAAATAACTATCTATACAACCTCTACTGTGTCTCCTCTAGGCCAGCAGGCAGCCTCCAAGCTATCTGTAAAATTTATCAACAGGTCCAGTCAGGACGGGTGCGAGCACAGTACATCTCAACAAATTATAGCAGGTTAGAAAATATAATCATACAGTAAAGTAAGATACAGGATCTGAAGAAGTACAAAATGTAAACAGACAGAGAATTGAAATAGAAATATCTACTATAAATAGAGAACTAACAGTGGCTAGTGAGTCAGAGTACAATATAGACATATAAATGGCATAGAAAATTCTGATGAGATACTACGGAGTGATTCTGATGAGATACTACTTGGGTATTATTCACATGTCTACTTCTACTCCCCCGTACCCCCAATCAATACACAAGGATCCAGCCAGGTTATGTTATGATTCCATGTAATGGCCCACAAGGGGTGATACATAGTAGGCCCAAAAATGGGTGATTCTAGGAATGCCCATAAATTGGTGATTCAAGGAGACTCTGTGATCATGAGAGTACATGTCACAAGTGATCAATGAACCATGAAGCATAGTGATACACAATGTAAGTGAAACGCACAGAACATGTAGTATTCGATGCTCCATGAAGGGATAACATCTCAAGAAGGGATCCATATAGTACTAATCCGTGTGACCAACGTGACAGCATCAAGTAAAGTAATCTAAAGTAGGAAAATAATTCTAACAGGATATGAAATAATCAGAGAATGTACTCGCCTCGATTTGATTGGAGTCGACGTGCGCGACACAAACGTATCGACACGAGGTAGGTACACTGCTATGTTCCACAGAGGGTCCCAGACGACGACACGGGCAGTCCCAATGAGTCCAGAATAGCCCAAATAGCCTAGTTTGGTATGTAAAAGTCTAAAATCAGGGTTTGGTACGATAATCAAATCAAGAAATAGAAAATGACTATCATAGTCACGATTTATGATTTCAGAGAAAAAATATAATTAAATAAATATAATAACTTTTGGAAATCCTTTATAATGTTAAAAACTATATCTGTATTAATCATCATATTTTAGATAATATCTCAAAACCCAGAAAACCATTTCTGTACTAATATTCCTAATTTGTCAAATATGAATTTAGGGAAAAAAGATTGAATATACAAAATTATCCAAAAATTGTTTATAATAATTTAGGAAAAATAGATATTATATTTATCGAGATATTTTAATATTAGTTAATTATAAGGAAAACATCTAGTATCAATATATTTATAATTATATTAGTAAAACTTACTATTCGGGCAAATATCACTAAATGAATAATTAAACTAATAATTTAGGTCTAAACTTACTATTAATATTTTAGAAATATTATTATATATTTTTATATAATTTCAAATAAGCAATGCTACTAGTAACGATAAAACTAAGAACAAGGTACAATACATACACATTATATACATGTATACACCATACTTATACACATATATTATGGCCCAAAACCTATTAATGGTAGTTATAAAATCTTAAAATCCTAATTATTAACTAGAATAATACCAACAAGAAATTGTGAGTAATAATAATAAAATAACAATAATACCCTCATTATTACCACCATTATATACCATATATAAATTAATATATAAACTATTGTACAAACTAATATATAAACCATTATATTAACTAATATATTAACTATTATATTATGTAACTAAAAGAGGGGGGGTCTCATCCCTAATTAAATCAACACACAGAAGGAAAGGAGGCAGGGACTGGGCTCACAGAGGGGGTTTCTCGGCGAGCTGGGGTTCCGGCGCGGAGCAGCCGGCGGAGGAGCTCCGGCACGGGAGATCGCGCCGGGGGGCGGGTCTCGCAAAGGGCAGCGACGGGAGGACGCGGCCAGGAGTGGCGGAGCTTGGCGGCAGGGTCGGTCGGCGAGCTGGGTGGCGGACCACCGGCCGGGGGCGCGACGACGGGTCTGGAGGTCGGGGCTCCAGGCAGATCTGAACCGAGTAGGGCGGCACCGGCTTCGGAAAGTCGGGGACGCGGTCGGCTTCGCCGGACGGAGTCGGAGGTTGCACGGCAAAGGGCGGCAGTGCCCCAGCTGCGGTGGCTCATCGTCGGCCGCCGGAAGAGGCTCGGCGTGGCGATTCAGGTGAGGTCTACTCTCTTCCTCTCTCTCTCTCTAATGGTGATTGGTGGTTGGGGATATTGTGTATGGTGGCGGTGGTGGCGTGTTCTGGTGGCGGTGGTGTTGACTGTAGGTGGTGCGGCCATTGGTCGTGGTCGGCTGGGGGATGGATGGTTCTGGTGATGATGGTGGTGGTCTAGTTTCAGGAGGAGGCCGGAGGTGGTGGGCGAAGGTGATGGCAGTGGTGGATCGATGGGGTGTCGGTCACAGAGTGGGGTTGCCGGAGAGCCAGAGATGGTCGAAACCATTTGGTTCGGCCAGGACAGAGTTTGAGGGGGTGGCGGCTACATGGAATCCTAGGTTTAGGAAATTCCTATAATGTAATTATTTTGGGGAAGTGTGCTATTTATAGAAAAAGTGGAAGAAACCCTAAAAATGTATATGTAATAGAGATTAGAAGAATTAGTAGAAAAATACTAACATACTAATGCTAACTTAGTTACTAACTGGTAACATATGCTAGTGATTAAATTAATTAGTTAATTACTGCCAGTAAAATCACTAGGTAATTTAAATTAGAAATTGCAATAGCAATATTTTGTAAATAAATATAAGGAAAAATCAATTTCAAAAATATCGAAAAATGAATTTGTTAAATATTTTTTTTCTTTTACAAAATTAAATATTTATAACTTATTGATTTTAAGAAATGGACAGAAAATTTCAATAGAATAAAATCGCATAAAATAGTAGACCAAAACCAACAAGGACCGATAGCAATCACGGTCAAAAATTGTTTTCTCAAAATTTAGGATTTGCACGTTTTTCGAGATTCAGAAAATTAAGAGTTTTAAAAAATACAAAATTCAAAAATCCAAGAAATTGGTTAACGGAGGTTACAAAATCTCTTGGGTAACTTTGTTAAGGTCGAATACATGTTCACATATCATGTTTATTTGGAAATTGACCAAATATGCATGGGTTTTCATTTTTTTGTTCAAATTAGTATGTGTAGAGGTCCTTAAAGCCTCACTTGATGTTTTGGTGCACATTCTATAAAAATCAGCATCATAAGTGAACTTTACACTTACGCACATGTTACTTAAGAACTTTTAAGTTTCGAGATAGTTTAATTTTAACTATAGACCTAGGTATAAGACCCTCGGGCATTTTGACTCTCTACATATTAGGTTATGTTACTTACAATTAGAACGTTAACAACTTTCTTGTGGATAAGTATCACTAACGGCTAATTAATCTGTTTTGATTTTGTCATTTGAAAATCATAAATAGCTAGCAGACCTTTGCTAAGGTAAAAAAAAATAGCCTTGGGAAAGTATATTTCTTAGTACCACTTGTATTCACTACACGTACACAATTCTTCTTTATTCTATACTTGGAATTTACATTCCTTAGTATGACACTTATAATTTGCGATAATCTCAAACATGTAAGGTTGACACTGTCATTTTGTCACAATAATTTAATTTTGTTCACAGTGAAAGATATCCATATTTAATAGATTTGGTTTTCATTATATAGTCAAAATGAGTATTTTTAAGTCCTTATATGATAGGTTGACCATACACTTGGAGGTTTTCAATTTTAAACTTCCTTTGCATACCCAAGAAGCTCAAATACGAGTATATCTAGTAAGTATAAGTTGGGATGAAAATTTAGATTTAAATTGATATTATATCAATTCTGTCCACTTTATAAAATATACCCAAATGACATACATTGACATGATTAATTAAATAAACTAAGTTTTATAAGTTCCCATATATCAAGGTAACTTACATATAACAAATTCTAATTCCTTTAAACTCTTTTATATCTCAAACCAATGTTACAAAGAGTATAAAAAATTTTAATTGTAGATCTTGGCACTTGGAAGCAAGTTTTGGTATCATTTGTGCTACTAATAATTCTATTTTTGAATTTATGCAATATTTTAGCAAGCTGCGATAACCCAGGAAACTTGATTATTTGCTTAAATTGTTTGCCAAGGTAAGAAACTTCAAACTGCACTTTTATTTTATTTTATGAGTATCCGGTGTTGAGAGTTGCTCCACCAAAGGGGTCGGCGAACCCGAAAATGAACTGCGTGTGGTCCGGTGTTGAGGGTTGCTCCACCGAAGGGGTCGACGAACCTGAATTATTACATGCGTGTTTCTGGTGTTGAGGGTTGCTCCACCGAAGGGGTTAGCGAACCCAAACTATTACCTGCGTGTTTCCGGTGTTGAGGGTTGCTCCACCGAAGGGGTCGGCGAACCCGATATATTATCTGCGTGGTTCCGGTGTTGAGAGTTGCTCCACCGAAGGGGTCGGCGATCCCGAATTTATATTTTTATGTTATACATTGTCTCTTGTGAATTTTCGGAGTCGCCCTATACAAAGGAGACTATGCCGAAATTTTTGGAAAATTCAAGAGATAGTCAAATTTTCGACCTTCAGAAAAATCGGATTACTCCCTAAGATCTAAAGTCATTTAGGAAAGATACTTAGAATTATTTAGGAAGCATTGGGCGGGGGAGAACAAACTTAATATCCCTAAATGTCCCGTAACATAATTACAACAAAAAGCTGATCAGTATTTTGTTTGCTCAAGGGAGGCAAACTAAGCCCAAGGGAGGCTCAGATTATTACGTCTATTTCGACAATAACATCGAATAGATGATTGTTAAACCCAAGGGAGGCTCGGAATTCACAGCCTGATCTCGGGTTAACGGAATTGTTGACGGGAACTGTTTAGATGAATATTCAGGGTTGTTCTCCAAATTGCATTGCATTTTCGTTCACTAAATTTGCATCTCACTGTAAAAGCTATTACCCCTATTAAAGGATAGGCAGTTTTTTTTGTTTTGCTCAAAGGAGGCAAAACTATACCGTAAGCTCAAGGGAAGCTCGGAATTTACATCCCATTATGGGAGAAATTTTCCTAGTTCATGGAGTAAGAACGACGCTGCATTTCTTAAATGAATGGAACAAAGGCACCCTCATATGACAATGTAAATTGGCATGCATATTCCTAATTTCCTTAATAGAAAATCTTTATATTTCAATTCTTATTTTAATCTTTTTTCGACCGTTATTTGGCCGAGGACTTGCTTGTCGTTTCTAAACGACCTAGTATTGTTCACTAGGTTTTGTAGCAGTGTACCAAGTGAAGCCGCTATCAGGTACTGAAGGACAAATGGAGATCAAAGACGTAATGATACCATTGAAGAAGTTCAAGTTGGAGCAAGAATTCTTTTTCTCTACTTGTTTAAGGTATAATTGTATTATTGATAGTTGGGTTCAAAATGTGTACTGGGTAGAAATAGTTATACTCATATTCAATTAGTTAGAATGTCTTAGTTTTAGATTATTGCTGACTTAAATTTATGTAAGTATGACATGCTTTTACCTATGCACGAACCTTACGAGCGACAATCGCGAATATGGGTACTGGCGTATTTGTATGTCACGTAGCCTGGGGATAATGTTACGTACCCGGCCAGCCATAATTCTGGGAGCGGAGCATGACACGTCTTTTAGTGGTGGCCCATGCAGGTCAGCAAAGAATGGAAAATCTAGGATAGGATGCAGGTCAGCAAAGAATGGAAAATCTAGGATAGGATGCAGGTCAGCAAAGAATGGAAAATCTAGGATAGGATGTAGGTCAGACATTGCATAGAGAAAATAGGATAGGGTGCAGGTCTGACAACCCAAGGATAGGATATAGGCCAAGTTCTAGGGAAACCTATGCAAGCTGAGATAAGATGTTGGTCAAGATTTTGGGAAGACCCTATAAGCTAAGGTATAAACTTTAATATATGTTTTAGGAAATATCCAAGAGATACCTTATGTTAGACTGTATTTCATAGTATCTTTACCTAAATAAAAATTCTATAATGAGTATCTATGATCAGGTGTCCTTACCTAGGTCATGGGTAGTATAAGGATAGACATAATCATTCTAGGCCTATTAAGTCAGGAAAAATAGGACAAGTATTCTCGTCTGAGCTGGTAAAAGAATCTAGAAGACTCCTTGAGAATCTTGGACTTGGTATCTCTAGTAAACCCAGAGTTCATATATATTATTGAACCATTACATAGTTATAAATAGTGAAGGGGGTAAGTATAGATATAAATATATTTTGAATGATTACTGAGGAGGAAAGTACTAGCAATAACTTGTCTAGGGTTTTGCATAATAGTTATTGTATAGAGTATTATATACATATTATATTAAGAAGCTAATTTCTTATTCCTTAATCCCTCTAGACTTCTATCGATGCCTAAGTCCCGACTCGTTCCCTTTTATCTGTTGAATTTTCTGCGGTCTGGTTATTTCGCAAACCCAATCTACTTCAAAATTTTCAATTTTGTTGCTTCACTTAACATTCACTAAATAAAAATCTAGAATTGTATCCTCAATCTTTTCTTCCATTTACATCTTTTCCTGGCATCCCTATTTCAGGAATTGCCCTCTATCTAATATCCATTGTAATTTACTCTTTTGATATTTTTTCTGTGAAGTGAATGTTTGATTGGATTTTGTGTAAATGATATTTTTATGTGAATGAATACTTGTTGTGTCTTGAGACCTAAAATTCTCTAATGAACCGTGAAATGAAAAGTTGTTGCAGCCATTCGGACTGGCCATCCAAATTGGCGAGGCACATATTCTCGAAACATGATTCAGGAATGTAATAAATTTTCGGGGATCAAGACATAATTTTTCATAATGAATTTTTGAACTTGATATTTGAATTTTGATTTCATTTTACTCGATTTGGAATTTGAAAAATGTCATTTAAAATAACATATAGTGCTTTTGATAATATAGATATATGAGTTTATTTTATGTTATAATATTATATATTAGTTTGATACCATGATGAAATAACGTTGATGATATTTGGAGAACTTGAAAATTAAGTATTGCATTGAATATACTTTGAATTACTAAGAATATCATGACCTGTAAAGCTACTTCACGATCATAATTTCTACTCATTCTATGGATATCAAGGAAAAGGTAGCACACCTTGATAGTGAAATAGTATCTTTGTTGCAGCCATGTGCACAATAATGAGGCACAAGATTTCAATATCACGTCAAAAAAAATGAGAAATGAGGAATATGATCTTGATTTTGTAGTACACACAATGTCATGGTATCTGACAATTTTATTGATTTTATGGAATTTTAAGATCATTAATGAATTCAAGTATCTTCATATTCTATATTCATAAAAGCTTTTGATGAATATAATTTTGAAGTATTTATTCAGAAAATATATTACTACTTTATTTTTTTTTTGTAAGGTTGGTAGAATATATTGTTTCTCTCTATAATTATTTTTAAAATCCTATCTATAAATTTTAAATTTCGAGGACGAAATTTTTGTAAGGTGGGTAGAGTGTCATAGCTGCTTTTCAATAATTAATGTATTAATATTTTATTATATTTCCATCTAATTAAATGTTTTGCTCTAAATTTTTTTTAAAACAATAATTGATGTAATAATAATAATAATAATAATGTTTTCATTTCTTATTTTTTTGAGATTTTTATTTTGAAACCCTAAGGAAAAAAAATATAATATATATATATATTTAGAGAAAGAGAGAGAGGGGCAGCCCTCACCCGCACCCTCTCTTCCTCTCTCGAAACCTCTCTCCCTCTCTGTCGGTTCTCTCGCTCTCTCTCGAACTCTCTCTCCCCCTATCTATAAAAATCTTCCTCTCTCACTCTCATCTCCCTATTTCTCTCCATCTCTCTTTCCCTCTCGACACTCACTCTCTTTCTCTCTCTACTGTGCTGCTGCTGCGGCAGCCGCCGCTGTCCGCCGGCCGCCGTTGTCTGCCGGCCGCCGTCCGTCGTTGTCTGCCGGCCGCCGTCCGCCTGCCGTCGCCGCCGCCCGCCGCCCGCGCGGCATCCTCCATCACCACCTCCAACACCATCATATCCATCTCCATCCTCCATCACCACCTCCAACACCATCATCTCCATCTCCATCATCACCACCACCATCATCAAACCCTAACCCCCTTATTCCTTAAAAAAAAAGGATTGGAAGAAGACAAAGATGGAATGAAGGAGGAAGTAATTGAAGAAGAAGATCCAAGCCCTAGCCCCAATTCCAAACCCAAATTTTTCTAAGGCAAGTCCTCATTCTTTCTCAAATACTTGGTTCGATTCAACAATGATTTCTTGTTGACATTAGGGATTTATATTCTGATTTTGGTTATCAAATAAAAAAAAAATTATTGACATGGAGCATAGAATATATGGGTATGAATCTAGTAGTTGATTCATATAGAAATATATTTGTCATCACTAATTCTAATAAATTTATATTCTGAATTTTGTATATGTTACTAACCTTTCTATCAAATTGCATGTCTACATATTTTAGCACATCAAATTCCTAATCCGTTGTGTAAATTAAGGTTGTTGATATCACCTATACATGAACATGAAATACTTGGTCTAGTTTAAACAAAGTCATCTAGATATTAATATTTTATATGTATTTTCTTGATACGTACAGTTCTGTCCAAAATTATTTTATATCAATATTGGAGACATTTTACCCCTACCTAGTCAAAACTAGTATACTTTGGACACCGGACATACATAAGATATTAGTATCAAGTTTTAGGTTTACCATAGGCTTTAAATCTCTTGGGTAACTTTGTTAAGGTCGAATACATGTTCACATATCATGTTTATTTGGAAATTGACCAAATACGCATGGGTTTTCATTTTTTTTGTTCAAATTAGTATGTGTAGAGGTCCTTAAAGCCTCACTTGATGTTTTGGTGCACATTCTATAAAAATCAGCATCATAAGTGAACTTTATACTTACGCACATGTTACTTAAGAACTTTTAAGTTTCGAGATAGTTTAATTTTAACTATAGACCTAGGTATAAGACCCTCGGGCATTTTGACTCTCTACATATTAGGTTATGTTACTTACAATTAGAACGTTAACAACATTCTTGTGGATGAGTATCACTAACGACTAATTAATCTGTTTTGATTTTGTCATTTGCAAATCATAAATAGCTAGCAGACCTTTGCTAAGGTAAAAAAAAAGCCTTGGGTAAGTATATTTCTTAGTACCACTTGTATTCACTACATGTACACAATTCTTCTTTATTCTATACTTGGAATTTACATTCCTTAGTATGACACTTATAATTTGGGATAATCTCAAACATGTAAGGTTGACACTATCATTTTGTCACAATAATTTAATTTTGTTCACAGTGAAAGATATCCATATTTAATAGATTTGGTTTTCATTATATAGTCAAAATGAGTATTTTTAAGTCCTTATATGATAGGTTGACCATACACTTGGAGGTTTTCAATTTTAAACTTCCTTTGCATATCCAAGAAGCTCAAATACGAGTATATCTAGTAAGTATAAGTTGGGATGAAAATTTAGATTTAAATTGATATTATATCAATTCTGTCCACTTTATAAAATATACCCAAATGACATACATTGACATGATTAATTAAATAAACTAAGTTTTACAAGTTCTCATATATCAAGGTAACCTTACATATAACAAATTCTAATTCCTTTAAACTCTTTTATATCTCAAACCAATGTTACAAAGAGTATAAAAAAAATTTAATTGTAGATCTTGGCACTTGGAAGCAAGTTTTGGTATCATTTGTGCTACTAATAATTCTATTTTTGAATTTATGCAATATTTTAGCAAGCTGCGATAACCCAGGAAACTTGATTATTTGCTTAAATTGTTTGCCAAGGTAAGAAACTTCAAACTGCACTTTTATTTTATTTTGTGAGTATCCGGTGTTGAGAGTTGCTCCACCGAAGGGGTCGGCGAACCCGAATATGAACTGCGTGTGTTCCGGTGTTGAGGGTTGCTCCACCGAAGGGGTCGGCGAACCCGAATTATTACCTGCGTGTTTCTGGTGTTGAGGGTTGCTCCACCGAAGGGGTCGGCAAACTCGAACTATTACCTGCGTGTTTTCGGTGTTGAGGGTTGCTCCACTGAAGGGGTCGGTGAACCCGATATATTATCTGCGTGGTTCCGGTGTTGAGAGTTGCTCCACTGAAGGGGTCAACGAACCCGAATTTATATTTTTATGTTATATATTGTCTCTTATGAATTTTCGGAGTTGCCCTATACAAAGGAGACTCTGTCGAAATTTTTGAAAAATTCAAGAGATAGTCAAATTTTTGACCTTCAGAAAAATTGGATTACTCCCTAAGATCTAAAGTCATTTAGGAAAGATACTTAGAATTATTTAGGAAGCATTGGGCGGGGGAGAACAAACTGAATATCCCTAAATGTCCCGTAACATAATTACAACAAAAAGCTGATCAGTATTTTGTTTGCTCAAGGGAGGCAAACTAAGCCCAAGGGAGGCTCTTAATTGTTTGCTCAAGGGAGGCAAACTAAGCCCAAAGGAGGCTCAGATTATTACGTCTATTTCGACAATAACATCGAATAGATGATTGTTAAGCCCAAGGGAGGCTCGAAATTCACAGCCCGATCCCGGGTTAACAGGATTGTTAAGGGGAACTGTTTAGATGAATATTCAGGGTTGTTTTCCAAATTGCATTGCATTTTTGTTCACTAAATTTGCATCTCACTGTAAAAGCTATTGCCCCTATTAAAGGATAGGCAGTTTTTTTTTGTTTTGCTCAAGGGAGACAAAACTATACCGTAAGCTCAAGGGAAGCTCGGAATTTACATCCCATTATGGGAGAAATTTTCCTAGTTCATGGAGTAAGAACGACGCTGCATTTCTTAAATGAATGGAACAAAGGCACCCTCATATGACAATGTAAATTGGCATGCATATTCCTAATTTCCTTAATAGAAAATCTTTATATTTCAATTCTTATTTTAATCTTCTTTCGACCGTTCTTTGGCCGAGGACTTGCTTGTCGTTTCTAAACGACCTAGTATTGTTCACTAGGTTTTGTAGCAGTGTACCAAGTGAAGCCTCTATCAGGTACTGAAGGACAACTGGAGATCAAGGACGTGATGATACCATTAAAGACGTTCAAGTTGGAGCAAGAATTATTTTTCTCTACTTGTTTAAGGTATAATTGTATTATTGATAGTTGGTTTCAAAATGTGTACTGGGTAGAAATAGTTATGCTCATATTCAATTAGTTAGAATGTCTTAGTTTTAGATTATTGCTGACTTAAATTTATGTAAGTATGACCTGCTTTTACCTATGCACGAACCTTACGGGCGACAATCGCGAATATGGGTACTGGCGTATTCGTATGTCGCGTAGCTTAGGGATGATGTTACGTACCCGGCCCGCCATAATTCTGGGAGCGGGGCGTGACAGAGAAACTCAAGCAGAGTTTTATTTTAGCTCCTATTCTGACATTACCCGCCGAACCAGGTGGGTTCACGGTGTATTGTGATGCGTCAGGCCGGGGACTTGGTTGTGTCCTTATGTAGCATGGTCAAGTGATAGCTTATGCGTCTCGGCAGCTTCGGGACCATGAGAAGATCTATCCGATGCACGATCTTAAGTTGGTCGCGGTTGTGTTTGCCCTCTAGCTCTAGAGGCATTATCTATATGGTGATCGAGTGGAGATTTTCACTGACCATAAGAGCTTGAGGTATGTGTTCACCCAGAGGGATCTGAACATGCGGTAAAGGAGCTGGCTTGAGTTACTAAAGGATTATGATGTTGATCTTCAGTATAATCCCGGGAAGGCAAACGTCATTGCAGATGCTTTGAGCAAGAGACCCGGAGTCTATTTCTTGACGAAGAAGTACCACCTTCGGAAGGATCTTCAGGAGATAGGCATTGAGGTAGTGCGACCTGGTGAGGCAACTATGATGGCAGGCTTGCAGGTTCAGTCTACCAATGTGGAGAGGATCAAAACAGCTCAGTCAGGGGATGCCAGGCTTCAGTCGCCCAGAGCAGAGTGTGTGGCAGGACGTAGAGCAGAGTTGTGCATCCATAAGGACGGGACACTCCGGTTTGGGAGTCGTCTTTGTGTGCCGAGTGGAGATATTCGACAGAAGATTATGTCGAAGGCCAACAGTTTTCAGTATTATGTTCATCCAGGAGGAACAAAGATGTACCACAATATTCGTCAGCATTTCTGGTGGAATGGTATTGTAGAAGCATAGAAATTCACAACTAGAAGACCCATGCGACAGACAATCTATGCGTCAGAGCTCGGACAAAACAACAAAGGCAGCAAATATAGACATGGAAAGAGAACTTTTTATTCACACATGAAAGTCTATTACATGTCTAGAGAAGGTTGTACAAAGGAAAACTTCTACAAAGGAAAGATCCTAAGTCTACAGCCAGCGGCCACCATGCACCTCCAGATAGGTGCAGCAGCCATCATGCACCTCCAGTCAGGCACAGCAACCACCATGCGCCTTCAACCGGGCGCATCTCACAATGCGCCCTCAGCAAGGTGCATTCTTTCAGCAGCTCAGTTATGTGCATCCCTTCAGCAGCCCAGTTATGTGCTGCTCTTCCAGCCAGGTTCACCTGATAAGTGCTTCGACTAATGAAGCATTTAACCCTCTGGTTGGAACCGAGGAAGTGAAGAGCACCGCAAATCTGTGGCCAGGAGAGGCTTCGAAAGAGCCTCCAAAGACCAAGGAAGACCGTAATCGAAATACGGCTAAAGGAGCAGCTTTCAACACAACCCGAGTGGGCAACACCCACTTTGAAGGAAGAAAGAGCCTAGCACCGCCATTCCGATCTGCGGATCTTCCGGAACAACGGAGACGAGGCCCGAGCATCCCTATCTTTGGATGCAACAGGCACCTTCCGCCTGCCTCAGAAGCCTTCGACTCTGCCTTTTGGATGTAACAGTCACCTTCAAGTGCATCAATGACGACATGGCGTCTCATCTTCACCCTCGGGAGCACTTCGTCAACAGAATGCACCCGAGTACCCAAGTTCATGTTGGAAGTACGTGAGGGAACGAGAATCAAACCTTCTCTCCATGCCACTATTTATAGGCCGGGCAGATCAAACCCACGTGCCAAGTGGATGGCTCTCCAAATTCCGTGTAATGAATTTGCATTTAATGGATGAACCGGACGCTTCGAATTCAGCCAAACGGCTATTTAAAGCACTCGAGGAACGAAACAGCCGCATCATTAAAAGACATGACGGATGCGCCAGCCAGACAACGCATCACACAGACGTGCCCTTCGACATCAGGCGCATCACACAGACGCGCCCTTCAGTACCAGGCGCATCACAGAGGATGCGCCCCCACGCGTCCCCATGCCTAGTGGAACACCAATCGACGTGCCCACTCAGCTGTCCATCGAATGTCAGAAACATTAAATGCTGAACTGACAGAGTTGGCAGCACATCTTCCAAAGTCTGAACAGTTGACAGCTTTTTCAGAAAAACGAAGCGTCGGCAACGTCAGCATCATCATGACTCTACTCCGACGGCTACTGTCACGTGGCCACCCAACCACCCGCATGCGCCTCTGCGGCCATGCGCCCAAACCTGCATGTGCCTTAAAAGCCATGCGCCCCAGACTGCTTTCTGATCCCAAAAGACAGAAGAAAAGTCTCCATCTGAAGCTCCGCATGCGCCTCAAAAGCCATGCGCCCTAGACCGCTCTCTGATCCCAAAAGACAGAAGGAAAGTTGCCTGCATGCGCCTCAAAAGCCATGCGCCCAGAATGGTTCGTGACTCCTAAAGGTTACGAGCCAAAGTCTCCTCATGCGCCCAATCCAAGGCGCATCCCACCAGATCATCCCCCACCAAATCCGAGATCTTCGAGCTATGGATCGATGACACATGTTCTTTGACTCAACTCATCCAAGATCTCAGCAACAGAAAGATCTTCTCCTCTGCTACGTGCCGGCTCACAACAGCAGTATGAAAAAGTCAACCCCTCGATCAGGGCGTATCACCCATGCGCCTCCATCAGCAATCAACACGTGGCGTCCCCACGCACCGGCGTATCCTACATATGCGCGCATGAGTAGCCAACCTGCCCAGCTATAAATAGAGGAATCATTTCCTTCTTACACACACACAGACAGATACGAATCAACATACCACCAGAGAGGCAGGTACAGACACTCAACGTCTTCCTCCTCTCAGCAAGCTCCAGCACCCAGAGCAATCCAAACCTTCAGAGAACCGATAACCGTCGTCAGCTCGTCAACGGAGTCAACGTATTACCACTCGCTCCATCGGCACAAGGGACCCAGATTAAACAAAAGTGTACTTCTAGGGCTACATCTAAGTCCTATATTGTAACACTGTTCTGTTTGTATTGAAATTTACATCAAAGAATTTTAATGGCAAACAAGCTGGCGAATCTGCTGGGGACCTCTTTCTCCTCCACCGAGAAAGTTGTTTCGCAAGCCGATGACGTGAAGGTGGGCTCCTCTCACAAGACGCTGGTCGTACGCCTCAATCAACAGGCGTATGAGGAGTTCATATCTGAAGGCAGTACGAGTCCTTCGAAGCGGCTATCGAAGACGAAGAAGACCTGTCGAGTCTGGGTGCGCAAGGTCGATGCCTCGGGCACCACCACCGAAGGGGATGCGCCAATCCAGCCCTCCCTTCCTGCTGACGTCCTCAGCAACCAAGATGCGCCTGCTGATGCAGCGCATCTCTCGGGGAAACGTGCGGCTAACTACATTCCTCAGCTATCTCCCTCTCAGGCGAGGAAGATGCGTCGACGGAGCAGGGGCACAGCCAATGCCCCGCGAATCGTCTCTGATGCGCCACAGAAGATCTCTGTCTTTGACAGACTCACTCGCTGTAGTGGCGAAGAGAATTTGGATTCTGAGTACTATGCGCCCCAGCGGTCTGGTACGAAGAAGTCCAAGGCAGCACGGGCCATGCGTCCCAAACGTGCTATGCCAGCAACAAGCCAGAAGCATGCGCTCACAATCATGCGCGCTGCTGATGGTAAGTTGTACAAGGTCGGCTCGAGTGCTGCGGCGTCGAGAACGAACCGACCTTCAAAACCCTTGTCTCACTTGGATGCATCTGCTGCGTCCGCAACCAAGCCGAACAAGACAAACAAATGTTGTGGTTCCCCCACTACTGATCGGAATGCCTGTTTGGTATCAGATCAGGGGGCGCAGCACTCACTTGACCACCCCAACGCTTGGCCTTGCCATGCGCTTGAAGGGGGTACGAAAGTAACACTCTCCTCTAACGACCTGTGTAACGTGATCACTCACAAACGCCGGTCAGGAGAGTCGACCAACAAGCATGATACGCCTCTCACGGGGCATACTTGTGCGGTGGTCACCATCAACTGCTGTTGCAAGGCGGCAGTACCACCAAGGCAGTCAGTCTTTCAGCGGCTGCAATCATCGACACCCTTCCGACATCGCCTTGGGAGGAAGGTGTCGACAGAGGAGGAGCCAAGGGTTGCTGCATGCAACGTGATCTCCAACTCCTCATCAGTCCAAAAAACGACTGGCAATTCCTCGTCCTCATCCAAAAGCCAGCCGAAGAAAACCAAGGCAGCTGTCTCGTCCTCCGGAGTGTTCGAAAGCACCCGGTCGAGGAAGAAGCTCTTGGAGGAAGCTGGGGGTAGTCAGACCCTTGTCGAGCCTCCTTTCGAAGATGAGTGTGTCCAAAGCACACTTGGGGCAGATCCTCGAGGCGAAGTTAGCCTCCCAGAAGCCTCTGAAGACAAGGATATCCCCCAGAACATAGCTGGGGGTAGCCTAGCATCTGCGAACCCGAGTTCCGGAGACGAAGAGGCCCTTCAAGACGGAGCTGAGGGTAATCAGACCCTTGCAGATGCGCCCGTCGAGAATGACCTCCAGAACGTGGCTGGGGGTGGCCAAGATGAAGCTCCAGGAGAGGCGACTCCCCTACATGAGAGTGAAGCCGAGAGTGAGGCCTCAACTCATCCCTCCACTCTCGGTCGCGTCGTGACAGTGAATGTGACTGAGGTTGATGTCGAGTCTGATGCGCCGCCGCAGGACATCGTCCAGCGCATAGACACATTAGAGGGTGGGCTCAAAACCCTCTCTGCTTCCATGCAAACACTAACTCAGGCGGTGTTTGAAATACGGTCGGCCTTGACCCAAACGCCTTCGATCGGTCCCGACCCAGGGGCCAATGGGGAGTCGAGTGTACCCCTTCAACGGGTACCCTCAGGCACAGACCGCCGAGAAGTACCCCGGACGTCTGAGCCCTCAAACGCTCAACTCCAGGTGGTACCACCTTCCCTAACACCCAGCTCCACGGAGGACGTGGTCGAAATGATCAAGGACTTGCGGGAGCGCTTTGAGTCCAAGAACAGGCAAGAGGAGCGCCAGAAGATGGGCATCCCCCAACCCTATCCCCTCGAGTGGAACAAGGTGGTTTATCCTCCAAAGTATAAACCACAAACACTGACGCCATACGACGGAAAGGACTCTCCGCGTCCCTACCTGACATACTTCCAGTCCCAAACGGGACATCTTCCAAAGGAGGACGCGCTCCTCACTAGCATATTTGTCGGAGCATTGAAGGGAGTAGCGTATGACTGGTACTGCAGCCTCCCCGGCAATTCCATATCATCCTTCGACGATTTGACACGCCTCTTCCTCGACCGCTTCTACGACGGCGGAAAGGACATGACGATGGCGTCCCTCATAGAGATACGCCAGAAGGAGAAGGAAACAGTTCGGGTGTTCATCGAACGCTTCCGACAGGCCTGCTTCAGATTACCTCCAGGCATGCCGGAACATGCGCTCCTCTCCTCTTGCAGCATGAACATGATGCCTGCAGTCAAGCTCTAGCTCAACTCTACTCCTCCCTCCGACTAGAGCTCCCTGATCATCGAAGCAGAAGCCGCAGAAAAGAAGGCGGCCAATGCTCGTCTCCTGGGGGTCAGCTTCTCTGCCTTTGATGACAAGGGGAAAAGGTCTGCGGCCAACAACCCCGGACGTGAGACGAAAGGGAAGCAGGCATTGACTGTTAATGCCTCAAAAGGCGCATCGGCGCCTACTCAGAAGCCTCCACTTGCACCAAGGCCCAAGGAGGTTTATTCTTCAACGACGAAGACACCTTGCAACTTTTTGAAATACTGAAGTAGGATGACAAGATCAAGCTACCGAACCCAAAGCGGCCCGATGAAGTTGGGAAAGTGGATAACCCGAGGTACTGTCACTACCATCGGTTTGTCGGACACCCGACCAAGGACTGCTATGTCCTCAAAAATTACATCCAGCGCATGATCAATGCGGATGTAATCTCCGTCGACTACGAAGAGAAGACGGTGTCAGCCAATGTGGTGTCACTCCAGTTCGGCACCTTGCCGCCGATTACCACACAAGATGGCGTCGTCCCCATCCCTAAGGCGACAATGGAGGTAGTTAACTTACCACCTACCCGTGACAATGTGAGTGGACTCGTCCCACTCACCACATCTCGAGGAGAGGTCCTATGGGTCCACCCCAACCTCGTCTCCGAGATGACTCAACCGGAGGTACGTCCTACCTCCAAATCCAAAGGCAGGAAGATCAAATCTTGCCGCATGGTCTCTTCTTCAACAGAAGAGACACTTCCTGTGCAGATGCGTTCACAAAAGAACGTCCAACCCGGCGAAGCTGCCGCCGAGGTGGTGCCTCCTTGCACCGTCCCTACTATCCAGGAAGAGGGCCCGTCTAAGCCCTCAGCAGCCAATAAGTAGAAGCAGGTGGAGGTTCGTTTCGACAGGCCTCTACGATAGGAGAATGCTTCGGGGCTAGCCAAGCCCCACAACTTCGACATATTGGCACAACTGGCCAGCACTCCTGCTCGCCTATCTTTGTTCGAGCTCCTACATCTTTCCAAAGACTCCCGAGAAGCTCTCTGTGAAGCTCTGAAGGATGCCGAATCCTTTCTCAGTCAGATCAAGCAGCCTGAAGACCTCCCAACTACTTGCGTGCACTGTCATTGTGCGGATGAAGTTATCCCAAACATAACTTTCCCCCAACAAGACATGCTGCTCAAGCACCACCGACATAACCGGCCGCTGTATTACACGGGATATGTCGGTTCAGTCAAGGTGAACCGGATTCTGATTGATCCGGGGTCTTCTCTCAGCATCATTCCGAAGGCACTGTTATCAACACTGGGGATCCCAATGTACCGGCTGGCGCCCTCCAACACAACCATCAGCGGCTTTAACGCTAGCAAAAGCGAGCCACTGGACAAAATTCGACTGAAGTGTCACATCGGTAACCTCAAAACTGAGGTGACCTGCTATGTGGTGGATGCCGAGGTCAATTACAACATCCTGCTCGGTCGACCATGGCTACATGAGTATATGGTGGTGCTATCCACGCTCCACCAATGCATGAAATATGTATCCACCAACAGCGTTATCAGGACGGAGTTCGCAGACATCGATCCTTTCAAAGGGATTGAAGCCTACTTCACCGATTCCGACTTGTACAAATCACTTGACGAGGAGGAAGCCAATGATGCTGATGATAAGGCAGATACGGCAGCCGAGCCGGATATAGAGCCTGCGATGACTCCCGATGCCCCTCTGAAGATCCGACTCAAGGACAAACTGCCCCAGAAGGTGCCTCCAATGAGCATCAAGCTATCAGGAAAAGCACCAACTCCTGAAGCTCCCCTGAAGATACGCCTCAAAGGGAAGCCGCCTCAAACATCGGCTCCCCTGGTGGTAAAATTACAGGAGAAGGCACCAATCACTGGAGGCGCAGCTGAGGCACCACTGAAGGTGCGTCTCAAGGGCAAACCCCCGCAGTCATCCAAGACGCCAGAGAGGGCTCACATAACTCTCTCGGACCCCAAAATCAAAGCTGTGGTGGACTCTCCTGATCTAACCCCAGTGCTTACAGATGAGGAGCTTGGCGAATATATCTCTGCTGATGTAGATGCACCCTCCTTAGACAATGTAATCCCACGGGATAAAATCTCGTACTTCATCAATAATAGAGTGTCTTTTAATTATTCTTGTCTTCCACATTGGAATGCCATGTATACATTAGACAACGCTCTACGGTCGTTGCAAACACAAATAACGACCGTCCATAATGTAAATCGAGTAGTCCCGTCTCAAGGAGTCTGCTACATAGTCCCTCCACGAAGTCGAGACGAAGGATCCATCATCCTTGGTAAAGGCAAGCGTCGTCAAGACCTCCCGTCGCTCGAGCCAGAACCAGATGCCGACAGAATGCAACTCTATCGGTACACGGATAAGGCAAAGTACCTCATCCAAAAGATGGGCTACGACCTAAAAAGTGACAAAGGCCTAAACCACGACAAAGGTCGACGTCTCCCTCTCCGGCTTCCAACACCCAAAGGAAAGCCACAGGACTACTACAACAAAACTCGACGGAGGGTAGGCTATGTCACGCCGCCATCAACTCCAGAGAGTTCAGACGCAGAAGACGTAGAACATTTCCACTCGTCCGAAGCATCAACTTGGGATTCCGATACCAGTATCAGATCAGTCTTCAGGAAAGTGATGTCAGCTAACATGACATCAGCACAACCTCAAAGAGGCAAAGACGAAGACCAAGCGCCGGAACCCCTTGAAGAAGAACCCTGGGCTCAACGCCTAGAACAACAATGGGAGTCCCGTTTCGAATTACGTGAACCTCCCACCGAGGATGAAGTCGAGCAGATCGACCTTGGAGACGGGTCTTCTTCCAAACCCATCTTCATCAGCAAAAGCCTAGAAGGAGAAGACCGAGAATCTTTAATCCAACTGGCTAAGGAGTATATCGACGTCTTCGCCTGGAGCTACGAAGATATGCCGGGACTTGATCCCCAGATTGTGATGCATAGGTTGAATATCTTGCCTGATGCCAAGCCTATCAAGCAACAACAGCGACGCTCCCGTCCGGATATCATGAACGCCGTCGATCAGAAGGTAGATAAACTCTTGACTAGCGGCTTCATCCGTGAAGAGCAACACCCAGATTGGGTAGCCAATGTCGTACCTGTCACCAAGAAGAATAGAAAGATACGAGTCTGTATCGACTTCAGGGATCTCAACTCTGCCTGCCCGAAGGACGAATTCCTACTTCCAATCACTGATGTGATGATCGACAACACGTGTGGCTTCGAACGCATGTCTTTTATGGACGGGTATTCAGGCTACAATCAAATCAAGATGTTCCCCGATGACACAAAACATACGCCATTCAGGACTCCAAAGGGCATTTTCTGCTACACAGTAATGCCCTTCGGCTTGAAGAATGTCGGTACGACATACCAACGAGCTATGAGTACCATCTTCCGTCAACATCTTCGCAAGACAGTCGAATGTTATGTTGACGACATCGCGGTCAAGAGCCGCTTTAAAAGAGATCACTTACAGGACCTGAAGACAGTCTTTGATCTCATGCGAGCACATCAACTCAAGATGAACCCTGCTAAATCCTTCCTAGGGATTTTTAGTAGAAAATTCTTGGGCTTTGTCATCACGACAAAAGGCATTCATGTCGATCCCGAGAAAACCAAAGCCATCCTCAACATGGACCCTCCGAAGAATCTTCGAGAACTTCGGGGCTTACAGGGACGTCTGGCGCACATCCGGAGGTTCATAGCAAACCTCTCCGGCAAATGTCAACCCTTCACCCAGCTCATGAAGAAGGGAGTCTCTTACGTCTGGACAGAGGAATGCCAAAAGGCTTCCGACGACATCAAAGCCTACCTGACGAGCCCTCTAGTTCTGGTGGCACCCGTCGCTGACAAACCATTCCTTCTCTACGTCCGTGCCATGGATCATTCCCTCGGCGCCCTGCTAGCTCAGAACAGCGACACAGGCTATGAGCAAGCAATCTACTACCTCAGTCGAACCCTGATCGGGGCCGAACACCGGTATAACCCCGTTGAAAAAGAGTGCTTGGCTCTGGTATTTGCCATCCAAAAGACTCGTCATTACATCTTGGGCCAGACAATTCACGTCATTTCCCGAGTCAATCCGCTCAGGGTCCTCATGACGAAGCCAGGATCACTGAACTCCCGGCTAGCCACATGGGCGATCTTGCTAATGCCATACAACATGGTGTTCATTCCACAGAAGGCTGTTAAGGGTCAAGCTCTGGCCGACTTCTTAGCTGCACACCCCATCCCGGAGTCCTCAAGACTCTATGAAGACATCCTGGATGAGGTCCAAGAATCAAACATCACCGAAGAAGGCTCCGTCTGGCGGATGTTTTTCGATGGCGCTTCAAGAACAGGCCCCAAAGGCCAGATCGTCGCAGGAGTGGGGGTAGTCTTAGTCTCCCCCGATCAGCTAGTCATCCAGCGTGCTTATTCTCTTTCGAAGCCGTGCTCCAACAATGTTGCCGAGTACAACGCGCTCATTATGGGACTCCAGCTGGCACAACAGCTGGGAGTAGATCATCTGGAAGCCTACGGTGACTCAAAACTCGTCGTAAACCAGATCCGAGGGCAATACGAAGTTCGCCATAAAGATCTGATCCCTTACCATGAAGTTGCATTGAACATCATTTCAACCTTCACCGGGTTCTTCATCGAACACGTACCTCGTCTACAAAACCTAGAGGCTGATGCTATGGCTGGCCTCACGGCCTCGTTAGCAGCACACCTTGGGACTCAACACTACGTCACGGTGGTTGGCCGAGACTTGGTTTGTCCTAAAAACAACCTATGCTTACGAGTGGACCACGCCATGCCAACAGGTACTGGTATTAATGTCCGAGACTGGAGGTTCCCGTTCATCGACTACGCCATCTACGGAATTCTTCCAGAGGACCCGAAGGAAGCCGTCTCAGTTAAGAGACGTTCTCTTCGATTCTACTATGATACAGCCACTAAAATGCTGTACCGACGCTCCTATGATGAGCTCCTCCTTCGATGTCTGTCCAACGAAGAGGCGACTGAAGCTCTTCGAGAAGCTCATGATGGAACTTGCGGAGCTCATCAACCTGGTCCTAAGTTGCAGGATCGACTGCGACGTATAGGCTACTATTGGCCAACCATGGCCGCTGATGCTGTCGACTATGCTAAGAAGTGCCATGCGTGCCAACTTCACGCAGACTTCATTCATACGCCGTCAGAACCACTACATCCTACAGTTGCCTCCTGGCCCTTCGAAGCCTGGGGCATGGACATTGTAGGACCGATTACCCCTCCTTCATCAAGGGGGCACCGCTTCATCCTGGCCATTACCGATTACTTCTCCAAGTGGGCAGAGGCAGTCCCATTGGCGGAAGTAAAGAGCTCCAGGGTGGTCGGCTTCATCAAACACCATGTCATCTACCACTTCGGAGTACCCCAGAGGATCATCCACGATAATGGTCCTCAGTTCATCAGCCATGTTTTCAGCAGATTCTGTGACAAGAATCGCATTCAAAACGTGGCATCAACCGCCTACAATCCGACAGCAAACGGATTGGCCGAGGCATTCAACAAAACTATCGTTAGGTTGCTCAAAAAGGTCGTGTCATCCAACAAATACGACTGGGACGAAAAACTGGGCGAATGTCTTTGGGCCTACCGCACAATGGTACGAACCCCAACAGGCAACACACCATTCTCCCTGGTCTACGGGAGTGAAGCGGTACTGCCTCTCGAGATCCAGATTCCCTCACTCCACGTAGCAATCACAAATAAACTCACAGAAGAGGACAATCAACGTCGTCGTCTGCGGGAGCTGGAGGCACTTGACGAAAAGTGTCTCCTAGCTCAACAACGTATCGAACTCTACCAAGCCCGTATATCACAGGCTTTCAACAAGAAGGTCAAACAGAGAACTTTTCAAGTTGGCGACCTGGTTCTGGCAGTCAGGAGGCCGATGGTGTTAACTCATAAGACACCAGGGAAGTTCGAGCCCAAGTGGGAAGGACCTTTCATCATTGAGACGGTATACTCAAACGGTGCTTACCACCTCGCCAAACCCAATGGGGACTTGTTCATGATGCCTATCAACGGCAAGTTCCTGAAGAAGTACTACTCTTGACAGCTTTCAGATATGTGCTTCCACAAGGGGATCTATGGACCCAATCATCAGGATTCACAGACAATTCCTTTCCGACAAAACCATACGCTTCCGGAATCCTGCTGTTCCGTAGCACCCTCCAGTAGAAAGACAACCACGTCCACATCACCTCTGAGTTGTCCCTCTACACCCAGCAAAGCAGAATCTTACACTTCGTAAGCCTACGCTACCCCTCATGTTTACCACGTCCACATTATCTCTGAGTAAACATCTCGTACAAACAACCCTTGAGTTGTCGTACATTGATCGCAGAACTTCCACGTCCATATCACCTCTGAGTTGTTCAGCGTATTCCCCAGGATCATTCCTACCACGTCCATAATACCTCTGAGTAGGAAGATTCTATCATTTGAACCTCAATGATTGCCACGTCCACATTACCTCTGAGCAAACATGTTGGTTCCTTCAAACTTATTATCTGTACCTAAAAGCCAAGGTGCGCAAAAGATAATAGGTCCACACAAATCATCAAGTTCATGATAACAAAAAAATGAACACATCACAAAAAAGTTGCGTACTTCTTTATTTTCTAAAAAAAAAAGAGAGAGTACAAAACTACACTATCCCCCAACAATCATGCGCCCTGATCGCCATGCTTCTTATTCAAAGTATTCCAAAACTTATTCAAAAGTTTTGAAAACTTTGAAGGGGGTCTTGTAGAAGCATAGAAATTCACAACCAGAAGACCCATACGACAGACAATCTATGCGTCAGAGCTCGGACAAAACAACAAAGGCAGCAAATATAGACATGGAAAGAGAACTTTTTATTCACACGTAAAAGTCTATTACATGTCTAGAGAAGGTTGTACAAAGGAAAACTTCTACAAAAGAAAGATCCTAAGTCTACAGCCAGCGGCCACCATGCGCCTCCAGATAGGCGCAGCAGCCATCATGCGCCTCCAGATAGGCGCAGCAGCCATCATGCGCCTCCAGTCAGGCGCAGCAACCACCATGCGCCTTCAACCGGGCGCATCTCACAATGCGCCCTCAGCAAGGTGCATTCTTTCAGCAGCTCAGTTATGTGCATCCCTTCAGCAGCCTAGTTATGTGCTGCTCTTCCAGCCAGGTTCACCTGATAAGTGCTTCGACTAATGAAGCATTTAACCCTCTGGCTGCAACCGAGGAAGTGAAGAGCACCGTAAATCTGTAGCCAGGGGAGGCTTCGAAAGAGCCTCCAAAGACCAAGGAAGACCGTAATCGAAATACGGCTAAAGGAGCAGCTTTCAACACAACCAGAGTGGGCGACACCCACTTTGAAGGAAGAAAGAGCCTAGCACCGCTATTCCGATCTGCGGCTCTTCCGGAACAACGGAGACGAGGCCCGAGCATCCCTATCTTTGGATGCAACATGCACCTTCCGCCTGCCTCAGAAGCCCTCGACTCCGCCTTTTGGATGTAACAGTCACCTTCAAGTGCATCAATGACGACATGGCGTCTCATCTTCACCCTCGGAAGCACTTCGTCAACAGAATGCACCCGAGTACCCAAGTTTATGTTGGAAGTACGTGAGGGAACGAGAATCAAACCTTCTCTCTATGCTACTATTTATAGGCCGGGCAGATCAAACCCATGCGCCAAGTGGATGGCTCTCCGAATTCCGTGCAATGAATTTGCATTTAATGGATGAACCGGACGCCTCGAATTCAGCCAAACGGCTATTTAAAGCACTCGAGGAGCGAAACAGCCGCATCATTAAAAGACATGACGGATGCGCCAACCAGACAGCGCATCACACAGATGCGCCCTTCAACATCAGGCGCATCACACAGATGCGCCCTTCAGTACCAGGCGTATCACAGAAGATGCGCCCCCACACGTCCCCATGCCTAGTGGAACACCAATCGACGTGTCTACTCAGCTGTCCATCGAATGTCAGAAATATTAAATGCTGAACTGACAGAGTTGGCAGCACATCTCCCAAAGTCTGAACAGTTGACAGCTTTTTCAGAAAAACGAAGCGTCGGCAACGTCAGCATCATCATGACTCTACTCCGACGGCTACTGCTACGTGGCCACCCAACCACCCGCATGCGCCTCTGCGGCCATGCGCCCAAACCTGCATACGCCTTAAAAGCCATGCACCCCAGACTGCTTTTTGATCCCAAAAGACAGAAGGAAGGTCTCCATCTGAAGCTCCGCATGCGCCTCAAAAGCCATGCGCCCTAGACCGCTCTCTGATCCCAAAAGACAGAAGGAAAGTCGCCTGCATGCGCCTCAAAAGCCATGCGCCCAGAATGGTTCGTGACTCCTAAAGGTTACGAGCCAAAGTCTCCTCATGCGCCCAATCCAAGACGCATCCCACCAGATCATCCCCCACCAAATCCGAGATCTCCGAGCAATGGGTCGATGACACATGTCCTTTGACTCAACTCATCCAAGATCTCAGCAACAGAAAGATCTTCTCCTTTGCTACGTGCCGGCTCACAACAGCAGTATGAAGATGTCAACCACTCGATCAGGGCGCATCACCCATGCGTCTCCATCAGCAGTCAACACGTGGCGTCCCCACGCACCGGCGTATCCTACATATGTGCGCATGAGCAGCCAACCTGCCCAGCTATAAATAGATGAATCATTTCCTTCTTACACACACACAGACAGATACGAATCAACATACCACCAGAGAGGCAGGTACAGACACTCAACGTCTTCCTCCTCTCAGCAAGCTCCAGCACCCAGAGCAATCCAAACCTTCAGAGAACCGATAACCGTCGTCAGCTCGTCAACGGAGTCAACGCATTACCACTCGCTCCATCGGCACAAGGGACCCAGATTAAACAAAAGTGTACTTCTAGGGCTACATCTAAGTCCTATATTGTTACACTATTCTGTTTGTATTGAAATTTACATCAAAGAATTTTAATGGCAAACAAGCTGGTGACTCTGCTGGGGACCTCTTTTTCCTCCACCGAGAAAGTTGTGTCGTAAGCCGATGACGTGAAGGTGGGCTCCTCTCACAAGACGCTGGTCGTACGCCTCAATCAACAGGCGTATGAGGAGTTCATATCTGAAGGCAGTGCGAGTCCTTCGAAGCGGCTGTCGAAGACGAAGAAGACCCACCGAGTCTGGGTGCGCAAGGTCGACGCCTCGGGCACCACCACCGAAGGGGATGTGCCAATCCAGCCCTCCCTTCCTGCTGATGTCCTCAGCAACCAAGATGCGCCCGCTGATGCAGCACATCTCTCGGAGAAACGTGCGGCTAACCACATTCCCCAGCCATCTCCCTCTCAGGCGAGGAAGATGCATCGACGGAGCAGGGGCGCAGCCAATGCCCCGCGCATCGTCTCTGATGCGCCACAGAAGATCTCTGTCTTTGACAGACTCACTCGCTGTAGTGGCGAGGAGAATTTAGATTCTGAGTACTACGCGCCCCAGCGGTCTGGTACGAAGAAGTCCAAGGCAGCACGGGCCATGCGTCCCAAACGTGCTATGCCAGCAACAAGCCAGAAGCATTCGCTCACAATCATGTGCGCTGCTGATGGTAAGTTGTACAAGGTCGGCTCGAGTGCTGCGGCGTCGAGAACGAGCCGACCTTCAAAACCCTTGTCTCACTTGGACGCATCTGCTGCGTGCGCAACCAAGCCGAACAAGACAAACAAATGTTGTGGTTCCCCCACTACTGATCGGAATGCCTGTTTGGTATCAGATCAGGGGGCGCAGCACTCACTTGACCACCCCAACGCTTGGCCTTGCCATGCGCTTGAAGGGGGTGCGAAAGTAACACTCTCCTCCAACGACCTGTGTAACGTGATCACTCACAAACACCGGTCAGGAGAGTCGACCAACAAGCATGATACGCCTCTCACGGGGCATACTTGTGCGGTGGTCACCATCAACTGCTGTTGCAAGGCAGCAGTACCACCAAGGCAGTCAGTCTTTCAGTGGCTGCAATCATCGACACCCCTCCGACATCGCCTTGGGAGGAAGGTGTCGACAGAGGAGGAGCCAAGGGTTGCTGCATGCAACGTGATCTCCAACTCCTCATCAGTCCAAAAAACGACTGGCAATTCCTCGTCCTCATCCAAAAGCCAGCCGAGGAAAACCAAGGCTGCTGTCTCGTCCTCCGGAGTGTTCGAAAGCACTCGGTCGAGGAAGAAGCTCTTGGAGGAAGCTGGGGGTAGTCAGACCCTTGTCGAGCCTCCTTCCGAAGACGAGTGTGTCCAAAGCACACTTGGGGCAGATCCTCGAGGCGAAGTTAGCCTCCCAGAAGCCTCTGAAGACAAGGATATCCCCCAGAACATAGCTGGGGGTAGCCTAGCATCTGCGAACCCGAGTTCCGGAGATGAAGAGGCCCTTCAAGACGGAGCTGAGGGTAATCAGACCCTTGCAGATGCGCCCGTCGAGAATGACCTCCAGAATGTGGCTGGGGGTGGCCAAGATGAAGCTCCAGGAGAGGCGACTCCCCTACATGAGAGTGAAGCCGAGAGTGAGGCCTCAACTCATCCCTCCACTCCTGGTCGCATCATGACAGTGAATGTGACTGAGGTTGATGTCGAGTCTGATGTGCCACCGCAGGACATCGTCCAGCGCATAGACACATTAGAGGGTGGGCTCAAAACCCTCTCTGCTTCCATGCAAACACTGACTCAGGCGGTGTTTGAAATACGGTCGGCCTTGACCCAAACGCCTTCGACCGGTTCCGACCAAAGGGCCAATGGGGAGTCGAGTGTACCCCTTCAACGGGTACCCTCAGGCACAGACCGCCGAGAAGTACCCCGGACGTCTGAGCCCTCAAACGCTCAACTCCAGGTGGTACCACCTTCCCCAACACTCCGCTCCACGGAGGACGTGGTCGAAATGATCAAGGACTTGCGGGAGCGCTTTGAGTCCAAGAACAGGCAAGAGGAGCGCCAGAAGATGGGCATCCCCCAACCCTATCCTCTCGAGTGGAACAAGGTGGTTTATCCTCCAAAGTATAAACCACAAACACTGACGCCATACGACGGAAAGGACTCTCCGCGTCGCTACCTGACATACTTCCAGTCCTAAACGGGACATCTTCCAATGGAGGACGCGCTCCTCACTAGCATATTTGTCGGAGCATTGAAGGGAGTGGCGTATGACTGGTACTGCAGCCTCCCCGACAATTCTATATCATCCTTCGACGATTTGACGTGCCTCTTCCTCGACCGCTTCTACGACGGCGGGAAGGACATGACGATGGCGTCTCTCATAGAGATACGCCAGAAGGAGAAGGAAACGGTTCGGGTGTTCATCGAACGCTTCCGACAGGCCTGCTTCAGATTACCTCCAGGCATGCCGGAACATGTGCTCCTCTCCTCTTGCAGCATGAACATGCTGCCTGCAGTCAAGCTCTGGCTCAACTCTACTCTTCCTCCCAACTGGTGCTCCCTGATCATCGAAGCAGAAGCCGCAGAAAAGAAGGCGGCCAATGCACGTCTCCGTAGGAACTCAAGTTACAAAAAGAGCCACAAGACTTGGATATACTAAAATAAACAAAATATAAAATACAGTGCATGACAGAGCCACGTGGCTCGGGCAAGGCTGGCTCATGCGGCAGGATTAATCAGATGCATACGGCTGAATTATGGGGTTCATGCGGCTCAGGAAATCCGAGTCCATGCGGCTCAGGACGGGTCGGGGTACATGCGGCCCGAGATGATACGGGTTCATGCGGCTCAGGAATGTGGCGCATATGCGGCCAGCGGGAGATGGGTCATATGCGGCTGGGAGAGACTAGTCCTCATGCGGTTGGGAACGAGTCTGCCTTATGCGGCTCGAACGAATCTGGGTCATGCGGTTTAAGTATGGCGGGCACATATGCGACTGCATAGGTAAAGAGGGCGCATGCGGCTGGATGGCCGAGTCTCATACGGCTAATGAAGGAGTACAAGTTCATGCGGCCAGGAGAGGCAAGGACGCATATGCGGCTAAGTGGGAAAAAGTCCATGCGGCTGGGAGGACACTTACCGCATGAAATGTTCATGCGGTCAAGTCAAGCCCACGCAGCCAGGACTGTCGTATGAAGGCCCATGCGGCTCGAAATCACTTGCCGCATGAAGTATTCATGCGGTCAAGTCTAGCACTGTTCTTCTTCTCCAAGCTTCCGAGAAGAAGAATGCCAAGAATCCATGCTCCAAGCTCCATGAAACCTTCATCCGGAGTCCAAATCCGAACTTCCATTAGTCAAAATGGGGCAGAATGAAATTCTCAACAATATGGAACCATCAAAACTCGGAAATAACAGATCAAAACCCATGAAAACTAAAAATAATATAAATCTAGATCTACAAGAATCTAGCCATCAAATTGGAAAACTCTAAGTTCTAAACATGCTTAGAATATAACAAGGAAGAGAATGGAACAAACGAAATTAAGATCGTCCAACATTCGGCAAGGTGTACTTGCCTCTCTCTAATGGTTAGGGTTTGGTGGAAAAAGAAAATGAATGATGGTGAATGAGGAGGGAGAGAGAAAAAGTGGCTTATATAACAAGCTCAAGTGATCCCCACCATTCATTCCTTTCCACTCAATCTAAACCATACACCTTATCTCATAAAGAACCAAACTAAACTAAACCAAACCAAGTCAAAGTTAAACCAAACCCAAATAAATCCAAATCCAAGTTAAACCAAGTCATGAAATCCTATACTTAGGAAATTTTAAAATATCACGCAAATCGATAAATACGAAATACGGCTCAAATAAACACGTATCCGTATAAAATACTGATACAGTGAGACGGGTCTCACACTCCTTGATAGTGGCTCGTCGTAGCGCACTCTTGTCTTGATATTGTCATGTCTTGTTGTGGCTTGTTATAGTGCACGATCTTGCTTGTCTTGTCCAGTTTTGCATGTCTCATATCTAGGATAGATTCTGCAGAATACCACACCCGGGATCCTAAATAAAAATGTTAGGAATTATATAACTAGCTTGATTATCTAGATCATTGGGTGAGATTTTCCCGGTTACCTGCACCCCTTGTTCCCGGTCTTATATATATATATATATATATATATATATATATATATATATATATATATATATATATATATATATATATATATATATTTCCTAGTGTATATATATATATATATATATATATATATATATATATATATATATATATATATATATATATATATATATATATATATTTTCTAGTGTATATATATATATATATATATATATATATATATATATATATACACTAGAAAATATATATATATATATATATATATATATATATATATTTTCTAGTGTATATATATATATATATATATATATATATATATATATATATATATACACTAGAAAATATATATATATATATATATATATATATATATATATATATATATATATATATATATATACTAGGAAATATATATATATATATATATATATATATATATTTCCTAGTATATATATATATATATATATATATATATATATATATATATATATATATATATATATATACACACACACTAGGGATCTGTCATGATGAGCACTCTTCCAGCACACTGTCGAGTGGAGCACTTCCTTAGGACACCCGTATCTTACTGTGGTGTGTCTGCTATACTTGTTTTTCTTTTGGCTTGGATCATTCGGGAAGTCTGCATGGCAGGTAACTGGATCAGATTTCTCAAACTTGCATATGTTAGTAATTAGGATTGTGACAACCCTAGTTAGCTAAAGTATCAAGCCGTACTCATTGTTTGGCCGTGATTGATGGATGAAGTTCATTCCTGTTTAGTCTAGTCTAGTCTTGTTCCAGTTTATCTTATTTCAGTAACTAGCTTCCTGCTATTTTCTCACATGTTATCATTTCTGTTACAGTCTTGGTTTCACTTCATGTCTCGCATGCTTGTCCTTACCACTTGTCCCATATGCTCGATTTCATCACATGCTACATATCCTGTATATTCACATGCTTACATGCTTTTTGCTTACATATTTATAGTTTTTCTTTATATTCCTGTGGTACCTTTATATTATTCTTGTCCTGTATTTACTGCTTTACTTTAGAGTTGCTACGATTTGCATGCTGGTTTTAGTTCATAGTTTGGCTTCCTTTGTGGTACTTGCTATTGGGGGTCTGACCCCACTGGTTTTGCATTGACCAGATTTAGTTGAGGAGCCCTCATCTTCCGGACCTTCCACTCGATGGTGACCACCTGGAGCACCAGGGGGCTTGAGTGGGTGTTCTTTCTCTTACCCACTCTTTTTCGTACATATTCTTTTGAGGCGTTTAGCCACCGAGCACGTGTTTAGCTAGTGTTTTGGACTTGACTTTTGGCCTACTGGCCTAGACATGGTCTGTATATTTCTAGACTGCAGCTAGAGCTGATCATGTATTACTTAGTCTTGCTAGTTTTTTTATTATGTATTACTAGCTTCATGATCATCTATATATTATAGTTCGGGACACTTTATTGTCTTATATGCCTGATGATCATATCCTTGTACATTTTTGCATGACTGTGATTGAGATATCTAGGATCATGTGACATAGATTTTACTATTGGTTTGTAGTAGTAACCCCCATCTATACAGCTTATACGTTATTTCGAAGTACTGGAGTACTTTGGTATCCGTAGCTGGCCTGGTCCGTCCCTACTTGCCAGTATTCTGGTTCTGGGACGTGACAGTTAAACCTTTGTTGGTGTAATTGCAGGCGGACGCAGAGGCGAGACGTGATCTTTGCATAAATCTTATATTTCTCTCAGCATCTTTTCAATCAGTGAATGGCTTTGAGCAATTTGCTCATCTGCCTTCAGTGCTTATTAACAAAAGATCTCTCTTCTATTCTGATTGTGACGTCTCCTACGATTAATGATACCTTAACAAAAGAGAAAAGTTAAAAGAGAAAATTTGCATTCTTAAGTTATAGATTGTTGATAGAATTAATATTTTATATTGCATAAAAAAAAGGAATAAAAATTTTAGACTTGAAATGTATGTTATATATAGAGATATGAATATGGAACATAATTGTTAAATGAAAGTACTGTTGTGCTGAGATAGTATGTTTGTGCAAAAGAATGAAGAACACGACATGGTCGTCAGAATAAATAAAAAGAACACGATATGACCGCCTAAATAAACGAAAGAAAGAATATTTATTTGGCATTTAACTACTTTGCGCATTATTTTATTTGATATAAGTTGCATATCATATATTGGTTTTGGACAACTTGTTCAGAAGATTTAATCTCTTGAACAATCTCCTGGACATCGGATTTGTGATGGCCCAGGAGAGATGGGACACCCCGAGACTTGTATGTCCTCGCGACCAGGGAGATGCTGTGTATATTTATTAGAGAGATGTATTGAGTGCCGAACTTTAGATTTTGAGACCTGAGACGAACTTTAAAAATGGTGGCCTCAAAGTTTAATGCTCATATTATATTATTATTTTTCATCTATAATGATACAATAGAGATTCAAGAAATAAAATTTAATATCCAAAATAATATATGTTATATTGAAATAGTAATAAAACTGAAAATGTTCCAAACCAAAAATATAAAACTGATGTTCCAGACAAATAAATAAAAATAAAGGTTCCAGAAAACCAAATAATATTAAAAATAGAAAAAAAAATATTTGATACATCTAGACATAATTTTATATATTATTTGTTGTTGTTTTTATTAATTTTGGCATACAAATTTTATTCTTATTTTTACTATTGCATAAGAAAAAATGAAACTTATTACAACAATATATCACATGATATTTTCAAATGGATAATCTAGATACAAACATTATGCAATCCAATGACATTACCATAATTTTCCAACAAATAATAATAATTAACAAAAAAAATCAAAAACAAATATAAAAATATTTTCTTTCTCAATTTTTTTATTATTTGATTTCAATCCCAATAAAAATAACTATGCAATTACATGACAAGAATATATTTTTTAAATAATTTAGTCAACCAGAAATAAAAATAATTAACAACAATTTATACAAATATAAATATATATATATATTAATAAATTATAAAGCTCACCTAATAGAATGGGGGAGATTACATATTATAGTAGATCTTTTAGGAACAAAACAAACCCATAGTCTTCGATTCCGACCACTAAATCGACTCGACATGAATAACTATAGTCACTAGCAAGAACACATTTTTTTCAATAAACCTATAAGTCAACCACAAATAAATCAATAATTAGAACATCGAAGCAATTATACAACGATCTAAGTTATTGTAATTTATGCACTTGTCATATCATATAAATAATTTTTCCAATAATGTATACAGAGAATATTCAAATTCTTTTACAAATGAACTATAAAAATGTACTAAACAATAATTTATATTATTATACATAAAAAAAAATCAAAGTTTGTCTCACTTCTCACTTGTGGAAAGGGACTCGACGGAGCTGATTATGGAAAAATATGAAGACTCGAGACCGTGGCTTCTAAATTTCGTGCCAGTAAAAATGTACTCAACCATTTAAGAACAAAGTGCACTCATAGGAGTCTCTCTAAAAAATTAAAAGAGAGAAAAATTAGAACTCCAGTCTCCAGTCGGCCACATGAGACTTTTCTTTCTAAAGAATACCTAAAAGAGTATTCTTTATTCTTAAGTATAGTAGTGGGCCATGGCTTCTAAATTCTAATATTTTCTTGGCTTACCTAAAAGAACTCGGTGACCGGGTAAGCGGGTCATTGCAATGGGCTTTTTATACACTGTTAAAAAAATAGGCAGAACAAAGCCGAGCCATCTGCAGTGGGCTTATATATAGTAAAAAAATCATGTCCTCTAAAATGTGGGCTTGAGGCAATTGTCTCATGAGCCTCATATTAAATCCGGACCTGGATGATGGACTTGTACGTCCCAACTTATAATCATAAGGAGTCATCCATAACCATCATATAGTTAGGTCACATGCTAATGAAAATTATCTTGCAAGCCTAATTGTTTGATGCAGAGATGGGAAAAAAATTATTGAAATTACATATGCAAATTGTTCTGATCCTTGTTGCAGGGATGGATAGTTGGATGTGGCTAAGAATCACTACACAAGTGATGTAACTGTTTGTTTTATGTTTCTACTATGAATTGTTAAAAAGAACCTAGAACAAGTAGAAATCCCACTTAATAAGGATTGCTTGTCTTCATATGATTATGATACTCATTTAAGTGAGTCGGGTTGATGCCGCTCACCGATGCATTCTCCAATGTACTCATCCACGTCCCAACAGGTAAATAAGGAAGGAGTGATGGGGAAAAATTTGAAATTTTGATTATTTTGGATTTATTTAGTTTGTTTGTTAGGATAAAATAATATAAATAGAATTGTATCTTTTGAGTTGGTTGGGGTTGGTTAGGGATTGACTTACCTTATGGATAAGAACTTAGATATTTAGTTTATCTTCTTTTTTATTTTGTAGCTTATAAATAGTTTGTAATTTCATATGTTATAGATCAAAGAATTGAAAATGAGAAATCTATTTTGAGTTTATATGGTGCGATGTCAAAATGTTAAAGTGGATCTCTCTATCAATGTAGCTTCTCCGCTTTCGACGTTGACGTATTCAACGTAGCTTCTCCGCTCTCGACGTTGACATTTTCAACGCTACTTATCCGCTTTCGACGTTGACGTCTTCAATGGTAATCCTAAATATTATTTTTCATTTATATTTATAAGTTTTGTGATAAACTTATAATAGTTGTTGTTCACTCTTCAATTAAAGCTCCCGCACCCAAGTCTTCTCAAATCCCTAATTTTATATTAATAATTTATTTATGGGTCTTCGTCCCGGAGTATGAGACTCGTGTCATAATACCGTTATTCGTATTCGGATACAGGATATTTATTGTTTATTGTATATTCTAATTTCTGTTCTCAAGAAAATACTTAATGAATTATGCAACGTATTATTTTCTGAGTTTGTAACAATCATGATTATCACCAGACTACCAGTGACTTATAGAATACCTGTTGGCATCCATTGACGTGGGCTAGGACACGTACGTTGAACGAAACCCTAATTTTTTTTGAACTTACACATGTTTTTTTACAGTTATTATTTATTTATTTTCACATTCAAGGGCCATTCATGTCTTCAGGACCAAATGTGTCACCAGATACCACTTATAGTTAGCCATTTTATAAAGGCACATCAAAAGTTACTCAGGGTTAGCCCAGGATTGGGACTAGTCAAGTTTAGAGAAATTTTTACTCAAGACAACCATTTTCTTACTAGAGGCGCCCCCCCCACCCCCACCCCAACCCCCTAAAAAAAAACTCCCACACCTAGTCATTCTAACTTCCACTCTCTCTCTCTCTTCAAACTCCTAAACTTTTTCCTTCTCCACCACCTCCATCTTCACCAAAATCATAATCTTCTTCCAAATTTTGGAGATAGCACCCAAAGGTTCTTCACAATCAAGGTATTAATTTTCTTCCAATCTTCTCCCTCCATCTTCTCCATCTCTAATGTCATGTTTGTATTTTTTTATTTCATTTTCATAAACCTTCTTCTAAATCCTTGTTAATGCCCAAATATCATAATATAGTAACATAAAATAGGGTTAGGATGAATTTTGGGTGAATTTTTGAATTTTTGGACCCATTTTAAGGTTTCGAAGAAGGAAATCCACTACAGTCGTAGTTGGGGAGAATCATGACAGTAGAAAATTTCTAGTTATTTCTTGAATTTCAAAACTCTTCCTGATATGTTGAACCGTTGAAATCATATATAGCCATGCACATTATCTATTTGCTATATTAAGTATAAGAATGTTTTGATGAGATTGTCACAATGATTAATTTACTTTATTTATCTCCAAAATACATGCAACACTATTTATAAAATATATCTTGTTTGTGATATCCCCTTAAGGGATATCAAGTAAATATCATGCATCTGCATATCTCATAAGATCAAAACATTCATACGAATTAAATAAAAAATGATCTATCTGCCTTATGTCATTCCAGTGTAGGTGTAACTGCATATCAACAAGTTTACATATATATTGTGCTGAGTGAATGACAATAAAAAAATTGTATTTATCTTTTTAAATACGGTAGTTGGGTGAATGACAATAAAAAAAATGTATTTATCTTTTTAAATACAGTATTTCAGGATCCGGAACATGTTCTTCCATTCTTTCGGTCGTAACTGATCTCATTGACTTGATCATTATAAATATACCGAGTAAATGATAACTACTCATTAAATCTCTTCAGAAAATTTATCTCTATGGGATATTATCTCTTTAGTAGATTATAGTATATCTTTTCTAGAGATTCATCTTTTTCAAAGGTTAACTCTTAAGGAGATCTTCTCTTCGGTATGTACTTTTAATCTTTTCATGAGATATTGTCATGTACATAGATAGTCGTTTTGACAAATCCGTTCAAGGATTTCTTCATAAATATGACTGGATATTTATAATTATTATTATAATATTTTCTAGACATATACTCAATGTGTCTATCACATTATTCCAGATGGTTTTAGTCTATATATGGTTCATTTTCAAATACTTTGAGTATAGCATGGTAATTTAAAACTCTTCAAGGATATACCTGGAAATTTAAATCCTTTAAAAATTTTATGTATACTTTATCGTCTAAGTTATCATGACCGGGGAAAATATTTTTTCATATTCTACTCATGGCCATTTGGAAAATCTTTGAGCTATGCTCTATACATTTTGATATCTCTTTTTATTTGTTACAAACACTCATTCAAACCTACTTGATTTGTTCTTTTTTGAATTTTGTATTATAAGACTGAACACTCCACGTTGTGCGAGATATATCGCATATTTTTATTATCATTTTCTACACTCAAGGATTATTCATGATTTTATGTTATCCTTTATTTTCATGATCCTTTTTATTCTCGTTTGATAATGTCATCTATGACAATAATTCCATTTTTTTAAAATATGTCTAAAACATATACTTATTGGGTACCAGTACCTTTTTTCGGACTCTTATGGAATATGATATCCTCGATCGGAGCGATATACTTTGAAAAATTGGATCTTTGGTTTGCGACATCTTCTGGATCATCATAGACTTTCTCTATAGGAGATGCTTATTCTAGAGCTGCTTCTCCAAGAGTATTTAGGGTGTGTTATATCACTCAGTTTCTTTTTCTAGATAGCTGAGTCTTTACAAACTTTAGGTCTTATATGTTCTTAATGCATAGCTCATTCATTTGTTGCGGTTCTTTTGGTACTTCTATTCTAGAAGATACATTCATGGTTGGTATATCTATTTGTACCGCATTATTAAATGCATCGATTAGGTATCTAATTGTCACGACCCGATCCCAAATAATTGGGTCGAACCGGATTATGCCCAGCCTGCACCGTTGTGAGACGGCGGCAGTAAGCTGTTCCATATGCAGGTATTCACAACAACATCTATACTTGTGTCACAACTCAATATACGAAAATTTTAAAACTTTTATTCAACATTTGAAAAGTACAATTTGGAATGAAAGAACTGAAAATAAAGTACTAAATTCAAATTAACAAAATTCCAAAACAGTAAAACTGGAAACTGGAAATAACTAGCTAAGCGATCGGCTCATTGGCCTCAGGTCCTGCATCCTCCAAGGGGGACTCCGGCAACACCACATGGTACAAAACCGGGTCAAAATAGCTATTGTACAAATCTCAACATCCTCAATATCACCTAAAAATGTTGTCTCCAGTTAGGAGGGAGCAAGTACGAATATGTATCTCATATTTCAAGTAATAATGGAATAGTGCAGGCTAAACAGTTGAAACAATATTTTCCAGTAATTCTACGATTAAAAACAATGTGATTTGAATGTGTAATCGTCTATGACCGGCTTGGGTTATACAATAGCGTCCTAGCGACGCGATACAGCTTATCCCCGTGTGGAAGAGGGGTAAGCTCGCACAATCATGCAATATGGGGGTATTTGCCATAAACGTTACACTATTCCCCCAATCCCCACAATCAATATCTGAACCCTAGGAGAGGGTTCCGTGGCAATGTGGTTTAAACATGCAGCTAGACAATTACTAAATAAAATACAAGAAAACATAACCGTAACTTGCCTTTGTTTATGACTGGAGTAGGATGACAGTTCCGGGGAAGAAGTCAGGTTCGTCTCCGAGATCCTACAGTTGAAAACCTTGACTTAGAACCAAAATTATAGCCATTCTAGGTGTGCTAGTTACAATCTATAGTAGTAGTGTCCTAGTCAGATTTTAAGTTCTTTTATTTAACCTACTGTAACGCTTTACGTTGCAAGCTACGTGCGTTGTCAATTAGTTTGTTAAACTGGTTAATTCTGTTAATTGGAGAAAAATAGCAATTACAGTTTAACTTAGGAAAACTTTGTATTTTTGTAATATATATATAAACTAGTTTTCTTCTAGTGATAAAACATGAACTTTTTATCTTGCTAATATTTTATTCATTTAATTAACTTGGAAAAATCTTTATTAATTTTATACAAAATAATTAATATCCTAATTATAATTTACGCGTCCAAATATGAAAATCAACTCAGAAAAGAAATGAAAATCAACTCAGAAAAGAAATGAAAATCAACCCAGAAAAGAAACGAAAAACCTAGACTACACAATACAGGGGCACAACTAACAAAAATAGAAATCTGGGCTTATGCCCTTACAAACTTTACATAAATAAAATTAGAGAAAAATTAGTTAGCTCTGAAAAATATCCCGTATTTTAAATACTGAAAACAAAACTAATAAATAAATTAAATTAAATCTTAGGAGTCTCAGACTTGGTCAAATCGTCACTATTTTTAGCTAATGCATCAACGTCCGGATAAAACCGGTTTCGTTTGCATTTCGCTAGGGCCCACGGACCGGTACGGTCGTCGCCCAAAAATCCAATTAATAAATATTCCCGAAAATTCATTTATAAAATTTTATAAAAATTTGGGCAGCATTCCCTCTATTTTTGGGACAACCCAATACTGGGAAAATGTGCCAATAACACTAAAATATTTATCCCAAACCAGGAAAACCACAGAAATTAATTCTACCAAAAACTCATAACCAATTCCCAACATAGGCCAAGCCAACAAAACCACAGAAAGAACTAATCACCAACTATGAACTCAAAACCAAGAATCTAAACCACAGCACCATAAAGCCAAAACCACATAACATTCCGAAACGAAGTTCGAAAAATTTCCGAAAAGTCACAGAACCAGTATAGATTCGGAAATATCCAAATTTAACTAGGAAAATTCCAAGAAAACCAACATAAGCCAAATAAGAAAATCTACAGAACTTTTTCGAAGGAAAGTTCGGAAATTCCAAAGGATCGGAATCATTACCGTAATCCTCAAAACCGATTCCAGTTGCGGGATCGGGGACCGAAATCATCATCGACTACGTAAACGGAAATGGGAACACAAAATTATACCTTGGGTTGCTCGGCTAGAGCTCTCAGATGTTAAAATTGGAATAAAACCAAGTTTCTGCGGAATCGGAAAAATCCAGAGCTCGCGGACAGCAAAGAAAAATCGCAGAACGGGAGATCGGGGTCGGGATCCGGCGCGGGGGCACGCTGGACAGAGGAGGGGGCTGCCGGAGCGCTCGGGGAGCGACACTGGGCGAAGCGGGGTCGCCGCTGGCGGCGGGCTGCTAGCCGGAAAAGGGCCAGGCCGTGCCGCTGGAGCGGGAAGGAGCGGGGGAGCGGCGCCGGAGCGGGCAGAGGGGGCGCGGGCGAGGGTGCGCGTGGGCGCGGGGCTAGAGTTGGGCGGCGCCGAGGAAGGGCGCTCGGGGGGTGGCACGAAAAGCTCGGGTGGAGACTCGATTGGGGCTCGGTGCTTCTGGAAGGGAAGTGAGAAGTGAGGAAAGAGTGAGAGGGAGAGGAGTTATATGCTGGTGGTGGTGTGAGTTGTTTATATGTGAAAAGGAAGGAAAGTAGGTGGAGTGGAGGAGAGGATTCGTAGGAGAAGAAAGGAATTAATGAAAAATAGTAGCAGAGAAGTTGGGAGAGAAATAAGGGGAAAGGGGAGAGTGGGTCGTGGGAGAGCTGGGTCGTGGGGACTGGTCCACGTGTGGGGGAAATAAGATTAGGATATTTTTTTTTCCGTTTCTCATTCTTTTATAGTAAAACCAATATGTATATATATTTATATATTAGAAAAAAAGGAATTTAAGAATGGGTTCAGAAAACGGGATTGGGTTTCAGGAAATCGTACCGGGTTCGAACTCGGGTTCGAAGTCCGGACTCGGGATCGGGACAGGACCACAATCAAAATCCAATGATTAATTTTAAAAATAATATTTTCCTAATCCGACTAATAAATAATAATAACAATAATAATAACAATAATAATAACAATAATAATAATAATAATAACCCCAAACTAAACTAATAATCCTAATTAATCTAAATATCCAATAATTAGTCTAAAAACCAGAAAACGGGTTTCACAACCTTCCCTCCTTAGAAAATTTCGTCCTCGAAATTTCAAAGATAAGGGCCAGGGTACAATCAAAAATCATTTAACCTTGATCAAACATGGAATTAAATCATCAGGCACGATCGGGTTCTATGCATGATCGCTAGGTACAATGATAAAATATCAGTACGATCAGAATTATCTAGATATGATCTGAGATGGGGTTGGAATGTCGTTGTGATCAAAATCATTTTAGGTACGAGAAAAAATCTAGGTACAATCATGATAAAAAAATAGGAGAAAGTGAGGTCTCGTGAAACAGCAAAGGCAAGAAAGAAACGAACGTCAACAATTTATTGAGAATGTGAGAATGATGAAATCTTCTGAGTTAAGGGACTAAAATTCTAGATCAAAATGGAATATTTATGACTAAGGAGAACTCAAGAAGTTGTATGATGGGAGGATAGCGAGGATGATTAGAATAATATATCTATAATTAGAATGTAATCGGATAAGATAGTTCCATTGAGGACTGAGTGATAATCAAAAGGGGATAGAAAGATACCGTATTACTATTTCAAGGATCAAAGATAGGATATGCAGGAAAAATAACTTACAAAAATAACAATCTTATTAATACCCCATGTAAAAGTCTAATTTCTAAGTTGCTAAACTAGTTGATCTCTAAGTATCTACAGAAAACTAAGGCAGCCGCCAAGGTATTAGAACTACTCTATTTGGAATCATAAATCACCTAAATCAAATTTTCTTCCGTCGTTGTACGTAACTCGTATGCCAAATGTATTTCAATTTCAAGTATGCCTCTCGATCAAAACATTTTACAGACATCAACTTCCAATTGTCAGCCATTCTTCCAAAACTGACTACATCAAAATTACAATCTTTCCTTGCCTTAGTAAATCCTTAGAAAATTCTTTAAGTTGATCCATGACAAAAAAATAAAGAATTTTCAATTCTTGAAATCAATTGACAGAATTGCAATCATTAATCATTTTTAATCTTTAACTATGCATCTATCAACCGTTCTCATCCAAACGCATTAGCAAAATACCACAGAATCCCAAACGTTCCTACCATAACCAATATGAGCCTCCAATGTTTGGTAGAAATTGCAAATTCAATTGCTCTTTTCCAAAGTTGTATGCCAATGGTCTTATCTCAATTCCTTTCTGCTTATTCCCTCTCTAGAACCTATCATTCCATTTCTTGTGATATTTTTTCATGGTTATATTCGTCCCTTCTGGGTACAGTAGTCATCTAATCATAGAAGTTAATTTCCATCAAGTATTCCTTTACTTGATACTCATATTCTCATGTTTATATATTATCCAAATTCACTTCCTCCATGGGAGAATCTTACCAGATCTTAGACTTTCCTCGCTAACTCTACCTACGTCTTTCTCTATCTCCCATACTCTTCTTTAAATATAGAATTCAAAGTCGTCAAATACCTTCATTTTTTTGAATGAGGTTTAGGCACTGATGAGCACTACCAACAGTTATAACCCGAATAAGTCACAAGTTAAGACATACCACTCTCTCAAGACTAGCTTACTCAAGGTATTCTTCTACCTTTCCTACCCTTTAGCTAACTAATATTGATCCCAAAGATGCCCTTAAAATGAGATGGGTAACAACCTATGTTTCTCCTGCATATAGCTATACACTACATACATATAGTCATCCATGTATATTAACTATTTAATAAAGCTAACCACAACTATACACAGCTTACAGAATATGTAACTAAAAATAATAATTAAAAAAATTAAAAAAAAAATAAATAAATAAATAAATGAATAAATTAATATAAAAATATATATAGCGTACTAAGGTTGAAACAGGAAAGAGATTGAGTCAATAGAGATTGATATGGTCCTAAATAGTTCTAGAAAAATCAAGTACAATTTTTATAGAAAATCGATCCTTTCTGGCTGTGATAAGAGATTACTGAAAATGGAAAGCCATTAAAAATACAAATCCTTTAATCAGACAATAGTTAGAATAATTTGATGGTGCAGAAAAGACAACCATATTATAGATATAGTTTTAATAATATTCGTAAACCCAAATATATTAGAAGTCACTTTGCCTCAAATTCATGACTCGCCAGAGTGCACCTGACTGCAGTAAAAATTTGGCTCCATAACTTGGATAGAAATAGGTTTTCGAGTAGTCTATCAACTTTATCCATTTCCTGGCTGAAAACATAGGAGACAAAAAGGTGATGGATTTAGGACATAGTCTCAATGATATCTGAAAACCTATGAACACCTAAAATCACTTCAACTTAGAGTCTATGCCTCGCCAGTGCGCAACTAGCTGCAATAAACTCGCAGTTTTCATAATTCAGACAAATGACTACAACGCAAATGTGCGAAGCCATATTAGGTCACTGAATATTTTTTCAACTTTGTCCATAAGAATTTCAAAGAAGTTTCCTAAAAATTCAAACGAATTTAAAGTCCTGGTCATTATAGAAAAAGATGTTGATGTATGTTCTTCTGGAATCAAGAAAATTTATCAGGATAAATATGTGTTCCAGTATCCCTTGAGATTTGAGGGATTGGTTTGAAGTCATGAAATTGGTCTAACTAGATTATGGCTAATTGAGTTGGACACAAGATAAGATAGAAGCACCAGAGCTTCGAGTTGAGTTGAAGAAGCTAATGAGAATATTCCCGACAAGTCGCTTAAAGGATACTGACATTTACCAAAATTATTTTGAAGAAATAATTTCTTATCCAAGGAAAGTTTGAGAATGTGCTGGATAAGTTGGGTGGACACAAAAAAGAAGTATGTCTTATGGATTCAAGGAAGTTAGGTTAAAATGGTTTAGCAAAGCCAACCAGGGGATAGTTCAACAATTCAAAAAAATTTTAGTGACAAGAAAAAATTTAATAATAGGATGGAATCAATTTTCTGACCGTTCGTGCTTTACGATACTCAAGCATTGAGTTTAAAAGCTGTCTAGGCCTTGAATTGATCAAGAAGTTGCATAGAGAGAGTAGGGTTTCTAGTTGAGTGGAGGGGATCAACAAAATAAAATATTTGGAATAACCTAGGAGATAACAATCAATATTGAAATTATTTTTGAAAATATCTTGAACTAACTAGGCTGAACCAATTCCTTTGGTAATAATTAACATTGAGGCTTTATAGTTCCAGAAGAATTTGGTTCAGGATTCGTTCCAAGAAAGTCAATTAGAAATGAGATCAAGGCAAATAGTTGGATACGCTAATCGTAGAAGAACTTCGGGTAGATAAGAGTTTATTAGAATTTGAAGCTCTAGATAGCGAACGGGTCTGGATTCCAAATAAAGGTAGTGAGATAAGATTTGATCAATAAATGGAGAAGTTGAAAATAGGTTTGCTGAAGAAGGAGATTGAAGAGTTCTAATATTGGTCCATAAATAGCAAAAAAAAAGTATAGATCCTAAGGGATGCTAAAATCTTGTTAAAGATATGGAAAGGAGATAATCCCGAAAATCATGGGACACTAAAAGATACAAAAATCTAGAAAATAAAATATGTAGTAACATATACCATCATACAATCGGCCTATGCTGGATAAGGCTTAGGATGCAAAACATAAGCAAGGTAGCCTACCAGTCTATAACAAACAAAAATATTTATTTATAATATATTTCGGTCCTATGTTGTGACAAATTAATGTTCTAATATTCTAATTGTTTCTAGATATGTTCTCCTAAGTTGTTGATGGACCTGCATGGGCCACCACTAAAAACATGTCACGACACGATCTCAAATAATTGGGTCGAACCGGATCATGCCCAGCCTGCACCGTTGTGAGACGACGGCAGTAAGCTGTTCCATATGCAGGTATTCTCAACAACATCTATACTTGTGTCACAACTCAATATACGAAAATTTTAAAACTTTTGTTCAACATTTGAAAAGTACAATTGGGAATGAAAGAACTGAAAATAAAGTGCTGAATTCAAATTAACAAAATTCCAAAACAGTAAAACTGGAAACTGGAAATGACTAGCTAAGCGATCGGCTCGTTGGCCTCAGGTCCAACATCCTCCAAGGGGGACTCCGGCAACACCACATGGTACAAAACCGGGTCAAAATAGCAATTATACAATAGCTCAGCATCCTCAATATCACCTAAAAATGTTGTCTCTAGTCAGGAGGGAGCAAGTACGAATATGTATCTCATATTTCAAGTAATAATGGAAAAGTACAGGCTAAACAGTTGAAAAAATATTTTCCAGTAATTCTACGATTAAAAACAATGTGATTTAAATGTGTAATCGTCTATGACCGGCTTGGGTTATACAATAGCGTCCTAACGACGCGATACGGCTTATTCCCGTGTGTAAGAGGGGTAAACTCGCACAATCATGCAATATGGGGGTATTGGCCATAAACGTTATACTATTCCCCCAATCCCCACAATCAATATCAATCAATATCTGAACCCTAGGAGAGGGTTCCGTGGCAATGTGGTTTAAACATGCAGCTAGACAATTACTAAATAAAATACAAGAAAACATAACCGTAACTTGCCTTTGTTTATACTGGAGTAGGATGACGGTTCCGGGGAAGAAGTCAGGTTCGTCTCCGAGATCCTACTGTTGAGAACCTTGACTTAGAACCAAAATTGTAGTCATTCTAGGTGTGCTAGTTACAATCTCTAGTAGTAGTGTCCTAGTCGGATTTTAAGTTCTTTTATTTAACCTACTGTTACGCTTTACGTCGCAAGCTACGTGCGTTGTCAATTTGTTTGTTAAACCGGTTAATTCAGTTAATTGGAGAAAAATAGCAATTACAGTTTAACTTTGGAAAACTTTGTATTTTTGTAATATATATATATAAACTAGTTTTCTTCTAGTGATAAAACATGAACTTGTTATCTTGCTAATATTTTATTCATTTAATTAACTTAGAAAAATCTTTATTAATTTTATATAAAATAATTAACATCCTAATTATAATTTACGCGTCCAAATATGGAAACCAACCCAGAAAAGAAATAAAAAATCAACCCAGAAAAGAAATGAAAATCAACCCTGAAAAGAAACGAAAAACCTAGACTACACAATACAGGGGCACAACCAACAAAAATAGAAATCCGGGCTTATGTCCTTACAAACTTTACATAAATGAAATTAGAGAAAAATTAGTTAGCTCTGAAAAATTGTCACGACCCGCTCCCGAATAATCGGACACGAGTCGGACACGCCCAGCCTTCGTCGTTAGACACGACGAAGTAAGCTGTACCAGAACTAGGGAAAATCTAACAAGTCAAGTAAATGAGAAGTAATGTCACAGCATATCTATAAACGATCCCAGAATATTCAAATACATGTCTAAGCATTTTATTATTACATTCATCCAGAAATATAACTAAAGTCTGACTAAAGTCTCAAAAGCAGGAAAGACAACTAAAAGGAAGATAACTAGGCTTCTGCAGCCTCTATGTCACAAGCAGCTCCAGCTGGCTCAAGGAAAGCAGTATCATGTCCATAGTATGTGTCACATAAAGCCTCCATCTCACCTATCATAACATATCCAGTCAGGAGCGGAGCAAAGCACAGTTCTAGGTAATGAACAATAACATAATGATATGGAAAGTAAATGCTGGAAGAACAGGATAAGAACAAGTATGTAAAGAACATGAAGAACATGAACTACTGCTATAAAGATACATGAAAGATCACGACAATGTAAGATGCAGTAAAGATCACGACTAATATCAAGATCAGGATCAAGAGAATGTAAGAACAATATCCTGAACATGTGTGTTATATGTTTGAAATACTACTTAGATATGTGACCGGCTATGGGTAAGATCATGAAAGAACATGAAAGGATCCTGAAAGATCATGTAATGGTACGGCTTAGGACCCGCGTGCACTGTGCGAGGCCTAAGCTAAAGATCATGAATAAGTATCCGGGTTTGGTCACATATCTAGAGTATTTCCCCACCCCAAGATGCAAGTAAGATCATGAAAGAACAAGTAAGATCATGAAAGAACAAGCCATAAAGAACATGAACGTGTCGCAGTGTGTCAGCAATAAAGAACAAGGGAAATGCACTGATCAAAACCATAGAATGTACTTGCCTGGCTCCAGCAATATGGTAGGCAATCTAGCTGGATGTTCTCCTGTTAACAATAGTGATGTACAAGTTGGTTAATAAACTATGCTAGTTGCTTCTAGGTAAATTAAAGAACTAAATCTTATCTTGATTCTGCCCAAATAAGATAGTCTTATTTGGAGGTTCACAAGTTACATTACACTAGGTTTAACTACTAACTTCTTGTTCTCTTGGGAAAATCAAATGCTAAACACAACCCTTGGTTTTACGTGTTTAACACTAAGAGTTTCTATAAGTTTATAATTCAAAAACTCATTATATATATAGAGTTAGCATTGCAACTTTTTATATATATAAAAGTGGTTTGTTTTATAAACTTGGTTTATTATTTAAAAGAAAGTTATTTAAGAAAAGATATTATTCATTACTAATCAGTAGTAATTAAGGAAAAGTTAACTAATTGTTTTAGTTATAAAATTGGTTCTAAGAGGATGTTTCCATCAACTCACAACAGGGAAAAATAACATTTATTATTTATTGAAAAAGGTTTTACAAAAATAAACTACAGACAGTCCTGCCCAAGGCAAAATTCACATGCCGGCCCACAACCACTCGGTCCAACCCAACAGTCTGCCACCCGGTCCAACCCAACAATTAATTAATTACAGTCATCCAGCCCATAATTAAATAATATTACAACACATTCAGTATGGCCCAGCCCATACTAACAGCCCACAAAAGAATATACAAAATAAGCCCACTGAATAAACACCCACCGGCCCAACAATTAATAGCCACAAACTGCCAAAGTCCACCGCCGGTCAGGCCCACAGTCCAAGGCCAGTCACATCAGGGTCAGAAGTCACATCATCTCCTTGGTGTCCAACACGCACGTCGGACACGGGAAAGAGGACACGGCTACAGCAAGGTTCAGCAAGGTTCTAGCCACGAATCCGCGCCACTTCGTATCCGACACGAACATCGGATACGAACAGGTAGGTACAGTCCACAGTCCAGTCGGGACAGAGGTCCAACACCAGAAAATCCCTCAGCAACAAATAACAGAAAGGAGAAAGAAGAAATCCTCAATTAAAATATATAAAATATGCATGCAGTGTCGGACACGAGAGTGTCTGACTATGAGATCTCAGTTCAGCAAAATGGAACCAACATCATATCCAAAATTATGGCATGCATGCAGTGTCAGACACGAGAGTGTTAGACACAAGATCTCAGTCCCAAAAAGAAAAGATTCAGAACATCAGATCTCATCCAAAAATCCACACAAAATGGATAAGGAAACATTCCAAAAACAAACCCATCCCTGATCTAACGAACCGAGCAACCTTAGAGTCACCACTGGATTTGTTAGGTCTAGGCCAACCGACAGCATGCAAGTAAAAGGAATAGATCCACTGGATACTCCTCAGAAAACAACATCGAAAACCCATACTCAACAGATCTGGAACCACTACCAGATCTGGAGTAAAAACTCCTCAGGAAACAACATCACAACCACAGAAATAGTCACAGATCAACTTGATCTCGAAGAATCAACTAAAGAACATCATAGATCTAACATGCAACCCAAAATAACCGTATGCAAGGGTCGATCTACAAGATCGGACCACAGAAACCCTAGATCCATCGGATCTGAACAGTTAGAACTGTTCGAAGAGAAGAGAACATCATTGATCTCTCACAAACCCAGCTAAACCCTAGATCTCGTCACCGATCAAAGGATCTCAGAGTCTAGGTCATAGATCTGCCATAGATCTGACCAACAGAAGAGATTAGGGTTAGGTTAGGGTTTACCCTCTGGAAGTCGAAGCCCAAAGCTCGTCGAGGAAGAAGAAAGGAAGAAGACTTGGTCAGAGCAGTGCCTAGGCGTCAAGGAAAGCTCGCCTAGACCCAGCCATCGTCTTCATCATCGGGGTCGTCGGCTTCAACAGGGACGAAGTCGCCTCGCTCAGAATCGAAGTCGCTGCTCCCTCAGATCTACGCCACCGGAGTCGCCGTCATTATCAAGGTCGTCGTCGCCATCAGAGGCGCCGTCAAAGTCGCCGGAGAAGAACGCTCGAGAACGGCGAAGTTCTCGAAGAGTCGGCGGAGGAATCGAAGAGTCGGTGGAGAGCTCGAGAACGGAAATCTCGAGAAGAGTCGGTGGAAAGAAAATAATGAATGCACTCTCTCTCTCTCTCAACCGTTGTTTTAAAACGAATAAAATGGTAATTTTGCAGATAACCCCCCCCCCCCCCGCTACTGGCACATTAACAGAAACCCCCTCCTCTTATTAATATTTACCCGCAACTTAATTTATATAGGAAAATTTACAGTTTAACCCTCTGCCTTTTCATATTTACATAAAGTAATTAAAAACAATTTTTTTTAAAAATAAGAAAAATAATATAAAAGTTGTTACAACAACTTCTAATTGTAAAATTGTCAAAAATTTAATTCATTCAATATGTTTCCAAAATAATAATAAGTATGAAAATGAAATTTTTATTTTTATTTAAGAAAACTGGGAAGTGGAGTTACAAATCTCTCCCCCTTGAAAAAATTTCGTCCTCGAAATTGGAATGCAAACACAGAAAATCAAGAATAGTGAATCCAAAAAGTTGTTTATTGAATTCAAAAGAAATGCATAAAATACAAAGCACTCAAGTGAACAAACTAGGATATCGCTCACGCATCTCATCCTCACGCTCCCATGTGGACTCTCCCGGAGAGTGGTGTCTCCACATGACGCGGACAAGAGGAATGGTCTGGTTCCGCAGACGCTTCTCCCTCCGGTCGAGGATCTCTACTGGCTGCTCCTCGTAAGTCAATCTCGGGCCCACCTCCAACTCTGAAAAGTCCACCACGTGGCTGGGGTCTGGAATGTATCGTCGAAGCTGAGATACGTGGAAAACATCGTGCACTCCCTCCAACCTAGCTGGAAGCGCTAGTCGGTACGCCACCTCGCCAATCCGTGCTGTCACGTCGAATGGTCCAATGAATCTCGGACTGAGCTTCCCGCCTCTGCCGAACCGAATGACACCTCTGGTCGGTGAGATCTTCAAGAACACTCTGTCTCCAACCTCGAACTCAAGTGGCCGCCTGCTGCTGTCCGCCCAGCTCTTCTGCCGATCCTGTAAACTCTGAGACGCTACCTGAGCCTTTGAGATCAAATACGGTAATTACACACAAGAAGTTGGAATAACACGATCAATGATCAAGAATCAAATAGGCACGAGATAGAATGAAGTTCCAATTACAACTTAGAGGGGCAAAATCATGAAGACACAAGTATTAAGTACGATCAAAAATCGGTAGTTTAACGCAGGTAGACTAGAACAAGATAGAAAATCATAGTTAGATAGACATGACCTAAGATCGAAGTTTAGACAAGTCACAAACGAAGTACGGAATCTCAATCGGGTAATATACAATTTTGAGGAATTCAATGATCTAACGATAAAATGCTAGAAGAAAAATTTAGCAAGGGTTGATTGAGGAGACGTACGAAATACTCAGGAGATACAGTATCAAGTCAGGATGAACGTGCAAGGATCTGTGATTCTCGAAAATCAATAATCATATAAAAAGGAATTATAGTCTCTAGAATATCCAAGAACATGTTGGTATCTGAAATCACTTTGCTTAGAATCCCTACCCCGCCAGTATGTATCTGACTGCAGTGGACTTTCGGCTCCGTGACTCAAATAACAATATGTCTCCAAATACTCTATCAACCTTATCCATTTTCCAACAATCATTGACGAAACAACCCAAGAGATCAAGATATGAAGAATATGACAAGTCTCGTCAATACTCGAAAACCTATGAGTGTCTGAAATCACTTCAACTTAGAGTTCCTGCCTCGCCAGTGCGCTACTGGCTGCAGTGAACCCTCAGTCTCCATAATCCAGCTAATGGCTGCAGCGCGCAACTGTCATGCCATAGTAGGTCATCGAATAGCCTCTCGACTTTATTCCTAGAAATTTCAAAAGAGTTTCAAGGAGTTCAAAATGAGTTTCAATAGTCCAAGTCACGGAATGGTGAAGTTACCTGACTGTTAGAATACATGATTTCTTAGGTACTAAAAATGACAAGGGATCCAATCAGTGAGTACAAAAGGCAGCCAGGGAGATTTAAAATTTTCAGACAGGGTGCGAAGTTTCAAATTATGACGAAATATCAACTGATATCTGGAATGGTAACAAGATTCCATATATGGAACATTATCCCTAAGAAATAACAGAGTCTCGAAGGATGAACTGAAGCAAGATGTCAAATAGGAGACAAGTTTTAAAATGAGCATAAAATTCCATACTGGAAACAAGTTTCAATAAAATCTCAAATAACAATGAAATCTCGAGCAAAACTTGAATTGAAAAGGAATTCTCCAATAAAGTACATAGTGAAAGAAAGAAAAAAAATAGAAAACAAGTATCAACAAAGTCGTGAATAAGGAAATAAAATCTAGAATAGAAAATCTTGACGAGGAAACAAGATATCAAATAGAGGACAAGGGTTCATCGAGTCACGAGTAGGAACTGAAATTCAAAGTCTGGTAAATCTTGAATGGGAGACAAAATTACGAACAAAACAAAGTCTCGAAATAGGGAACATGATCTTACAATCTTCGAATGGGATCAAGTTACGAGTAGAAAAAGAATCAAGGGGTGAATAAAACAAATATCCATGAAACAAACGATACCTCGAATAGGGGACAAGATCGAAGCAAAGTTATGAACGAAACAATTTTCAAATAGAAACAAGCCACGTAGGAACACAATCTCGCATAGGGAACATGTCGAATCCGAAGTTTTCAAACGATGTCTTGAATGGTGAATAGAAACAAGTATTGAATAAAAATCAAATTCCAACCAGCCCAAAATAGAAAAACTGAACTTCGGAAAGAAACAAAATTTACTAATTGTAACTAGTCCTGAATAGGAAACAAAATTCCTGAGTAGAATCTCGAAAAGAGCAAGGTTATGAAGAATGGATGGAGGAGTATCAATCAACGAATAGGAAAATAATATCTCGAATTAAGTTTCGAATATCCGCCAAGATTCCAAAATAGAAAACAAGAAGTTTCAAAAATGTCTAGATGCTAAAAGAATTTTAAGGAAAATTGGATTGCTAATCAAGATACATGGTTTTCCCAACCATGCAAAAGAAATCTTCTGTCTTCAATCTGTCTTCAGTATTTCCACCGGGACTGAAATCCATTCAACCTTCTTCAACTGTTCTGTCGTAAACTGGTCCATGCGGTAGTGCTCCACGTGATTGCTGAATCTGGAGGAACGAGTCCTTCTGTGATACTGGTGCTCCTCGTGCTTGTTCTTGGGCAGTGTGATCAGTGGCCTCCGGGCAGTTTCTTGACTTGGTGGGCAGACGATCCGCAGAACAAGTGTAGTCTCCGTCTTTTGCGGCAATCCTCGAAGCGATGTCTTGGATGGCGGCAGTAAGAATAATTGGTCATTGTCTGAATCTGACGATGCGATTGAAGAAACACTGTCCCAGTCTGATGACGCTTTGTGAATCCAGGCTAGTTGTTGTCTTCGTCATATGTCTTCATGTCTCTCCTGTGCTTCAGCTTCCCATCTTGTTGTAGGTGCTACAAGCTGGATCTCATGGTTGGCGACTTCAATCTTCGGAGGAGTCGGATCCTCACATGCTGAGATGATCTTCAGTGGCGGCTTCAGGTTCTCGATCTGCTCCTCGATGCAAGATATGTGCTCGGTGTCGGAGAAGTCCAAAGGTCTGGAAGTCTGGAAATCAGAAGTCCTTCCTGGCTCGGAGAGTGTATCCACAAGTCTGACTTGGAAAGGTGGCCTGCTTCCTCTGGTTGTCAAGGGACTCTTCAGGCGTCTCTGTCAACTACGTACTACCCATGGGGATAGTAGAGTGATAGAACGTAATGGAAGCTCGGAACCATCAAGTGCAGGTGAATTGACAGTTCTGGTGTCGCATGCTTTTGAACTATCTGCAAAACAGAAAACTGTTAAAATAACCTAGACCTACATACAACAAGTGTTTATAGAATATTAAGATACCTGATACACCTGATATACCTGATATACCCTTATTTCCCGATTTTCCTATGCTGTGATCAAGTTTCCTTAGTATAATCAAGTCCCCCAATAGTACGCTAAGTCCTAGGTACCATTAGGATGGACCTGCATGGGCCACCACTAAAAACATGTCACGACCCGCTCCCGAATAATCGGACACGAGTCGGACACGCCCAGCCTTCGTCGTTAGACACGACGAAGTAAGCTGTACCAGAACTAGGGAAAATCTAACAAGTCAAGTAAATGAGAAGTAATGTCACAGCATATCTATAAACGATCCCAGAATATTCAAATACATGTCTAAGCATTTTATTATTACATTCATCCAGAAATGTAACTAAAGTCTGACTAAAGTCTCAAAAGCAGGAAAGACAACTAAAAGGAAGATAACTAGGCTTCTGCAGCCTCTATGTCACAAGCAGCTCCAGCTGGCTCAAGGAAAGCAGTATCATGTCCATAGTATGTGTCACATAAAGCCTCCATCTCACCTATCATAACATATCCAGTCAGGAGCGGAGCAAAGCACAGTTCTAGGTAATGAACAATAACATAATGATATGGAAAGTAAATGCTGGAAGAACAGGATAAGAACAAGTATGTAAAGAACATGAAGAACATGAACTACTGCTATAAAGATACATGAAAGATCACGACAATGTAAGATGCAGTAAAGATCACGACTAATATCAAGATCAGGATCAAGAGAAACTAATGTAAGAACAATATCCTGAACATGTGTGTTATATGTTTGAAATACTACTTAGATATGTGACCGGCTATGGGTAAGATCATGAAAGAACATGAAAGGATCCTGAAAGATCATGTAATGGTACGGCTTAGGACCCGCGTGCACTGTGCGAGGCCTAAGCTAAAGATCATGAATAAGTATCCGGGTTTGGTCACATATCTAGAGTATTTCCCCACCCCAAGATGCAAGTAAGATCATGAAAGAACAAGTAAGATCATGAAAGAACAAGCCATAAAGAACATGAACGTGTCGCAGTGTGTCAGCAATAAAGAACAAGGGAAATGCACTGATCAAAACCATAGAATGTACTTGCCTGGCTCCAGCAATATGGTAGGCAATCTAGCTGGATGTTCTCCTGTTAACAATAGTGATGTACAAGTTGGTTAATAAACTATGCTAGTTGCTTCTAGGTAAATTAAAGAACTAAATCTTATCTTGATTCTGCCCAAATAAGATAGTCTTATTTGGAGGTTCACAAGTTACATTACACTAGGTTTAACTACTAACTTCTTGTTCTCTTGGGAAAATCAAATGCTAAACACAACCCTTGGTTTTACGTGTTTAACACTAAGAGTTTCTATAAGTTTATAATTCAAAAACTCATTATATATATAGAGTTAGCATTGCAACTTTTTATATATATAAAAGTGGTTTGTTTTATAAACTTGGTTTATTATTTAAAAGAAAGTTATTTAAGAAAGATATTATTCATTACTAATCAGTAGTAATTAAGGAAAAGTTAACTAATTATTTTAGTTATAAAATTGGTTCTAAGAGGATGTTTCCATCAACTCACAACAGGGAAAAATAACATTTATTATTTATTGAAAAAGGTTTTACAAAAATAAACTACAGACAGTCCTGCCCAAGGCAAAATTCACAGGCCGGCCCACAACCACTCGGTCCAACCCAACAGTCTGCCACCCGGTCCAACCCAACAATTAATTAATTACAGTCATCCAGCCCATAATTAAATAATATTACAACACATTCAGTATGGCCCAGCCCATACTAACAGCCCACAAAAGAATATACAAAATAAGCCCACTGAATAAACACCCACCGGCCCAACAATTAATAGCCACAAACTGCCAAAGTCCACCGCCGGTCAGGCCCACAGTCCAAGGCCAGTCACATCAGGGTCAGAAGTCACATCATCTCCTTGGTGTCCAACACGCACGTCGGACACGGGAAAGAGGACACGGCTACAGCAAGGTTCAGCAAGGTTCTAGCCACGAATCCGCGCCACTTCGTATCCGACACGAACATCGGATACGAACAGGTAGGTACAGTCCACAGTCCAGTCGGGACAGAGGTCCAACACCAGAAAATCCCTCAGCAACAAATAACAGAAAGGAGAAAGAAGAAATTCTCAATTAAAATATATAAAATATGCATGCAGTGTCGGACACGAGAGTGTCTGACTATGAGATCTCAGTTCAGCAAAATGGAACCAACATCATATCCAAAATTATGGCATGCATGCAGTGTCAGACACGAGAGTGTTAGACACAAGATCTCAGTCCCAAAAAGAAAAGATTCAGAACATCAGATCTCATCCAAAAATCCACACAAAATGGATAAGGAAACATTCCAAAAACAAACCCATCCCTGATCTAACGAACCGAGCAACCTTAGAGTCACCACTGGATTTGTTAGGTCTAGGCCAACCGACAGCATGCAAGTAAAAGGAATAGATCCACTGGATACTCCTCAGAAAACAACATCGAAAACCCATACTCAACAGATCTGGAACCACTACCAGATCTGGAGTAAAAACTCCTCAGGAAACAACATCACAACCACAGAAATAGTCACAGATCAACTTGATCTCGAAGAATCAACTAAAGAACATCATAGATCTAACATGCAACCCAAAATAACCGCATACAAGGGTCGATCTACAAGATCGGACCACAGAAACCCTAGATCCATCGGATCTGAACAGTTAGAACTGTTCGAAGAGAAGAGAACATCATTGATCTCTCACAAACCCAGCTAAACCCTAGATCTCGTCACCGATCAAAGGATCTCAGAGTCTAGGTCATAGATCTGCCATAGATCTGACCAACAGAAGAGATTAGGGTTAGGTTAGGGTTTACCCTCTGGAAGTCGAAGCCCAAAGCTCGTCGAGGAAGAAGAAAGGAAGAAGACTTGGTCAGAGCAGCGCCTAGGCGTCAAGGAAAGCTCGCCTAGACCCAGCCATCGTCTTCATCATCGGGGTCGTCGGCTTCAACAGGGACGAAGTCGCCTCGCTCAGAATCGAAGTCGCTGCTCCCTCAGATCTACGCCACCGGAGTCGCCGTCATTATCAAGGTCGTCGTCGCCATCAGAGGCGCCGTCAAAGTCGTCGGAGAAGAACGCTCGAGAACGACGAAGTTCTCGAAGAGTCGGCGGAGGAATCGAAGAGTCGGTGGAGAGCTCGAGAACGGAAATCTCGAGAAGAGTCGGTGGAAAGAAAATAATGAATGCACTCTCTCTCTCTCTCAACCGTTGTTTTAAAACGAATAAAATGGTAATTTTGCAGATAACCCCCCCCCCCCCCCCCGCTACTGGCACATTAACAGAAACCCCCCTCCTCTTATTAATATTTACCCGCAACTTAATTTATATAGGAAAATTTACAGTTTAACCCTCTGCCTTTTCATATTTACATAAAGTAATTAAAAACAGTTTTTTTTAAAAATAAGAAAAATAATATAAAAGTTGTTACAACAACTTCTAATTGTAAAATTGTCAAAAATTTAATTCATTCAATATGTTTCCAAAATAATAATAAGTATGAAAATGAAATTTTTATTTTTATTTAAGAAAACTGGGAAGTGGAGTTACAAAAATGTCCCGTATTTTAAATACTGAAAATAAAACTAACAAATAAATTAAATTAAATCTTAGGAGTCTCAGACTTGGTCCAATCGTCACTATTTTTAGCTAATGCATCAACGTCCGGGTAAAACCGATTTCGTTTGCATTTCGCTAGGGCCCACGGACCGGTACGGTCGTCGCCCAAAAATCTAATTAATAAATATTCCCAAAAATTCATTTATAAAATTTTATAAAAATTTGGGCAGCATTCCCTCTATTTTTGGGACAACCCAATACTGGAAAAATGTGCCAACAACACCAAAATATTTATCCCAAACCAGGGAAACCACAGAAATTAATTCCACCAAAAACTCATAACCAATTCCCAACATAGGCCAAGCCAACAAAACCACAGAAAGAACTAATCACCAACTATGAACTCAAAACCAAGAATCCAAACCACAGCACCATAAAGCCAAAACCACATAACATTCCGAAACGAAGTTCGAAAAATTTCCGAAAAGTTACAGAACCAGTATAGATTCAGAAATATCCGAATTTAACTCAGGAAATTCCAAGAAAACCAACAGAAGCCAAATAAGAAAATCTACAGAACTTTTCCGAAGGATCGGAATCACTACCGTAATCCTCAAAACCGATTCCAGTTGCGGGATCGGGGACCAAAATCATCATCGACTACGTAAACGAAAACGGGAACGCAAAATTATACCTTGGGTTGCTCGGCTAGAGCTCTTAGATGTTAAAATTGGAATAAAACCAAGTTTCCGCGGAATCGAGAAAATCCAGAGCTCGCGGACATGAAAGGAAAATCGCGGAACGGGAGATCGGGGTCGGGATCCGGCACGGGGGCACGCTGGACAGAGGAGGGGGCTGCCGGAGCGCTCGGGGAGCGGCGCTGGGCGAAGCGGGGTCGCCGCTGGCGGCGGGCTGTTGGCCGGAAAGGGGCCGGGCCATGCCGCCGAAGCGGGGAGGAGCGGGAGAGCGGCGCCGGAGCGGGCAGAGGGGGCGCGGGCGAGGGGGCGCGTGGGCGCAGGGCTGGAGTTGGGCGGCGCCGAGGAAGGGCGCTCGGGGGGTGGCGCAGAAAGCTCGGGTGGAGACTCTGTTGGGGCTCGGTGCTTCTAGAGGGAAAGTGAGAAGTGAGAAAAGAGTGAGAGGGAGAGGAGTTATATGCTGGTGGTGGTATGAGTTGTTTATATGTGAAAAGGAAGGAAAGTAGGTGGAGTGGAGGAGAGGATTCGTAGGAGAAGTAGGTAATTAATGAAAAATAGTAGCAGAGAAGTTGGGAGAGAAATAAGGGGAAAGGGGAGAGTGGGTCGTGGGAGAGCTGGGTCGTGGGGACTGGTCCACGTGTGGGGGAAATAAGATTAGGATATTTTTTTTCCTTTTCTCATTCTTTTATAGTAAAACCAATATATATATATATATATATTTATATATTAGAAAAAAGGAATTTAAGAATGGGTTCAGAAAACGGGATTGGGTTTCGGAAAATCGTACCGGGTTCGAACTCGGGTTCGGAGTCCGGACTCGGGATCGGGGCAGGGCCACAATCAAAATCCAATGATTAATTTTAAAAATAATATTTTCCTAATCCGACTAATAAATAATAATAACAATAATAATAACAATAATAATAATAATAATAATAATAATAACCCCAAACTAAACTAATAATCCTAATTAATCTAAATATCCAATAATTAGTCTAAAAACCAGAAAGCGGGTTTCACACTAATAATTCATCTGCAATAAAATATAAGGAATAGTTTCTCCTAATTTAGTCAATATTAGATAAATTGGAAGTATGACAAGATGATTCACGTCGTTCTTTTGGAACAATGATAATAATTTACGACGTTCTTCTGGAATGATAATCTACGCCATTTTTATAGAACGGTAACGATAATTCACGACGTTCTTCTAGAATAAGTATTTATCTTCCTCATGTCTCCCCTGATGGTGGAAATTATGTCTTATCAAAATGACATATTGCAACTTTTTCGTTAAAGATATTTCATATCTAAAATATTTAATAATCTAAGGAGATAAATATATAAATTTTCAATACATAGATGTCGAAATTACAGTTTCAAATAATACTAACATAAACCATAAACATATAAAAATAATGCAATTCCAAGTAAATAAAACTATACTACTTACTATTCAGATACAATATTCAAGAATGGTGGTTTAGAAACAAACTCATCATTGAGATCAAGGATGTATGTTATAATTTGTTAAGAGATGACCACACGAATTAGTATTGATAATTCTTATCATCATTTGGGAGTCTTGGTCAATCACGTCACAGTTTAAAAGTTATGGGATCATTTGTTTTCTGGCTCATAATAGACCTTTATGATTGAGTTTCTGGCTCAATGTAGTACGTGACTTGACATCCTGTAACCCCACTGTTCCAGAATAATTAGTTTAAAATAGTTTATTATTTTTGGAATATTTTTCAGAATTTAATTAAGCTTTGAATTATTTACTAAGTATTATCCTATTATCCATCTATTTTATTTTTGAAGTATTATTTTTCAAATAATATTATAATTTTGTATATTTAAGTTAGTCATTGTTAACTAAGTCTTATTTCACTTCTTTGGTAAGCCAATCATGTTAAGAGCCCATTATCATATCCATATCAAACCATCCAGACTAGCACATTATTTGAGCAAGCCATCTATTAGATTTCTTTTATTCTGGAAGCCCAATAACCTAAGCCATCAGTATACCCATTTGATGAGCCAAAACACCATTTATATTGGGCCATAGCCCTCTTTTATTCTGGAGCTTCCCGAACCTTCTCTCTACTGACTTAGCTCTGTGCATCCTGGCCGTCCCTCTTCCACCGCCTCTTTCGGATGGATCTTCGCCGCACAACCATAACGGCCGCAACCGCCTTTCTCTCATATAAATACAACCCAAGCTCCGTTCTTTCCATCATCTCTCCTCCACAGCGGATCTCTGTCAAAATCCTCTCACTTCCTCCTCCTTCCTATTTTCCTCCATCACAAAGTTCCAGCCATGGCGACTCTCAACGACGACCACCGCCTGGCGACTAGTCTCCTGCCGACGAGCCTCCATTGACAGCCTCGAGCCCTGCCCTTGTCTCTACTGAACCCTTCTTCTCCGTTCTGCCAGCCTCCCCAATCGACCTAGATGCTGCTCTAAGTTTGAAGCTCACGGCCATGGTGTAACGACCGGAGAACCACTGTGCTTCATGTCGATGACACGTTCTGGCGACATCCGACGAACCACCGCCGATCGTTGTCCAGCAGCGACGAGTTCTCCATAGCAAGTCGATGACGTGCCGACAGGGTGTCAGCACTCTGATTCTGGTGTTCTTCGTCATCCTAGCAGCGGCGGCGGCGAATCGACGACAAGTTGGCGAACGGGTTCCGACGATCTCTGTTGGTGCTTTCTTTACATGGAGAGAGCTTGCTCTCAACATGCCTTGTAAATTTTAGTCCCACATCGAAAATGCACCATGAGTTATCTCAACATATATACTTGGGTGTGTTGTTGAGAGATGCACATGGGGTGGTGACCCTAAGGAGGGAACCATGTGGGTGATTTTATTAGGAGGTAAGAATAAGGCTCCAAGGATTAAGCATTAATGCTTTTGTCATTCTCTTGGATTAATTCCATTTGGAGCTAAGCCCCAAAGGGGCTTAACGACTCGGAATCGAACTCGGGCTCATGAGGCGTAATGTGGCATTTTGTTGGCGCACTTTGCACTTAGCACGCCGCTCATGCGGCCAGAACTGCTACTACCGTATGGAGGGTTCCGCTGACTGTGCAGACTACAAGTCAGTTATGGAAAGACTGATTTAATGCGATTAATTCAGATCCTATCTTTGTGGGATTTGAATTAATTTCGTTGCTATCTTTATGGGATTTGAATTAATCTCGTTGCTATCTTTTTGGGATTTGATTCAATCTTTTTGCTATCTTTTTGTTGATTTAATCCGACAGTAGTGGAAGGCTTCAGTGATGCTAGCTGGTGTTCAGAGGTGGAAAGCGAGAGATCCACAGGTGGATATGTCTTTTCCTTGGGTGGAGCTGCTATATTATGGAAGTCGAAGAAGCAGACTATACTCTCTCGTTCCTCTATGGAATATAAATTCTATGTACTTGAAACTGCAGCAGATGAAGCAGAATGGCTTCGAGAGCTCATGTATGATCTTTCAGTGGTTGGGGCAACGATACCGGTAATACCGATATACTGTGATAACCAGCCGACTGCGACGGTGGCATCAAATGACCTCTTCAACGGGAAGAAGAGGACTGTGCGGTTGAAGCACTGGACAGTACATGATCTTATCAGAAGAGGTGTAATTGCAGTAGTTGATGTTCGGAGTCAGGAGAACCTGGCAGATCCGTTCACAAAGGGCCTCAAGCGCCAGTTAGTCGATGACACAGCTTGTAAAATGGGCTTGAAGGCATTCTGATAGTGTGTCTTTGTAATCCTACCATAAAGTTTTATGCTATTAGTTCAAAGAGAAATCTACTAGGCATCTAACTTTTGGTTCAAAGGAGGATCACTGACTGGGAAACTATCAGGTAACAGTGGGTACTTGTTCTCTGGAACATGGAAGGGATACGGACCCATAACCACTGTTGTCTACTATATATTTTTTCTGCAAAAAAAAGAAGATCCTGTGGAAGGTTGGCTTAAACACCTTAATGAGTTCTCAGGCAGAGTGAATGCCTGGTGTGCTTTACATGAAGTACGGTAGAGCAGCACTACAAGGAGTGAAACTCCATGCTACAGTGGGATGACTCCACCATGAGGTTCCCAGGTAGGGGTAATGCCTCGGCTTTGCAAGCCAAGTCATAGCGGCATAGCACCGCAAATAGGTAGGTAGCCTAATGTTGTATGACATAATTAAAGAGTTGTAGACAGCACTACAAAGGGGAGGATGGCCCCATGTTACAGTGGCACGACATCACGATGAGGTACCCAGGTAAGGGGTAAAGCCTCGGCATTGCAAGCCATGTCGTTGCGGCGTAACACCGCAAAGAAGCCTTAGGCTTCATGGTGGGTAGTTTGGCACAACAAAGAGGCTTGTGACCTCATGCTACAGTAGTATGACACTATGATGTGGTTCCTAGGTAGGGGTAATGCCTCGGCTTCAGGCCATGTCATAGCGGCGTAGCACCGCAAGGAAGTGCAAGGCTTCATGCCATATCTCTTTAATAAAGAACTCACCTATAGTGTATGGAAAGAGATATCAGGCCGTCTCTTGTGGGTAAACTTGTAGACGCCCAAAATTATATACTGAAACCAGGCTGGCACAGGGCCTTTAATGTGTAGCCAGAAGCACACGTAACTACAATTTGTGAGTAGGAAGAATTACTGTTGTGGTGCAGAATTCAAGGCATAGTCCATTCTTGTATCACATTGTTATTTAACCCATGCGGGAAGATTCAAGTCGTCAGCGACATCTATCCTAATACAAAATGGACAGTAACTGTGGGGAACGCTCAACCCTGGACACATATATATGTTGTGATATGTGGGGGATTGTTGGTGCTTTCTTTACATGGAGAGAGCTTGCTCTCAACATGCCTTATAAATTTTAGTCCCACATCGAAAATACACCATGAGTTATCTCAATATATATACTTGGGTGTGTTATTGAGAGATGCACATGGGGTGGTGACCCTAAGGAGGGAACCATGTGGGTGATTTTACTAGGAGGTAAGAATAAGGCTCCAAGGATTAAGCATTAATGCTTTTGTCATTCTCTTGGATTAATTCCATTTGGAACTAAGCCCCAAAGGGGCTTAGCGACTCGGACTCGGAATCAGACTCGGGCTTATGGGCTCATGAGGCATAATGTGGCATTTTGTTGGCGCACTTTGCACTTAGCACGTCAGCAGTCATGCGGTCTTTATGCGGCTCATATACGGCCATGCGGTCTTATGCGGCATGCGACTCATATGCAGCCATGCGACCATGCGACATGCGGCCATGCAGCCCATGTGGTCCATGCGGCTCATGCGGTCCATGCAGTCCATGCGACTCATGCGGCTCATGCGATCCATGCGGTCCATGAGGCTCATGCGGTCCATACGGCTCATGCGGCTCATGAGGTCCATGCGGTCCATGCGGCTCATGCGGTCCATGAGGCTCATATGGTCCATGTGGCCATAAGGCCATGCAGCTCATGCGACCAGAACTGCTACTACCGTATGGAGGGTTCCGCTGACTGTGCAGACTACAAGTCAGTTATAGAAAGACTGATTTAATGCGATTAATTCAGATCCTATCTTTGTGGGATTTGAATTAATTTCGTTGCTATCTTTGTAGGATTTGAATTAATCTCGTTACTATCTTTTTAGGATTTGATTCAATCTTTCCATAACTGAAGAGGCGGCTAGGGTTTCCACCCTCTCTTTATAAATACTCTTTTTTGGCCTCCTTTGTAGTTACTACAAAAATATAAGTCAGAAAAGGAGAAAGAGAGAGAGAGTTGCTGCTGCCATTGCAAGTCCATCCGAGGAGTCAGAACAGAGGTGACTTCGAGCGTTCCACAAGTTCTTCAAACTTGCTGGTTCCTGGAAGCAGATCGTGTGGGGCGAATCTTGCTTTGAGCAACGGTGTTTTGACACCCCAGCATTGTTCTTCTTCTCATCTCTCTCTAGATTATTGTAACTCGTTCTGTCCCAATTGTAACACGTTTGCAAGGAAGAACGAGAGATCTGCTCTTCTTTATTTTCCTTCTCCATATTGTAATCGGGTTATTTGGTATTTGTGTCATCGTAGATCTTTGTTGCATATGTTTTACCATCTTTGATCAAGCCCCGGGACTAACAATCTCTTCTCCGTGAGTTTTCCTCCGCAGCGTATTTGTTGATGATCGATTCCGATTTCTTTGATCATTATTGTGAATCATTATTTCAAATCCAAATTCTAGGTCAATTTGAAGGATAATTCGAGGTTCAGAGCTCCGGACTGATCTAGGTGAGTTCTTGGAGTTGTTTTTGTTAAATTTGTTGAGATCAACTCGTACTTGATTTGCTTGAGAGATCGATCAGTTTAATTTCAAAATATTTCCTTCCTTTGGAATCAAAATTTCTAACTGTTGATCCATTCTTGATCCATTAAAATTAGTTAGTAATTGAAATTGAACCTAAAGACTTTTTTGTTCTTATCAATCTTCAGGTGTTCGAAAAATACTCCATGGAGTTCTATTTGACCTGGGCATGAGATCATGGGGTTGCCAGAGTAATAGATTGGTATAATCTCTTTTCTGTGTTCTCTTTTGATTCTGAATAAATGTTTGAGTGTCCAACCTTGACGCAGACTGGTGTCTGGAAGACTATAAATGGTTCCTGACTGGTGTCAGAAAGTAACAATTGGCATGAGGTTGGTGTCATGCCCTGCTTCCGTAGGAGCGATCGTCCTCGCTAAGGCGTGATGTCGCACGAGCCTAGATTGCATTCGTGCAAGGAGGATTCCATAACGGTCGATTACAGCGGCTGCGACGGGATCGTCGCACAGAAGTCCTAAGCAGAGACATTGAATATGCCAGCAAAAATTTAGAACAAAACACAAGTCATTCAACGAGATGCATTTTATTGATATTGAAATAAGGATTACAATAGGGAGCAATACCAAGATTACAAGTCACTCAAGCTCACTCTTCTCATATTACAAGTCATTCAACTCTCTCTCATCTCTCAATACAAGTCTTGAACCAGTGGATGCTTCGGAAGGCGACGCTCATACATTATTTCCCGTATAAGTCCAGACTCCACGCGGCCGCATGTCTCGAATCGCCAAGGAACTCCGTGCCTCGACGCATCCAAGCGAGCTCCGCGCCACGAGCTTCTACCTGTGCCTGTACACAAAAATTGTGTGGGTGTCAGTACTCAACTGTACTGGTGGAATGAGCTCCTCACCCACCCATACAAAATCGACACGTTCATTTACTTTGTGCAACATAACCCTTTTGATTTCTTTCTAATCTTGACTTAGGATCAGTTTTAGGACCGACGCCTTGGCCTATTTTGTGTCTCTAGACCATTCCGTGCTTGCAACAACAACGTCAACACAACAACATTAACCTATCAAGTCGTACTTGCCTTTCAGCCCAAAATCAGAGACGCAACTATACGATAAGACTCCATTTCTGTGTGACCGTGGTATCTCCTTGAGGCAGTGCCTCGCCACTTACTGACTTACCCATACTTGTTATGACAGCACGACCGTGCCTCATATTTTGAGGTCGTTCCCTGCAACTCAAGATAACGTAACCAAACTTGCCCTACGGTCCTTTCCAACTTAACCCGAGACCAACTCGACTTGTAGAACTTGCGTGGACAACTCACAATCCCGACGCCATATTCGTGCCGAGGCACGGTGTCTACGTTGTAGCAAAATCTTAGGCCCAAATTTTGTGTTCTGACTGCACACACATACAACTAGACTCAATCCAAAGACATATACGCGGATTGCCGCCCGTGCCGACCCATCTATATGAACTGGTCACTGGCTCAAGCCATTTTGGACATAGCCTGGTAGCCGACGGCCCCTACAACGCGAGTAGCTAACTCCGAAGCAAGTCCCCGCACTACCGGTTGCTACCTAGTAGACGAAAGCTGCCTTGCAAACGCGAGTAGCGGGCTCCGAAGTAAGACCCCAATCTACCGGCTTCTTTTTACCCAGCTCGGCTATCCTCGTTTCCTCCATAGCCGGATCGATCCCTTGGCCCAGGCTTTCTGATCCGAAGAAATGGTAAAAACACCCCATGTCGACAAGTAGTCCATGACCACGCACCTACGACAACATCCAGACTCACGTAAATGCAAGGCCTAATTTGTGGAATGACTCAACCAAACTTAGCAAACCGTGCTTTGAAACCATACTTGTAAATTCATGCAACGAAACTATGAGACTCCCAACAAGGGACCGCCTCGACGACTAACCATAGCTCAAATTTTCCATTGCGACTAACTATCGCTCAGACCTAACAGTCTTTTGAACTCAGGGAACGGTTACGGCATAGTCTTCCCACTTAACTTGAACATAACGCGATCCTTAAGTGTCAACAGACCGTGGCTAACTTCCTACTAAACCAATCGTGGCTCGTGCCTTAAACCAACTCGTGTTCTACGAGACGCTATCGCCTAAGTCATACTTTATATGATGGGCTTTGGGATCGTGGGACTATTTAACTTGACAACTGTAGAAAGAGCGGTACAGCACTTAAAATGACTTAGGTCGACCGGCATAACTTTGCCTAACTTACTCAAGCCTACAACTTAACCCGAGGGACGAGCAAAGGCTAGGCCAAGCCTTGTATCGTACAAGCGTGCATGTTTTATCGAGCATTTACGCGGATGACGCCTATGAATTAGGCTAATTCATGATTTTGTATCGAAGACCAACTTTCCTTCTCCCAAGCCACGGGACGAAGGATCGAGTGTCATTTTCAAAGTACGCCGTGCACCAACTTTAAACCGACCTTTGGACCTTTTTTCATGTTCTAACTCAATTCGACCCGACTTGGGATTATTTCCTTAGCTATGTGGATTCGTCTCTTTCATTATCAAGCCTACTTGTGCATTTGAAATTTTTTGATTTATTATGTGAAGGCTAAGATTAGGCAAGTTCACCGAAACTATCCCACCTGATCGAGGAGTCGCCTCGACCGAACGGGCCTTCGAGTCGCCGTTGCATGGTTAAGTCCGAAAGCCGTTGGCGTTTCGATTCCTCAGATTGACTAAGCGGAACGGGACACTACATCATACACCACTCAGAAAAAGTTTCATCCTCGAAACTAACTGAGTACTTACTTATCGACTTATCACTTTATTCAACATTCAAGGACTCTCGCACACACTATCTTATGTGTTCCCTCAATCCGAGCCACGCTTGTGAGTCCCTAAACCAAATTAATATTATTATTGTTATTATGATTAGATTACCACACACACCACCTTTGTTAGTACATTATTACTATTACATCTGTACCAATTTAGTTAACCAAAACACAAACCCTAGAGAGTAGAGCTAGTGATATATTGAGTTTTACTCTTAATAGTTTAAAACATACTATTAAAGCATATTAGTGAAGACTCATGCAAATTCAGATTTGGAGGGGGGGTTTATTGTAAAGACCCCACATTCAAATTTAAAAAAGGGCTGACCCAATTCGAATATCTGTTCGAAGCAGAACAGATAGGAATTCGAAATTCCTTCAAATCCTTAGATTGACTATAGTCTAATCCCGAAACCAAATTCGATTCTATCGCGAAGCACTATATAAGAGTTGAGAGGCCGAGCAATCCCTTTCCCCAAACCCTAATCTCATGCGCCCCTTCAAGTTTGTGGAGCTCCTGAGTTCTAATTGGTGATCGCCAGAAGATCCCTCGATTCACCAAAGACAGGTAACCCCCCTCTTGTCATCTACCATACAATATGATTCTTAGAACCTAGTTAGTTCATCACGTTTTAATAGGATATAAGTGTTCGTGGTAATTCCTAGATGGGGACATGAACAACCCTCTAAACGTTAGTGCAGACAGGAACACTAATATCCTGTACCAGATACAGGAAGTTGTATATTGTACAAAGGGTAAATAGGTATATCACTTAGATTTGAATGGTATCAAGTAGGGTACTCCTTGATGACAGTTCACTGGAAGCCTATGTTAGCTACTACACGACAGAATGATAATTGTGCATACATAGAGTTATAGGATAATTAATGGGTTGCAACAGTTTATATAATAGCGAGGCTAGGTGCCCCCAACTTAATTGCTATAGAAGTACCTACATATCTAGTATATGTGGTTGGGGCACTGGCCACAACTCTATACCCTGCTGATAGGGGTATGTGTGTGGCAACAGTACTACTATTGGCATCCAGGTACCTGTTGTGATTGTAGCATAGAGTAACAGGTACCTGTTGTGATTGTAGCATAGAGTAACAGGTTAAAGAAGAGGGAAGTATTATATATGGGTGTCCCTTGTCCTGCTTTAGGATTTGGTATGGGATACTATAGTGGAATTCAGTATCAAAGCTGATACTCGACTACTTAGTACAGATTGTGGTTGCATACCATATTCGTCCCTTGTATCATTAATGATACATTCGACTCGACCAAACATCGAGTAACAGATTATCTATGGTGGTAAGAGTTACCCATTAGATATTGATACATGAACCCTACTCATAACCCATGGGATAGTGGCATGAACATCCTTGTTACCATTAGATTTTTGTAAGAGAATCTTCCTTATCTTAAATCGACTGACAGGATACTGTCATAGGCTTTTCCTTGTACCCATTAAATACTATGGTATGTGTGTTATATTGGGACTTGTATATTAATTTAGAGGCAATTATTATCTTCTTCTCTATTAGTAGGTGTCAAATGCCATGCTATGTTATACATTTTGTTACTTTAGCAATTTCCTTCTTTTCCTCATTGCCTCAAATTGGTGTGATCACTAGATGAACTGTCCACATAAATAGCTTAGTATCAGGGAACATGTTCAGCCATGACACATTGCACATGGTCCTGTCCAGCTTACACAATTCGTTCTACTGGGCTAGCCCTATTATTCCATGTCCATTTGTGTCCAAGACTAGTATTGTCCAGGAGATTTACCTTGTCCCATATCTGTTAGTATTAAATTTTGCTAGTAACCAGGGGATATGAAGTTGAATACTCTCAATATCACCCTAGAGTTTCTCCTCTGCTCCCTTCTATTGCTGCCATAAATCACAGAAGGAGCCACTAGGATGCCCATACTAATACTAATATCTAGAGAGAGTAGATAGATCGATTAGATGAAAGGGATAAGCCTAGAGGCATCAAACAGTAGGGGAAAAGGGGTAAGAGTTAGACACAACCAACCTTGATCTACTATAGAATAGGATGCCCACATCTCTGCATCAGTGATATCCAAAGGCCCAGGACCAATACGGATATAGCCAGGCAAGTACCAAGTCCAGTAGAACCTTGTATCATTCAACCCCAGTACCAAGCTTAGTACAGGACACACCATCAGGGAGAAATGAACACTGTGTCAACCCTGAAACGTTTGTGTTCCAGTAAGGAATACATTAGTATTTAGACAGATGATGTGGGGCCTTGTCCATCCTGGTTTGAGTATCAGGAATCAGTCAAGTTCGTGTGAAGTATGATGGATAAAGGAGTATGAGAGTACTCTAGGTTGCATGTTTGATAGTATCAAAATAGAGGAGAACACGCATAGGAGTATTGGAGAAGGGTATGAGTAGACAGCAGGTATCACAAGTATCAGGTTAGGCAAGGACTAGATGGGCTTGGTGACTAAGAGTGAGGGGTCGGGTTTCACTTATAACAGCCACCCATAAATGTATCTATGTATCAGTTAGCAGATGATACCTTCACATATCAGTTAATACATGACACATGCGCACATATCAGTTAACTCGCACTTTAGATAGACATTTATTTCAATTTTATTAGAAGTTCCACATCGCTTGAATCTAGCTTGATCTCAAGTGAATGCATTTTGTTTTACGTCACAATCGTCTCAGGTTGAAGACATCTGAGACACATGAGCGCTACTCCATGTGATCCTTTGTAACACCCAGTTTTCCAGATGAGGGTAATTTTGAAATTTTGTAATTATAATTATTATTTATTGATATTTATTTCATATTATGATTTTTGGTAATTTTTAATCATTTTTAAACTATTTAAAATCATGACTTGTGAATTGGTGTTTTGCTAGTGTAACCCTAGAGATAAGTGACCTAGAGCCTAGCCATGTGATTAGGGTATTTCATTTATCATTTCTAGTATAGGGGTATTTTTGTTATTTTTTATTTTAGAATATTTTTAAAATTATTTATTTATTTATAATGTTATTTTGGGGTTAATTGAGTCGGGTTCGAATTTCAGCTCAATCCGACTTGAAACGGGGACCCGGGTTAGTTTTGACTCTAGTAGGCCCACACACTAGTTAGCCATGGCCCACATGCTAATTATTTTAGTTAGTGGCTAGGCTAATTTATTTGGATAGGATTAGTATGATTAGTGTTTTAGGAATGACTAAACTAGCCCCGACTTAAACCCACCCAATGTTTTAACTAATAGATTAGTGTAGGGATATTTTGGGCATTCCACAATAGGACAAATAGCCCCTCCATGGCCGGCCACATGGTGTGGATAGACTCCATCATTTCATCATTATCCCCTCTTCCATTCTCTCTTGTTCTTCTCCAAATTTCTAGAGAGCAATCCCTAGCTTTTTTTTCCACCAAATCCTTCTATTTTTCTACCCAACCTTCTTCTTTCCTTCTCTACTCAAGCCAAGGTGGAAGCTACCCAAGTTTGAGAGGATTCGGAGCTCGTTTGTGTCCGTTTGGGATTCCTACGTGTCGGTGGCGTATCGGGAGGCCTTTCCTTCGATTCGATCTACCGGGAGGTATAAATCCCTTTCTCTTTCTCATTTTTCTCATGCATTAGGTTGATTTTGACCCATAGGGATGACCCCCATGGTTGTGTCTCCATTTGTGTCCATTTGAACACTTGTAGAGGTGTCCTAGGTGTAGGATCGTGTCCTAGTGGGAAAACCCCTATTTGGACACATGTAGATTTATTAGATATTGATTTAATGTTGTTTTAATATTTTATTCCAGATTTATGAGTGTGTAGAGATGTGTTTTCCTAAGTATCATATTTTATCATATTATCTAATATATATATATATATATTTTTATATATATATATATATATATATATATATATATATATATATATATATATATATATATATATATATATATATGTGTGTGTGTGTGTGTGTGTGTGTGTGGTTTATATATATATATCATTCTTTATATATATATATATATATATATATATATATTGGCTTATATATATATGTATATATAACATGGTGTGTGAATTTGTGTTTGGTATGACATGTAGGTTCGGCCAAGGGAGAAGAATTGGATGCGTATGTGTTAGTATAGAAGAGGATTAGAGAGTGTGGTATACAAGGTTTATGAGAGTTTGTGTGAGAGGGTTTGAATGTGAGATAGAGAGATAGAGATTGGTGGTGAAAGGGGGAGGAAACACCCATAATCCTGCTGCTGACAGCAGCAGGACATCAGTATATTTAACCCCTTGAACCACTCTAAAGCAGCCCTCTTCCCCATTTCAGTTTAAATTCCATCCCTTTATCAGCCCAGTATAAACACCACAGCAGTAGCAGGATCTTTCCCCCTTGCAACCATTCATTCAGTCCATGGATCCATACTTAAATCAGTCCCCTGTCAGCCATTTGAACCTCATCCCAGTCCCAATTCACACAAACCCATTTCAAATTCACCCCATATATAATTCAGTTCCCTCCCTCATATCCCATATCATTTCAATCCATCCTTTCATGATTCCCTCCATCTTCCATTCAAAACAGTAGCATAGGCTTCAGCAGAACACACAGCAGTAGCAGTCCCCTCCTCCATTCAATTCATTCAGCAATCCATTCATTCTTCATTATACATTTTCCCCTTTTTACATATAATTCAGTCCATGTACAAAATAGTCCATTCATGTATTACAATCAATCCTTGCATTTCAGTTCATCATCCATATATGAAATCAGTCCATACCATTCCATTACAGTCCATACTTCATACATATATTAGTCCTCATTTCCCATATTAAATCAGTTCATCCTTTCATTATTTCATTCCATTCCTCCATTCATTTCAGCTTTCATTATTCCTCCATTCTTCATTTCATTTTCATCACTCATCCATTCTTTATTCATTCCCCAAACCACCTATAATCATCCCATGGTTCACCCCCACATTCCAGCCCAAAACCTGTCCTAACATGCCCCAAATCAGCCCCTAAACAAGCCTATATGGCTGTCCCCCTTTGCTCCCTTTAACAGTCCAAATTCAGTCCATTAGTTGCCTAGATTTCGGTCCTAATATCAGCCTTGTATTGCCTCTTAACAGTCCAATAAATGCCCCACAAATCAGTCCATCTAACTGTCCAATTTCAGTCCAATAAACCCCCCCACTAAACAGTCCCAAAAGCTGTCATTGGCTGTCCCAAAACAGTCCATAACTACCCCTAGTAGCTGTCCTTAACCACTACATTGCAGCCCTATATTTCAGTCCGCCCCTCCCGGTCAGTGTCAAGCAGATGGAACTTCGGAAGATGGATTCCAATAGCTTGGTCTCCTTCTCAAGCTTCCACCCATTTGCATTACAAATCAGTCCTACTAGCTGTCCACAAGACCAGTCCTTAATCACCCATATTGTTGTCCATATATCAATCCACTTTATAAGCTTGTGTGTGAGTGTGTGTGTGAGCCTATGTGAGATTGGCATAACCTATATGTTAGCCTATGTGTAAACCTATAGGAAAGCCTATATGAGTGTGGTATCATGAGTGTTGTGTGTGAGTGAGTTGTGTGGGTGAGTACTAGAGTGATGTGAGGATAGTATATGATATTGGTAAGCTAAAAGGGTATGGTAAACCAATATGTATTCTAACATAGGCTAGATACCAAGGATACCTATATTTTTTGGTAGGTAAACCTTAGATAGGATAGTATCTAGCTACCCTAAGGAGCCTAGGCTAGTATCATGGGTATTAGCGGGGTTTTTTTTTGTGTTAGGCAAGGTATCGGGATTTACCTTGGTAAGGATAATGTGAGTTTTACCTAGAAATAGGATATTTGAGTTTAGAGTCTAAGATATGGTTAGAATTTGGTTCCCTTGGTTGGTAATGATCAAATGTAGTGCTCCTAGACTAGTTTTGACGTCGGTTGACCATTTTGACCAAAAGTCAACAAAAGTCAACCGAGAGTCAAACTTAGCCTTTAAGCGACTAGATTTGACCGAAACCAAACCAGAGTTGACCAGTTGACTGAAAATCAACTGTTAGTCAACATTTGGCTTGTTTGACCTAGGGTTGACCTAGGGTTGACCTAGGGTTGACTCAGTGTTGACCAGAGTTGACCAGAGTTGATTTTTTGACCAAAAGTCAACTGTAAGTCAACCTTCGTCCCCGTTTGACCTAGTTTGACTTGAATTGACTCCCAGTGACTTGGTATGACCTAGTATGAACCAGTATGACCTAGTATGACTCAGTTTGACCTAGATTGATCTAGATTGACCTAGTTTTAACTTAGACTTGCATTCATGACTTAAATTAGTTTCCTTTTTCAGTATAAAACCCTATTTGACTCATAGTATCTTATTTTAGGTCTGTGATTACTCTGAGTGTCTGTTCACCTTATCTGCTCAGAATACAGACGAGTACATTCTCTGATCATTTCATATCTTGTTAGAATTATATTCCTGCTTTAGATTACTTTACTTGATGCTATTACGACATTATCACGGATTAGTACTATATGGATCTCTTTATGCGATGTTATCCCCCTCGGGAGCATCGGGTATATTATGGCATATGCATTTCACTCTCATCATGTACTCCTGTACTTTCACCATACATGTACACTCTTGTGAATTATGTACTCTCATGTTCACGGAGCCCTCATGTATACTATCACGTACACCCTTTCATGGGCCTTCATGTGATATCATGTATAATAACATAACCTGCTTAGATCCTTGTGTATTGATTGGGAAAAACGGGGGAGTGCAAATAGTCATGTGAACAAATTCTAGAGTAGTGTAGATCATGTGAAACTCCTTATGTAGATCATGTACTAATCTGTCCTGTTCACATGTGCTATCCTGTACTCTACATCACTAGCCACTGTTAGTTCTCTATATACAGTAGCTATTTACTTACAGTTCTCTTTCTTTTTCATCATGTACTTCCTTTTAGTTTCCTGTATCTTACTCTACTGTATGTTTATATTTTCTAACCTGCTATGAACTGTTGAGATGTACTGTGCTCGCTCCCGTCCTGACTGGACCTGTTGAAAATATTACAGATGATATCGAGGACTTCTGCCCGACCTACTATGGAGCCCATCTAGACGATACTTGTGAGTTGGACCCACAGGAGGATCCAGCTCTAGCTGAGGACGTCGTCCATACTGCTTAGACTAGTTTAGTTAGGCTCTATTCTGTCATTTGAGATCTGGATTGTATATATTCTTTCATATTCTGTAGTTGAGACTTTGTATTCTGGATGTTGCTGAGTTGTTATCTTAGACACTTAGACTCTTCTGATCATCTGTATTTCATTTTGAGTTCTATATCATATCGTACTTCTTCTTCCTTAGTTGTGATTGAGTTTACATTCTGCTGTGTCACCCCCATTCGGGGAGTATAAACTGCTTAGTATTATATTGTTAGATGTTGTGACCTAGGACAGCGTTCTACCGCCGACACTGCGGTGTAGGCTGGACGTACCCACTTCTCGTGCCCTTACTCTAGGGTGCGGGTCGTGACATCCTTAGATGTCATTCTTGACCATTTTTACACAGGAGAAGGTATAATGGTGCCCTGTACCTAGTTTAGTATAACCTGGGGCAAGGAACTTCATGATTAGGCCCACATAGCAGTAGCTATGACACCACTTTAGGGCAGGCCAATATTCAAGGTGTGCAGTAATAGGAAGGGAATTCAAGTGACTGTATAATTAGATCCTTGGGTTTAGTTAGGAACAACACCATAACATTTGAGATAATGCACAATCCTGTAACACCAGGTTGTTAGCTTTAGCAGAGTATGGGACTCAAGTCAAGGTGGCATGTCCCATACCTTAGTGATGCCACATATTGCAATATTAAGGAGGAAGGGGAAATCCTCTATGCACATATATGCACTCCACAGTAGTTAGGATAGGGGATGTTCATCGAAGCGCAGGAAGTGTGGGGTTAATCGACAGATGGGGTATACCATAGGATTTTATAACAAGGAATAAGGTTATTGTACGAACAGATAGGAAGCAATATAAGAAATGCTCTATACAATAAGAGTATTAGTAAGTCCCCTCTCTCTCTCTCTCTCTCTATATATATATATATATATATATATATATATATATATATATATATATATATATATATATATATATATATATAAGGACCAAGTCCATATAACCAATAAAGAAAATCAAAAGAGTTTAGACCGAAGGGCCTGGGAGACCAAGTAGATAGGTTACTCCCTACTTAGATCCTTTATTTGACATTGGAATTTGTAATCAACAGGTTACTTGGATCTCGATACGGAGTCTGATCCGTATCCACAGCTCGGGACCACATGCAAGTGCATATACTGATTGTTACCGTTTCTAATAGTTTCCTCTACATTTTATGTATATGTCTTGCTTCTTGTTGACACGCTCGTCATACGAGAATTAGTATCATGGATTTATTGTACATCTTGATTATCTTTTTACATGTTTACCCCACTTGCGATTGATTCCATGAGTACTAGATGGGCGGAGAAATATCTTAGTAGACGTGTGAACTACCCATTCCATCCCAAGTGTCTATTCTTGAATAATAGCAGCTGCACACGACACGTGCAGGGTGCCGAATTTATCCCTTAGCCGTTCATACATCGAAACTGATATTTCAATACACATAGATAGTTAATATTCCAAGTTATTTCATCTTGTTCTTCATACTTGCTATGTTACCATAGTTTACATATTGCTTTCTGGTAGCTATTTCTCGAGTTACATGTTCCTTTTTATTACACCATGATGCTAGTTACTTTCTAGTTTCATTCTCATATGCTATATACATGTTCAGTGACTCTATTATGTCTCGGATAGCTGTCATATGTGTACTTGTTCCATTTCTGACCGGAAAACCAACATTTTAGGTGATGAGTTAGAGGAGTTCTGTACCACTTATTATGAGCAGAATGTGGACTCTGATCTGAGCATGCATGAGGACTTGGATGTGGGACTACCCTCCGTAGGAGACACGTAGCTAGTCATTATTCTGTAGAGCATGAGTTGCCTCCGGAAACTCTTTTATTTATTGTACTTCATTTTATTCTGTGGATTATGAGAGTTGAGTAGTGGACATCCATCTTAGCACATTTTGTTCTTTTGAGATTATTTTATCTATCATATTTTGGTCTCTACCTTAGAGACTATTCAGATCAGTTATTAGTTTTCTCTCACCGTGGTTATTGTTTATATATCTTGCTGCTGTGAACTGATCTGTGAATTTTGGTTGTATTATGAAAATCTATAAACTGCATGGTTGTAATTGATAAAATATGGAGATGACTAGACAACGTTCTACCGCCGATACTGCAGCGTAGGCTGGACGTACCCATGGCTCATGCCCAAATATTGGGTGCGGGTCGTGACACGAAGTACGAGTTCTTCCTAGGGTAGATAGAGTTCTTGGGTCATGTTGTGACTGAGCATGGGATCTCAGTGGACCCGAAGAAGATTTCAGCAGTGGAGTCTTGGTCCACACCGAGCTCAGTCGTCGAGATTCGGAGCTTTCTGGGTCTAGCAGGCTATTATCGAAAGTTCGTCCATGACTTCTCTCGGATTGCAGAGCCGATGACTAGACTCACCAGAAAATACGTAGAGTTTATCTGGATTGAAGAGTGTCAGGCTGCCTTTGATGAGCTGAAGAAAAGGTTGACCACAGCTCCTATCTTGACGCTACCATCTGGGACTGGTGGTTTCACGATTTACAGTGACGCTTCTGGAAAGGGCTTTGGTTGCGTTCTTCAGCAATATGGAAAGGTGATTGCCTATACATCCAGGCAGTTATATCCTCATGAGAAGAACTATACTACCCATGATATGTAGTTAGCTGCTGTTATCTTTTCTTTAAAGTTATGGAAGTACTACCTGAACGGAGAGCGAGTTGAGATCTTCACGGATCACAAGAACTTGAAGTACGTGTTCACCCAGAAGGAGTTGAACATGCGATAGAGGAGGTTTCTTGAACTGATGAAGGACTTCGATATCTCGTTGCAGTACCATCCAGAGAAGGCCAACGTAGTTATAGATGCCTTGAGCAGGTATCCAGTCGCTATGTATTTGACGGCAGATCATCGTCTATTGGCCGATTTTGATAGTTTGGGTATCGAGGTGATTGTTCCGGGCATAGAGATTCAGATATGGGGCTTACAGATTCAGTCTGAGTTGATGGACAAAGTCAAATCAGAATAGTTTGATGATATTGACCTGAGAAGCATTAGGGAGCAGGTGCGGGCAGGTTTGCTAGATGATTTCTCTATAGCCGAAGATGGGTCGCTGAGACACGGTGCTAGACTGTGCATTTCGAGTGGAGAGCTTTGGGAGGAGGTTCTTCAGGAAGCGCATCGATCTCAGTACTCTATGCATCCTGGAGCCAACAAGATATATAGAGACCTAAGAGAGCACGTATAGTGGTACGGCATGAAGCGAGAGGTAGCTCAATTTTTATCTCGCTGCTTGGTGTGTCAGCAGGTGAAAGTCAAGAAATAGAGGCCAGGTGGGTTGCTACAGCAACTACCCATTCTAGAGTGGAAGTGGGAGCACATCACCATAGACTTTGTGTCCGGACTTCCATGATCTCCTGGAGGGAAAGACGCGATATGGGTCATCGTTGATAGATTGACCAAATCGGTCCACTTCTTGCCTTTCAAATTGGGATTGTCTACATAGAAGCTGGCAGAGATGTATGTGTGGCAGATAGTCAGATTACACGGAGTTCCGATGAGCATAGTCTCGGATCGGGATAGTCGCTTCACCTTCCACTTCTGGAGGAGTTTGCATGCTAGCTTGGGCAACCAGCTCAAGTTCAGTACCGCGTATCACCTCCAGACAGATGGGCAGTCGGAGATGACCATCCCGACACTTGAGGATATGCTTCGCACGTGTGTGTTAGACCTCGAGGTTTTTGGGAGGATCATCTTCACCTGGTAGAATTTGCTTACAACAACAACTATCAGGCCAGTATAGAGATATCGTCATTCGAGGCTTTATACGGACGGAGATGTTGCACTCCTTTATCATGGGACGATGTCGGCAAAAGGGTGTTGCTTGGCCTGGAGATGGTTGTAGATGCAGCGAAGAAGGTTTGATTGATCCGGGATAGACTTCGAGTAGCTCAGGATAGGCAGCGGCATTGGGCCAATAGCCACCGGAGACCGTTAGAGTTCGAGGTTAGTTTCAGTTTTCTATTGTGCTTGCTTGTGATTGTTTGTTTTGTTTGTTTAGGTTTGTGTGCTGAGTTTTGATTTTGTGTCTAGGTTGGTGATATGGTGTTCCTGAGTATTTCTCCGACGCGGGGCACGATTTGCTTTGGCAGGGGCTGGAAGCTTAGTCCGCGCTACATCGGGCCTTTCATTATTCTTAAAAGGGTCGGTGCAGTAGCCTATCGACTAGACTTGCCGCCTACGCTCGATGGAGTTCATAACGTGTTCCATATGTCGCAGCTGAGGCGGTACGTGGCAGATCATAGCCATGTATTGGATTATTTTGCGATAGAGGTGGGGCCTGTCATGCCCCGAGTCGACAAACCGTTCGTCCTCGGTGTTATTATGCCGAATCGATTGTCCTCGCTAAGGTATGATGTCGTACGAGTCTGGAATTGCACTCATACAAGGCAAGAATGTTACGTTGATTATTATATTGAAATGCCAACTTGAAACTTCACAAATCACATCAGAATATAAGACATAGTTTAGGAAGATAGAAATATGATTTTCATTCATAGCTTGCAACGAAGTGCAAGTCGTAATTACATTGGATGCCATTGCGGCTATATTGATTGAAACAAAAGAAATATACTCGACAAGCTGCCTGAACTAACACTTGTTGTTCCATACATTCACCCCTTTATATATAAGCCTTCGATTGAATTGGCTTCATAATACTTCGGAATAGGAAGAGCTTCAAAATGCCTTCTCGCACTTCAGCTTTAGTTTAGGGCTCCTGCCACACCTGGGGAGTTGGGGAGGGGGTTAGCAAAACACAATTGCTAAGTGGACGAAACGAACCCACTCGTCTAAACCGACTCTGATTGTTAAGGAAGACATGCTATAGAGTTTTATTTCTATTTAGAACTAAATAAATTCAGTTCATATTGATAGCCATCTTTGAAGTAGTAAAGCATAGTGATTTATCACAATTCTTACCACGGTCGTGCTCGTCTTTGCATAAAACACAGATAACATTTACTACGTACATAAAGCAATAGGTGAGCATGCTCTATCTTATATGCGGTCATTGGTGTTACCACTACTTGGGACTATCTCAACGATATTTCAGCCCGTTCAGTCTAGGTTACAAGCCTGACTGACGGTCCCGTAATGCATCAGTATCGAAGCACGATTATTCATTCCCCCTAGGTCGATTCGATACCGATGCCCCGGATACCGATTCGAGGAAAATCAAACTTGTGCACAAGTTGTCCATGACTATGCCAGTACGTGAACAGTTTAATATATGCAAACAGATTTGTATAGCGCGGACAGTATTGAACGACATTATCATTTCTCTCAACTCATGCAACGATTCATTTTCCCCAAAGCCGTACTTTCGATTTAGTGTCCCGTAGGCACCAAATTGCCCGAGGCATCATAAGCCACGATCGATGTTTCATATTATTTTGCAGCATGTGAAATAGTCTATCTTTTTACTAGAACCTTAAACTTTCTCGTTTTGGTGAGTAGATTACTCTAAATCAATACGTTTTTCCCGAGTTCTTGATCTGAGTGGATTGGCATGCATTTAACTTGGCATCATCGATTAGAATGAGTTCGAGGCAAAGGAATTTTATTTGTGGGACATAGTAGAAAAGAAGGGTTCGAATCACCCACCAAGTACTTTGATCGTGCCGACCATCAAAGCGCTTTGCAATGTTCAAGCTTTAGTTACGCGAGCTCCTGCAATGACACCAACACTTAGTTAGAATTCTTTCTTTATTCCTTCGCTTCGAAATTCGTAGATTGTATTCAGAAAACGACGCAAAAGCACTTTCATCAAAACCAAGCGGCAAAAGCTCTAAGAAAACCATACAGCAGTACAGTCCCGTCGAAGGGACTCTTATATAGAGCTCATTCGCCGAGACGCAGTCCGCTGCTTCTAGGACTTATTCTAACAGAATTCGTTCAATTAGTTGGATTGATTCTCGTAACATTCGTCCAAATCGATTTGATCGATGCCGCAAGATGTTATCTTTTACCAAGCTCAGCAATCGAGTTAGATGGCCATCTAAGTTTTCGACCGATCTGACTCGATGCAAGCATATTACGAAGTTCGTCGCCTATCGAAAGCGGGGCACTACAGGGCCTACTCTCAACTATCCAGAACAGCTTGTGGAGATTCTGGATCGTCGAGAGAAGGTGCTCCGGAACCAGGTTATACCCTTGGTTCGTGTTGCATGGAGGCAGCACTCTCCAGGTGAGTCTATCTGGGATAGGAAGGATGACATGCAGGAGCGTTTCCCTTATCTCTTCGATCCTTGAGGTATTTGTTCTTTTATTTTTTGCTTGTATTTTTTGTGCTAGTTTGCTCTAATTTCGAGGACGAAATTATTTTAGGGGGTAGATTTGTCACTTCCAGTTTTCAAAATTAAAGGTAAATTTATTATTTTTCATATTCTAATATTTTGTGAATATTTATTTATTAATATTGTATTTGGGGATTAGTTTAGTCGGATTTGAGACTTGTCTAGTTTAACTTGTGTTAGTGGCCCGGTTAGCTTAGACTCTAGTCAGAGCCCAAGGATTAGCTAGGCATGGCCCACAAATCCAACTTATTAGGCTAGTGCAATTAGGCTAATCCCACATGACTAGTTGACTCATTTAGAGATTAGAACTTTGACCTTTTTGACCCCAAACTTTTGCATGCTCCTAATTAACCGAAGGGGACCTAATGGAGGCAACTTAGACTTTTCACTAGACCCAACTAGGGCTATTCATGGTCGGCCAAGAGAGGCAAGGGTCCCTCTATCCTTTCATTTGATTGTAGCCTCTCTTTTTCCAATTTAGTGTTCTTCCCCAACTTGAGAGCAATCCCTTTGATTTCATCTCCCAAATCCACTCATTCTTCCTCCATTCCTCTCAATCCATCAAGGAGAAGCTGCCTATTAGGAGTGGGGAGCAAGAAGGAAAGTCCATTTGTAAGGGATTCTCGTGTCGGATTCGTGTCCTTTTGATTAATTCATTGGGATATAACTCCCAAAAGCTCTAAATACATCTTTTCTTTACATATTTGATAGTTTTGAATCCATAAAAACCACCCCCATGCATGAACCACCCTTAGGTTTGATATAGAGGCTCTTTTGAGTCCTCAATAGGAAGTTAGGATTGGTTTGATGTCACCTATGGAGAAATTCTGAGGGTGGCCCACTAAGTGTTTGTGTTTATGCCCAATAGACTATTTTGTTTCCTAATTTCCGTTTTATATATGTTAGAGAATAGTTTAGCCACGGTTAGGGTGCCCCAATTAGTTTTCATTTGGATACCTATGTATGTATCTATGTATATTTGGCCTACAAGTTATGTATATATGTAGAGATATCATATTGGTATGTGGATTGTTTTGGGATGATTTTATAATATATACTTTGGTGTTCTTGTGTCTTATGTTAGTTTGTGTGTGTAAGAGGAGAGGATGAGATTTGTATATATGTGTGTGTTGTGAAGAGGGGGGGTTAACTGTGCTTGTGTGTGTATGTATGAGTAGAAAGAAATGGGAGGGAGAGTGTGCTGCTATAGGCATACAGCCGCAGCAGTTTGCTGCCAAATGCAGCAGCCAAATGGCTGCAATAGCAGCAGCAACAGCTTGCTGCAAGCCCTGCAACAGCAGTATTTAGCAGCAGCTTGAGCAGCACATGCAACAGCAACAGCTAGCAACACATGCATGAGCAAGTATGCAGCCCCCTTTGCCTCCATTTGCCATGTATGTGTGAGTGTGTTTTGGGTATATGTTAGTATGTTAGAGTAGTAGTTAGTAATGGTTAGAGAGGGTCTTGTGTCTTCCTAGTTGGGGTGTGTGTGTGGTTAGAAATAGGATGTTAGAAGTTAGAATGTTAGGATACATAAGTTAGTATCCTAGAGTGTTTAAATATAGAAGTATGTATCCTAGAGAGTAGGTAATTAGTTAGAATGTTAGTGTATATATATATATATATATATATATATATATATATATATATATATATATATATATATATATATATATATATGTATGTATCCTAGGATTTCGAGATTAGTATCTTAGGATACTAGGAGTAGTATCTTAGGATACCTAAGTTAGTATCTTAGGAGTTAGATGTTGGTATCTAGAGAGTTACCTAATAGGGATAAGGTAATGGGTTTTACCTACTAGCTAAGGTAAGAGGGTTTACTAGATAACTAAGGTATTAGTTTCCAACTAAGGTATTGGTATTGGGATACCAATAGGAGCTATGATATCTTGGTAGGTAAAGACTAGGAATATTATACTTAGCCTAGATTTGACCTTATTTAACTAAGGTTGACTATTTTGACTAAAAGTCAAAGTTGAGTCAACATCTGACCTAGATTGGACTAGGAGTTGACCAGTTGACCAAAAGTCAAATGTAGGTCAACCATTAACTTAATTCGACCTAGTTTGACTTAGTTTGACTTAGTTTAACTTAGTTTGACCTAGTTTGACTTAGTTTGACCTAGTTTGGCTTAGTTTGACCTAGATTGCATAGCATTCACTAGAAAATCATGCCTAATACTGTTAAACCCTATTTAACTCATGTATATCTCATCTTTAGGTCTGTGACTTCACTCTGAGCCTTGATTCACATTGACAGTTCAGGACCGCAAATGAGTACATTTTCTGATAATTTTTATTGTCTTGATATCTACTATATCCGATTCAGTTTTACTGTTTTACTTGATTTTCGACAGATGGTACACGAACTAGTATACGTTGGATCCTGTCATGAGATGTTATTCCTGGACTTCCTGGTATATGGGTAAATTGCTCGATCTTGTTTTATGTACTTGTATAGACACCGATTTGGGAGTAGGCTGACCCCCTGCTTTTGAATCCCGTGTCATGACGTGTCATGTCCGGATCCAATATATTATTCGAAGATGGGGGTTATTAGAGGTTATGTAACACCCCAAAACCAGAACACTGGAGAGCGGAGGTGAACATAGCCAGCTACGTATAATAAAATGGAATCCATCTCACTATACGGTTACGGCTGTCTAGATATATGAGGGTTTAACTACAAGCCAACAGTCTCTTATGGTCATGAACAAGCCTAGTGTCTCAATCATAAGCAAGTAAGTAAATGTTGCAAGATGTAAGATCACCAAATATACAATAGTAAGGCGTCCTAAACCTTACATATTCAGCTGATCATGAAGCTAGTCATTACAAAATGTGAGGACTAGCAAGAGTTCAGTCATACATGATCAACCCTAGGATTTGTCAATCATGTTACAGCCCGTTGGCAGACAGTAAGTAAAATGTACACGAGCTAACACTTGCTCGATGGCTAAACGCCTCAAAAGAATAATTTTTACAATAGAGTGGGAGAGCCAAAATAAACCCACTCGTTGCCAGGATTCCGTCTAGTGGTCACCATCTGGCTGGAAAGTCGGTAGATCCTCTGGAGCTACTCCGATATCTGGCCAAACAAAACCAGCTGGGTCCGACCCCAGAAAGAGCAAGTGCTACAAGGGAGGCTTCACTTAGGAACTAAAACAACAATTAGCACAAGAATATAATTACATAATAAAAGACAGTGATTAAGGAAAAGCACGACATGTGATATATGATGAGATAACCATGGGACTATTCAGATAACCCGGTTACAACCCGTAAACCAAACAAAGACCGGGGTTGTAACCCTTCGTCTGAACAGAACTTGGTTTCTCCCACCATTTATCGACAAGATAATATAAGAAATCAGGACATGTAACAATCTTGTACAGGATCAAGACAAGACTGGACTGATTATTCCTCATCCAACAATCACGGCCAAACAACAAGTACGGCTTGATACTTTAACTAACTAGGGTTATCACAAGCCTTAGTTACTAGCAATATGCAATGAGATGTTCCTCCAGCCACAAGCCCTGCAGCTAATCCAGGTTATCCAGGCGATTGGATTCATTAAGCAATTATCAAGAATTGTTAGGTGTGCCCCACATGACAGTGGGCTGGAAATGTGCCCTACTCGGCGGCAGGCTACAAGTCCAACAATGGTGGCCAGGATAACGGGATCGCCTGTAACTGGAAAAATCTCTCATGACTACTGTATTATTCTAGTTATTAGCCTTAACCATTTTCAGTAGGTACCCCTGACCGTGGTACTCAGGGGTCCCCATCATAGACATGATGCAAGACAATACTGGTTCATTTGTACAAGCACAATCGTCCACGGTATCCAGGTCATTCATACTTGTCATGTCAAGCTAGCCGTCGCAACAGCATATCGAGAAATATCATGTCAGGTTCACTGTCAAGAGTGTGCCACGGCGGGCCACTATCAATAATTATCATGTCAAGTCTACTTGTCAGGAGTGCGCCACGTCGGGCCACTGTCATGTCATGTTATTGTCAAAAGTGCACCACAACGGGTCACCATCGTATCATGAAACAATTAATATTAATAGCACAAGCATACAAGTGGTAATTAAATATTAGCAGGAGCAAGGGCCGTGGGGGACTCATGAGACTCAGGAAAAATTGGGCCATATGCGGCCAACAAATCACTATCAATCATTACACTAACAATTTGTGTTTAGGGAAGCAATTTAGAATCACACATTATTTAATCACAATAATATAATTTGTAAAGACAGATAAGACAAAAGATAGTGGGACCCACAATTAATGCAAGTATGTCATGCGGCCAGCCAATAAATGTTATCAACATACAATATGCGGCTAGCACACTTTTGCTGCATGCGGCCAAAAATAATAAATAGGCCATGTGGCCAAGAGTGGATGAGTTAGGGGCCATAAGGCAAATACTCAATATATAAGCCATGCGGCTCACTTGGCCATATGCGGCAGAGCAAATTGTTTGAATGGCCAAAGCAATTATTAATGGAGTAATGTTCCATTCGGCCAAGTACTGTTTCCATGCAAGCACTTGCTGATGCAAGCACTTAATGTTGGTGCATGCCAAATAAGCTAATGCATGCAAAATAGATAAGGGCCATGTGTGTACATATGCTAGCAAATGCATGCATATGCGGCTCAAGCACTGTTCCCATATGCGGCCAAGCTTTGGATTGCAATTGCATTAAATATTAATACATTAAATACTAATACATATGTGGCCAATAATTTTTTAGGCCATATGCGGCTAAGGAGTATTCCCATGCACATGAAAATTGTTAATGGCCTATGCATGCAAATTGTTTATGGCCTATGCATGGCCTATGCATGCGGCATAACATATGGAAGCATATGCGGCCAGCTTTTACTAAGAAGCATGTGGCCAACTTTATGCTACCCATGCGGCTACTGCTTGTAATAAGCATGCAAGCTTAATCAAAGCATTTAATATTATGGAGCCATGCATGCTAGCATGTGGAAAGGCATGCTAGCTAGTGGAAAGGCATTTAATATTACGTAAGCTTAATTACGTAAGCTTAATTATGGAGCCATGCATGCATGCAAGCTTATGTATGTTGGCTAAATGCTTGCATATTCATGCAAATGCAACAAAGGCATGCAAATGAAGTTTCTTATGCGGCTAGAGCATGCAAATGCATACAAAATAAAAGGGCCATGCGGCTCAGGCAAAAGCCACTGGCCTATGCCGCCAGGAAATTATTTAATGGGCCATACGGCTCACACAAATAATTGGATGGGGCATATGCGGCTAACCCTGCAATTGAGCCATGTGGCCAAGAAATAAACACTTGCACGTGGCCAGCAAATATTTTAACGGCCATGCGGCTCAGGCAAGTTGCATGCAAATTCATGCAAGCTTGCAAGCAACTAATAAAAAGGGTCATGCAATTAATTACTGCTCATGCGGCTAAGAGCTACCAGAATACTCATGCGGCCAAAAGTGCAATTAATGGCTTCCACAAAGAACATGTCCATGGAAAATACCATGGCCTCCATGCTCCTCCAAATGAACCCAAATCCAAACTCCCGTTGGTCAAATTTGGGTAAAACAGAATTCTCTACAACATGGAATCATCAACTAGCAAAAATATGCAAGTTTGATAGATCAAAATTTTTGAAAACCGAAAATACCACAAAGCTATATTTACAATAATTTAACCATGGAAATGAAAAATGCTAAGTACTAAAGTGGGTTAGAAACACATGAGGAAGACAATGGAACAATAAAAATGGACTTCCTCCATGAAGCAAGGTGTACTTGCCTAAGCTCTCCACTCTCTCATGTTGGTGGAGAAGTAATGGTGAAGAAGAAGAAGTAATGGAAAAGAATTAATGAGGAGAGAGAAAAGAGTGGGGGTTAATAAATGGTGATGGTGGTGGTAGGTGGGGTGGGTTGGTTCTCCAACAAAATCGAACCAAGCCAACAAGCTGAACCGAACCAAGATGAACCAAGCAGAGAAATACCCAATTAAACCAAGCAAGGAGACATACAATACGAGACAAAATACGTACACATATACGAGATACGTAATACGAACCACGGGCATTACAGGTTATGTGATCAATACCCCTCTTGTCACCTTCTGTGTATAGCTCCATCCTCACCGCATGTAGGGTGTAGCCTGACCTGTTCCTGTGCATAGCTTTTCATTATGGCCGACCTGATCCTGATCATATACATTCATGTTTATAGCCGGCCAAATGGAACAGCCTGATACAGACCCAAGCCGATCACATAACGCTCTAATATCTCAAGGCACTGTTTATATTTACATTGTACATCAGATATTTCTGTGTTGTTTTACATTCCAGTATTCCACACCCTAACATGATATCCAGTTTTACATGTACTGCTTTATTTCTAATCTTGATATTTCATCTTGTATTCCATTATAATTATCTTTTATAGTATTTATCAATTCACATGAAACTGCTGTTGGCGTTTGTACTTGCTCATATCCTGATAGGATAATCCCGTTGATTGTACAGATGATTTAGATGTTGATTGCTCGACCTTCTATGGGTTTGACATAGACGGAGACTACGACCTGGATCTTTCTGTGGAGCCGGTGCCTGTAGAGGACGCACCGTCCGTAGTGACCTAGTTTAGTTAGGTTTGACTGGATTGTATTCCAGCTAGTTATTTGAGACTTGTAGTACTTATTTGGACATTGTGTTATGTCTTAAATTCTGAACTTGTGTTGTAACTTTGCATCTATTTCCATCGTATCTTTATCATATTCATGCTTATCTTCCTTAGATGTCTTTGTGATTGAGTTGAGATTATATTCCTCCGTGCAGAGATGACAGGTTATATACTTTGTGTCTAGATGTTATATTTTAGTTGACATATACAACATTCTACCGCCGACTCTGCTGCGTAGGCTGGACGTACCCACGTGCTCGTACCCCTAATCAGGGTGCGGATCGTGACGCAAATTAAAAATTAATGGTTACTAAGTCTATCATCTTCAAAACCAAAAAAAAAACTAATACAAGTCCGAATTCTCGAAACAGTCCACTTATAAATATAACAATGAAGTTCCTCATTATAAGATAAATATTTCTAACCGGTTATGTTTTGTTTCTTTGTTGTAGCTGGAAAGATGCATCATTTCACAACAATATTGGTAGTATATTGGCACGATTGATAAAATAATATCTTGTATATGTTTTATCCAGTTGATATGTGACTAGTACCTTTGTCGTAGCTGCACAAAATCATGATTTGACAAACGTATTGGTACTATATTGGCATGAGGATCTTAACATTTAGTACATGAAAATGTAAAGTTCTTTATACTAATTATCAAGTATAATAAAACATATTAAGTCATCCTAGCATCAATCACCAAACTAACAATATTATACAAATACTATATTGCCAATAGTATCTGGAATCACATAATTAATGATGAATATATGAATATATCGTTTATTGCATCTATATTATTTGTTCATCCAATAATATATGTAGAAGAATGAACAAACAATTTTGACCTTTCTTGGAAGATAAAGGATGAATAAAAAAATTGATTCTTGTGGCCAAGTAAAGCTCTTCTTGATTAAAGATGGGACAACCCGGACAGAGTTAAGATCATGTCGATCTTACCAACCGCGACGCAACGACTCTTCGTTGGCACGGACTATCGCATGCACGTCCTCGCCAACAACGTTACCAACTGGAGCCCGAAGGTGCCCATCACCTTCCTCGATATCACGACCATGTATTGGACAATGGTGCTGATAACGTGTTATAGAAATAAAAAAGAAAGAAAGAATGTAGCCGAATGAATGCTCTGAGACTTTTCTCATTAACATTATATATGAAGAGAAAACATGCTAGAGGTGGTTATAGATAGGGATAATGGCATCCACATTTGGTCTTATCCACAAATCATAACATTGTTCATATTTTTTAGGATTGTCAATTATTTTGACAATCCTACCAATTGGAAGAGCTGTCAAATTTTTTGACAATCCATTATTGTCCCCTTCACGACTATGGGCGAATTTTCGAAGTTTGAAACCCTAAGTGGGTTTGAAACTTCAAAAATTCATCCACAATGAATCCTAAACCAATTTTTAGTTACTAGATGTTAAAATTTAGGCATGAACATGAATATGGATTGAGAACAATATTTAGAATTTGGGAGAAGAAAGGAGAAAAAGATAAAAAAGTAAAAGAAAAAAAAAGTTGACTTTTATACTATGTAGTGGGCAGTCCATAATAATTTATTTTTGAGTGACAAACCTGTAAAAAAAAAATTGACAGCCAAAGTAAGTTTTGTAGTGCCTTTATAATTTACCTTTATAAATGCATACTAGAAGGATGTAGACAGAGAAGATGATATAGGAAAAAGTTATTACGTGTTTTAGCTACATACTGTTCAATGTGTCAAACATTTAACTTTAAAAGAAGCATCAATAAAGTTTTTGGCAAAATGTAAAAAATACAAACATGTTATTTTTCTTAAGGCGTCTTATGTTTTTCATTGTTCCACACACTATTGTAGTCAATGTTCAACGAAGATTTTAACAACGTGAGAATGAACAAACAAGTTAGTCCGTGATTTATGTGTCAGAAACTACCCCTATATTTTACGTTAACTATCCCTATATTTTTACACTTATTACAGAAACTACCCCTACTTTGAAACTAATTACACGGACCACCCCTATAGTTTCTATTTTCTATAAAAATATAACACTAGCTATCCCTATGTTTTATAAAATTTCTAAAGGAGAGGGATGGTGAGTGTAATTAGTTTCAAATAGGGGTAGTCTCTGTAATACTCATGAAACATAGGGGGGATTGGTGTATTTATTTCTCATAAAAATGAGATTATTTTATTTTATTTCTCTATACATAGTCCCTGATTTGGAATAGATTTTTTAGTAGGCCCATTTGATTTTTTAAAACTTGCAAGAGTATTTTGACATCCATATATTGTGAATGGGCTAAGTTTGCCATTAGGCATAAAATTAATAACTTCTAATAATTATTATTTTAATTTTCTTTTAATTATTGTCTCATTTGTGCTTGGAGGCATGCCTCCAAGGAGGCTCGAACCCGCGCCACTGCGTCGGGGTGTTCCACCGTTCCCAACGGACTACGGCCACTGGGACAAATTTATTATTGTTGTTAATAACAATATTTAATAACAACAATAAATAAATATTGTTGTTATTTTCTTTTTCTTTTAGGTATGCATTTAACCCACCCTTCCGATGAATCTTACTAGTTCCAACTATTGAACCATTCCCTGGTCGCTCTAATGAGCAAAACTTATTAATAAAATTATCAAGACATTATTAGAAATACATATATTCAACTACAATATAATAAATAAATTATGGTATCATTTTTTTAAGGCTTAATTACAACTTGTTACTCTCAACTGTCACTGTTTTTCAACTTGATATCCTAAACTTTTTTTTTTTTACAATTTGATACCCTGAAAAAAAAAATCGAAAATACCCTTCCCCTATCTCTCTTCCCCACCCCCACCCACCAGCTGCCCCCTCCCTCCCTACTCCCGCCGCCCTCCGGACTGCCCCCTCCTCCTCCCGTCCCCCCTCGGCTGCTCCCACTCGCGCGTCTCCCCTCTCCCACGCCCCCTCCTCTCGCCGCCCCCTCGACCGCCCCACCCGTGCCCTCTCCTCTCGCCGCCGTCCCTCCTCCCACCGTCCGTCCTTACTGTCTCGCACCGCCGGAAGAGGCCGGGGGGGGCATCGATCGCCGGAGAAGAAGGGGGGGTGCATCGCCGAAGAGGGACGGGGGAGAGAGAGGGGGGAAGGGATAGTTTCGAAATTTTTTCATTTTTGGGTATGCATTTGAAAATATTCAATAGTTGATGGTAACAAATTGTTTAGTAAAAAAGTTTAGGTTATTAAGTTGAAAAACTGAAATAGTTGAGGGTATCAAGTTACAATTAAGTCTTTTTTTAATTGTCCCGACTTAATATTTTTGTTCGACTGTTACACAAATTGTTTGACCTATTTTAAACAATCAATCCGTTTTAAGAGAGAACAACTCAAATACATTAGTTACAAACCACGTACAGAACTCAAAATATATGCACTTAATTTAGTATTATTAAAGTGGTTTCAAAAAAAAAAATTAGTATTATTAAAGTCGATAAAGGATAAGGTAAACAAAATTATCTTTGGTTAATTTATCTAAATAGAACATTTAAATGTTCGGTTAATCCAATTTTATATGTACATGTTAAATAGTTTACTCTAAACGAGTCGGATTCGAATTGAATCTAAACAAGTCGTTCATGTTTTTTTTTTTGAAACCTAATCCGACTGTCACCCTACTGTGAAGGTTCTTTATTTCAAAATACTTAATCTTGAAACATTGCATGCCTCGTAACACCCTCAAATTCGGGTGCTTGAAACATCTTATCTTACACTATATAATGAGGCTTCAAAACGGTTCAAAAGTGAGCCGTCTAAGTCGTCATTATATTACGGTCCATTTTATTTTTTAAAAAAAATAAATTTTGTAAAAAATGTTGAAAAAAGTTTAAATTTGTCAACATGGAGAATCAAACTCAACCAAACAAGAAAAATACCTCACACCTTAACCACATAAGTTAAAAGAAATATTTGATTATAATTGGATACTATTCTTATTATCAGTTGTTATACATGCAAAGCACGTGCATTTACTAGTTTATGTAATGACTCGTTATTGCGATTTCGTAGTCCAATTCGTGACGTGAATACTTCCAACATAGTAAACAAATAAATATGCAGTAGTATAAAATCATTATTGTTCAATATTTAAATACGGGATGGACATGGTAATGTAATTGGTATTTTTTGATTACAACCCACACACTTACACATCCTCACGGTTGTAATGTAATTGTTTTTACATCGTAAATCTAATTCAAGTGTTTGGTTGGACAAAAAAAAGTTGGATGCAATGTAATGATGATTACAGTCTTGATTAAAATTACATCACTTTCTTCTAAAATCAATTACTTAATAAAACTCATGTAATCACAATTATATTACAACTTAAAACTTACCAAATTATTAGTATTTTAAATATATTAATTTTTACTTATTAAAATTTTAATATTTTAATATCTTAGTTTTTAAATTTCAAAATCTTTAATTTTAAATTTTCTAATGTTTTATGTTTTCATTCTAATAATTAATTATTAATAATATATTTTAAACTTTTAGTTTTATTTTTGTTATTTTTTTACATTTTTAATCTACTAATCTAATAACCATTAATTTATAATTTATAATTTTTTAGTTTTTCTTTTCTATATTTTTTACATTGTAATTTTTTTAGCCTTTTAGCTTTTTTATTTTTAGTTTTCAATTTTATATTTATTTTACATTTTTATTAAAATTTTAATTTTCTTATTTTGTAACCTTTTTACTTGTTTACTTTTTTATTGATTTGTATTTTATACGTTTTTAGTTTTTTAATTTTCCAATTTTTGTATTTTTGTAATTTTTTGTAATTAGTTAGAAAATTTTAACTTGTTTTTAAAATTGTAGTTGTTTTTAATTTTAACTTGTTTTATAATTGTAGTTATTTTTGTAATTTTTAATTTTAACAAGTTAAAATTGATATTGTATTATATGATTTTGTTTTTACGAATTATATTTTTCCGTCAATAATATAATTGTATTACAAATTCAATTTCATTATGACTAAGATTATAATTACAAAAAATTTGCTATAGAGTACTCAATTTTAAGAAAATTGCGTATATAGTAACATGTTTAGAAAAATTACAAATATAGGGACCTTCCGCCAGACGAACTGGCAGAAATTGGACACGTCCAATTTTCGCCAATCAGTCTGGCAGAAATCAAGCTATTTTGGCCTGGCGTGCATTGGATTGTGTGGGGAGGGGCACGGGTTGGTTTTTTGTTGTGTTGTTTGTTTTGTTTTTTTGTGTGTGTGGTTGGGGAGGGGCTTGGGTAGGAGTGTTCAATTTTTTGTTGTTGTTGGGTTGTGTGTGTGGTTGGGAAGGAGGGATGAAGGGGGTAGGTTTATAGAGATGTGTTGTATAGAGAAGGGTGGGTTGTTTGGTAGTTGGGTTAGATAGGTGTGTAAGGTTATAAGAGTGTCATTCGTTACTCCTAAAGAATAAGAGAACCACAGAAGAGAAGAAGAAGAGAACCAGAAGACAGGAAAAAAAAAGAAGGTTACAAAAGTTTTGATTTTGATTTTTTTTTTTGTTCGTGTTACCTTCTTAGAATTTTGTATTGCTAACAAATGGATCGTCAAAACGATGGGTGTATTCCGGGAGGACCCACAACAGACATGATTATCCAGCAACGTGAGTCGCATATATCAAAGTTAATATTTTTGGAAAGGTATACTAAATTTTAATTAAAAATAATAATTATTTATATATTTTTTATTATGTAGTAATAATGACCATTATGTAGTATTTAATTTTTTTAATAGTTATATGATTATCCTGACGATATACGAATGCGAGAGCATGTGACATGGCGTTATGAACACAACTTAGGATGTTGGAATTTGACTAGCGAACAAAAGGCTATGGTGGTCATATTTGGATTAAAATACATTGACAAGATAAGTTTTCTACGTCATGATAGAGATTTGATTTTCACCCTAGTAGAGCTTGGTAGCCTTGACGAAATACATTCCAACTACTAGTGGAAGAAATGACTATTACTCTAGTTGATGTAGCAAATATTGTAGGATTACCTATTACGGGTGAACCTATAATATTTAATGAGTCATTTTCTGCTGATACTGTAATTATTGAGTATTTAGGTGTGGAGCCACCAAAATTATAAAGCAAAAGCTCAGTTACCTTCTCTTAGCTCCGTCACAATTTCATGCACCTAGATCATATTGATGATGACGAAGAGGTATCTGTTGATGAGAATCGAGTATGTATAACCGATAATGTTAATATTTATGTCATATCGTATATACTATTAGTTTAACACCTATTAATTTCTTACAATTTTTCGTCATTTGTTTAGGACATTTCTTGCACAAGGGCCTACATACTCGCCTTAATAAGTGCAATTGTCTTTTCCGACTCATTAGATATGGTAAACTTGAATTATCTACCATTCTTGGAAGGTTTGACAACACCTATATATCACGCATGGAGAGCTTCAATGTAGGAATATCTATACAACTCCATGTCAGATTTTGTACGCGTGCTGCCAGATGATAAAGTTATGAAAAATTTAAATGGATGCATGACTTTAATACATGTATAAAATTTATTGTTCATTTTATATAAAGTTACAATTTATAGACTTATATCAAGTTATTCTTTTCTTTAATAGGTCTGGTCCTACGAACATTTTTCTATCGGTAAACCAGTGACTGGTATTGATTCCAATGCTGATAAATTTCCAGTAGTTTTACAATGGATTACAACTGCAGTAGATCCAGCACATTGTGTTCACTCGAGCACCTCCATATATCGGGGACAATTTGATACGCTAAAGTATATAGAAGTAAAATATGTTAGTTATTCTTTTTTTTCAACATTTATTATGGTTATATTACTTATTATTTTTCGACACCAAATTGGTTACATGGCTACCTTACACGCATGAGCAGTATCAATATGCTCCTGAAATGCAAAGAACATCATATAGCTTGAGTCTCCATAGATTTTATATAATATACCACGAAGATATCATGTTTCATCCCGCTGATCGTGTTATACGACAATTTGGGATGAAACAGATTATTCCAGACGATCCACCATGTTTGAATCGTGGTAGAGCCAGTGCAGCTGTAAGAGCTAGAAAAATGATTCATGGGTGAAATTCTAGGTTTGAGACACATGGTGTGGCACATCTATCTCAGCTGATGGTAGATGTAGAAGATGGTTAGTTTTGATCTCTTATTTGCTTAAAATCATTATAAAATTATATGCTCATATTTGTTGAATTGGTGTAGCATTAGGAAATAATGCATATAGAACTTAGTGGGGGAGCTCCTCGTATATGTAACAAATTATACTATTGTAAGGAGCCTCGATTCCAACCACGAGCTCTAGATGATTCAAGCCTGTGTAAATTTTATCACCATATGATTGGGATGGTACGTATTACTTTAATATAATCTTTGTGTTTATAGTACCTATTTATAATTTGTCAAGTCTTATATTTCAGCCTCCAAGTATTAAGCAAGCAATCAAAAATCCAAATCCCGAAATGTGTAGAACAAAAATAAATAAAATTTGGAATTATATGAAAGTAGATCCGGCTCCCCCGAACCCTTCAATACATATTCCTGACGATTATCCTATAGGCATTGATGGACAGCGACATGCACGTCCCCGAAGGAATAGACACAATGTCACGCAACCTCAAGTCCTCCATGATAGCCCACCTTAACATGCTTACGAAGTCCCGCCTCAACAGGCTGGCGAGAGGACTTCTCAATGGGCCGACGAGGGGACTTCGCAATGGGCCGGCGATAGGACTTCTCAATGGGGTGCCCAAGGGACTTCTCAATAGAGTGGCGTCGAGATTTTTTAATGGAGTGCTCAGGGGACTTCTCAATGGGATGGAGAGCCGACTTCTCAATGGGGTGGCCAAGAGACTTCTCTATGGGATAACATATTTGCTCCCGATCTTCTTAATTATACACAGATCCTGACGACTCCATCAGTGCCGATACCTTCTCAACCTGATGATACACAGAAAGAAGGTCGTAATGTGCCCCCAGAGAATACGACAGAGATGAGAGGCCGGCTTAATCTTAGGGAAGTTGAGCGTAGAAATTATAGGCAGGATGCAAGGGGAGGTAGATGAGATAAAAGTAGAGGAGAGGTCGCTCAATCTTAGGGAAGTTGCTAGAAAAGTAGCACGAATAACATTTATTAATCCTTTTTTGTTTATCATAAATAGAAAAATTCTATTCCATACATCAAAATATCGATCAAAAGATATTCTAAAACAGCCTAAAAATTAGCTCCAAGAATCAATGTTTTCACTTTCAGCAACAGCATAAGCAATTGGATATAGTTGATAGTTAGGATCACGAGCACAAACAATAAATAAGATACCGCGATATTTAGATGAAAGAAAAGTAGCATCAGTACTAATCACATGTAAACATCCCTTTAAAAATCCATCAATGCATGTCTTGAAACATATAAAAATCCTTTCAAAGCTATTGTGTTCATTAGTCTTTATAAAACATCTGCTACCTGGATTTGTCTCGATAATTGTAGAAGCATATCGTTCAAGACTACCGTAAGCATTAATATAACTACCATTTATTTCAGATAAAGCAATTTATCTAGCTTTCAAAACTTTTGAATATTTGATACGTATTCGATGTTCTCTATATATATCCTTGACAACATGCGATGGACTATACACAAGGTTATAAACGGCGATAGGCGGTTGCGCGGCAGAAAGGGTCCGCCTACCGCCTAGGCCGCCTAGGCGCCACCTAGGCGTTTGTAATATTTGTTTATTTTTTATCCATGTTAATTTATTTTGCATAATATGTCATGTCCAAGTAACTTGTATGTAATTGTCTGTAGACTGTAAAAAGTAAAGTATTATGCTATAGCATATTTTTCTCTATAACATGTTAAACTTCGACACCAACTGATGTTTATGTTTCATTGCAGTTAGGGAGATTCAGAGACCAACTAGAGTCTGGACTCTGGAGATTGGAGAATATGGAGATCATTCCATACAAAGAAAAAATAATAATCAAGGGCTAATGAGCTATACTTGTAATCTTGTGTATGTGATTGTGTGTAATAGACTAATAGTGTCATACAGTATATATGGGATGTATTTTCAGTTTCAAAATGGCAGATATGGATATGTAATTAGTTAGACATGAGATTATTGTCAGACTCAATATATATGAGATTATTTAAGAAGTTGACGTTTTTGAGAAGTTGCTACAGGCTATAACAACTAGTTAACATTTTGAAAGGAGTAATATGATATGAGACCAATATATATGAGATCATTATTTATTTGAGAACTTGAGCATATTGTATATGAGAGAATCCATACAAAGGAGCAAAAAAATCCCTTTAAACACATATCTCATAATGAGTAAACCATGCTCAGCAACTACAGCAGGTTAAACCTATATTTTGAGAATCTTAAAGAGCGCAAGTAAAGTGCCTCGGAGAGCTTGTTACCTGGATTGCAATTGGAGAACTTGCACTGTAAAGGTCTGCAGTTAGAATCAAGTATATATATTGCTCATAATACTTTATGATAACTTACTTCTTTGAAGTACTATGTTGACCATTGAGCATCGCTGACATTGCAGAGAAATAGCTATGAAAAATAGCTCAAAATAGTTTCAAAATAGCAAAAGTCATAATAATGTGGTGTGCAACACAGTCTAAATTCTCCACAAAACAAAAATCCAGAACAATGTGGTATTCGTCAAGTTCTCCACAAAACAAAAAGCTCAGAGAACATATGTATGTAAGCTTCAAAATAACAAAACCCTCAATTTAAGCTCAAAGTTCTAGCAAAAATCCAAGTCTAACTACTTTAAGTCTTCTAAGTCTACGCCAATGCCATCCACCAAATCCATAATTCTTTCATCGTCCGATTCAAAATCCACCTCTTCATCCTCCTCCTCCTCGGACGTATCAAGGTCTTCATCAAGTTCTCTAATTGGGATATTTCTAGCACTCCTCCTTGCTTGAAGTGCTTCATCCGCTCCTGATGCTTCCGCCACCGTTCTCCAAGTAAGTCCCGAACCCGGCTTGACCTCATCATCATCACCACCCTCAACAAGCCAACCTTGAGCTTCATTAGCTTGCGAACATAGTAGCAATTCTTCACCCATCTCTCTCTTACACTTCTTCTTCGTAAGATTGGAATTAAATTTGACATATACAAGGTCGTTCAACCTTGATGCCTCAAGCCTATTTCTTTTTTTGGTATGTATCTAAACAATAAAAATGGGTCACAAATTAACTATTCAATGCATAATAAAATCTAGGAAGAGAACGTGATTAAAAAAATCTACTTACCCCCTCAAATTGGCTCCAATTTCTTTCACACCCGGATGAACTACTAGTTAAAGAGAGAAATCTAATTGCTATCTTTTGTAAATTTAGGATGCTACCACCATAATTTGACCACCATCCAACTACACATTAAGAGACAAAAAAGAACCAAATTAGAAGTTTAGATAAACAAAAAATGTATTAAAGTCTTAAGGAAAAAGATTTACCCGGATCAAACTCATAATATGGAGCATCCTTCTCATATGCCGCTTTGTGCCATTTTTCTTCCAAAGTTCCCGAATTTGCTCTTATATTTCAACAACTCATCATTAGAGATTGTGGATTGCATGTCCAAGTCATCGGGAAAAAGTTTCTCAACACAACTCAAAAATTCATTCATAACATTTTCATCATTCTCTATGCTTGGATCTTTGTAGTAAAAAATTGGATTCAACAAGTAAGCGGCATAGTGCAAAGGACTATCAAGTCTATTCTTAGACTTGTCATCAATAATCTTCAAGATAGGTTTGGCATTCTCATCTTTCTTGAATGCAATCTTAGTCTCTTCCTTTGCTTTTCTAAGTGCACCTACCACAAAGGGCATGGAGGGTTTTTTATCCCCATCCACTAGGCGTAAAACCTTCACCAAAGGAGTAAATACATTCAATGCCAATGCAACATTATTCCAAAAAGAGACCGACAAGATCGTTGCCTCCGCCGCATTTTCCTTCACACTATTCCTTTTTGCTCTACTCCACGGATGTAAACATAAGCCTTAGTGCATCTTTTTTGCCTTGAAGACTTTCCAATGTCAAGAAAGATGTAGCAAATCGAGTCACTCCGGGCCTTACAATATCCCTCTTCTTGGTATATTTTTGCATAAAAGCCAATGTCCTATGATGTGCATAGATGAATACCGTTAAAGCCCTTGCTTTTTCAAGCATTACACTAAACTTTGATAGCTTACCGATCCCCTCAAGCATGAGATTGATGGTATTAGTTGCACAAGAGCTCCAAAAATATGAGGAAAAGTGTTTGCTAACAAATCCGTCGCCACCATATTATTTGATGCATTGTCCGTCACTACTTGAACCACATGTTGAGGACCAATTTTTTTAATGTACTTTAGAACAAATTCATGGATATATTGTCCGGTGTGCGCCTCTTCAGAATCTTCCACGGAACCAATGAATGAAGTGCCAAGCTTGCAATTAATGCACAAGTTTATAATGCTTCTCCTCTTACGATTTGTCCAAGCATCGGTCATGACTGAGCACCCATTCTTCATCCACTCCTCTTCATGATCTTTGAGTGATTGTTTGGTCTTTTCGACTTCCTTTTTCAACAATGGCTCTCTTAGTAGATATTGGCTTAGAGGTTTGTAGTCGGGGCCAAATTGTCCAATAGCTTCCACAAGTTGTCTAAAGCTTGCATTATCGATAGCATAAAATGGAACACCCGACTCATATATCCACCTAGCCACATACTCATGCACATCATTTGTAAATTTGTTTTTCAAAGCATCATTAATATTTTGTTGTTGTGTCTTGTTTGGATCAATGGCGGTTGTCCATTTATCAATAGATCCAAGACGATTTGGTTTCTTCTTTTTTGACGAATCTTCCAACACTTGACACTCATCTTCTTCTTCACCAAATACATCAAATACGGTCCTCTCTTCTTCTAGCTCTTGCAATCTCTCTCACTTCTTCTTCTTGTTTTGCTCAAGATAAGCTCTAACTTTAGCTTTGTCTTCACCCGATGCCTTCCGACATGCTTCAACTTCTCCTATGATTTCGGCTATGTGATGCTTCATACGAAATACTCCTCCCTTAATAAGCTTGCTACACAATTTGCATATGATCCCATCTCATTTTTCTTTACAAGCTTTAATTCCATATTCCCAAGCAATATCGATAGACTTTGGCCTCAATTCAACCTCGGTTTTTGCTCTTTATCCTCCATTAGCCTTTATAGAACAACAAAATATATCAGTATAATTAATAAAAAAAACAGATATTCAATATATATATATATATATATAAACATATTATTTTTTAGTTTTAACCAGAGGAGAGTGTTTCACTTAACAAAATGCCCTTAAACGGCTTTTGAAAGAAAACGAGAAAAAGTACAAAAGTACAAGTAGATTCTGGGAAGTATTGCTATGGAAGTCTGATCTGAGAGCGATCACTTTGTTCCTTGGACCACACGATAATGATGAAGAGAACTGCTTGAAGAAGAACAATCGGAAGAACTAAGTCACCAGAAAGGTATCGACACAATTGGCACAGTCGAATGCTTTCCTGCTTTGCTTCACTCTGTTCTTGAGAAAAAGTTGAAAAAAAAACACTCTGGAAAATCACTTTGCTCTGAAAGTCTCTGGGCTCCAAAATCTTGTCCCTTCTGTGTAAAAAATAAGTCTATTTATAGACTAGACCCTCTGTGCATAAAAAGCAACATAATTGGGTCTCTACGCAAGTAACTGTCACCCATGATTGAAAATCGACCTCTACACGTGATGACACGTGTCCCATATAGAGTTGTGATCTCTACGCATGGTGACATGTGTCCCACAACTTCAACAATATATGGAAAACATGTACACACGTTCCTCGATAAGTGTGGCATAAAAGCCACGTATGCAGACCACGTTCTCACATAGCCAGAAAAGATTGAGCATAAAATAACCCAAAACAAACTTCCTGCGTAAAGCGGCTAAAAAGTAGCCTTGAGCGTATAGCTAGCTCAAATAAACTCTACGCACACAAAAATAGCTGAGATATATAGCCTTGAGCGTAAAAACTCAAATAACTTTCATGCGTAAAGGAAGCGATCTTTTGAGTGTAAAGTAGCTCATCTGCACATTAAACGACAAGCGTTGGATTTGGTACAAAAATCTTCTTGGCTTCTGTGCAATGTTCTGTCAGAAAATTATTCTGTCAGAACAGTATCACGCGCATTAAATACGGTCTGGACAGCCTGTCGCTCTCCGCGTAGAGTTTGAGGATGACTCTTGCGTAAAGGAGTTCGCGTAGAGTTAGACTCTGTTTGATCTCTGCGTAGAGCTTGAATCTGACTCAGTAGAGTCTTTAAATGGGCCTTGCGTAGAGTCTGACTTTGCGTAAAGTTCTCAACTTCTTTGACTTGGTCTATGAAGTTTATTTTATGCTTCTACAAGACCCCCTTCAAAGTTTTCAAAATTTTCTAAGATTTGAAATACTTTGAACAGAAGCGTAAAATCTGGCATATCCAACAGTCATCCGCGTAGAGTTTGGGATACCCAACAGTCATCTCAGAAGCATAAAATTCGGGATACCAACAGTCATCTCAGAATTTGAACCGATTTCAAAATTCTCTATAAATAGAGCTTCGCTAGTAGAGAGAGAACTTTACTCATCTCTCGTAATCTCAATCTTCTTTACTCTTATCTTCAAAATCCCCATTTAAACCAATGGCACCAAAGAGCAAAACCACCGTCGGCGCTAAGGGCAAGAAGCCCGATGTTGCTGCTTCGTCGATGGCTGAACGTGCGGAGACCACCGTTCCATCATCGGTGGCGACCCGGAAGACTAATCCCGCTGTGGCTCCGGCCATGATAGGTGAAACCCTATCTAGTTCGGCCGTGGGTTCGTCGGAGAAGAAGAAGAACCGAACAAAAACCCTAAATTTACGCCCACGTTTATACGTGTCAGCGTAGAATAAAAACCACCAATTACGCCCACGTCTATACGTGTCAGCGTAAAATAGAAACAACAAAATATGCCCACGTCTATACGTGCCAGCGTAAAAATGTTAAGCATTAAATACGCCCATGTCTATACGTGCCAGCGTAAAAATATGAAAAATACGCCCACATTCAAATGTGCCAGCGTAAATACACACGTGATAAGACTTTACGTAAAAGTCGATTCTGAAAACAGAGAATTTTTTGCATTTAATTTTTTAATCAACTTAACTTCTACGCATAAGCGTAAAATTCGCATAGTCAAGCCCTCTAGTACAGAGTCTTGATTTTTATGTGTAACATTCACTTGCGTAAAATATCTATGTGAATAAGTCATCTACGTAAAATTCAAATTAGATTTTTACTAACTTGATTCTTCTTTTTCTTTTGGCAGTAGACTTGCAAATTCATCCTCTCGCAAAGATATTCGGCTCACCAACTGATATTGTGGGCTCAAACTACCTGGAGAATTTATCTCACGTCGAGTTCCCACAAACCGACAAGCAGTATCCCCATGAAAGACAACAACTGATAGCTGCTCAGGAAGACATAATGCTGCTGTCATTGATAAATAGAGAATTGCTGGTGTCGCTAGATAGCCATCAATTTTTGAAGCCTGCTTTCATGTTTGGGGATGCTATTATTTTTCAATCACAGACGAACCCCAAGATGGAGGCTTGGGTGTTTAAGTTTGGAGAGAGGGCGATGTATCTCCCAGATATGCCAAGAGATTATCCCCTGTCTTCGTTTATTCATGCCACCCACCCAAGACAGATGATCTAGAACCTGACTCCTAACAGTCATGGTATACCAGGCAGAATTATTTTCAAGAGGGACCGGTCCAACCAAATGGGCTACCATACCAGTACTCCCAGCGGTGGTGTCATTCCTTTCTCCGGTTTACTGCCTGGATTTACACCGAGCGAGGGCTCAGCTCTGATCCAACCAGTGCAGATACTAATGTTCATAAACAAGTTTATGAAAGCCTCAGTGCTATATCCCCAGGTCAACCCTAAGCTGCCAGGGTGGATGACCCCTCACAATAATAACTGAATTCAACTTAGTGCTTGGATCATGAAGAACTTTGAAGCGGACCTGCGAGCCATTGGGTTGTTTGAAGCAGTAGCCTCCACAAGTCAAGGCATACCAATGAATAATAACTTGTTCTTAGCCTTGATGGAATTGTATATCAGCTCGACGGGGACTTTTGCAACCCCAATAGGTGAAATGGGTCTCGCACTGCATGAGATACAATTTATCTCCAAGCTGCCAATAGAGGAAGCTCCATATGAAGAATACGTTCCCTCCAACCGGGAACTAGCAGAAATCAGGGAGAAAAATTCTCAGTTAGTTGAGGTATACCAAGAGTTGATGTGCCATTATCTGATTTGCACCACTATGTATAAAAGTGGATCACATTTGGCATACATCAATAAATGGACAACATATCTATTCTACCATAAGAATAGAATATTCAAGGATGACAAAGAGAGATTCCAAGACAACAAGGCTCAACCCATCAACCTTTTTTCAATAATTCCTGCTGATACAATAAATACTTGGATGATCACCTATAAGTCTCCAGACAAATATTTGACCACCAAGACCGGAGAGTTCCCTGCAGGAACTGAAGCATTGAGCTTTCTGAGACATGGCAGTCGGAAGCTCTCAAAGGAAGCCTTGTTAGCGGGCTTTCTTTCCCTGTGGCTGCGAAGATGGGTCGTACCAGGGACTGGTACAGTCGATAGGATTCACCGAAACGTACTATGGCCAGCAGTACGTTTGGTATTCAAGGCCAGAATCAACCTGTTATCGGCAATTGTATGTCGGAAAAAATGCAAGTTTGTGAGCATTTGGTGATGAACTGATCAATAATGCTCCTTACCGAAAAGATTTCCCTAGGGTGGAGATGCCCTACACTTATTTGATGGGCTGGTTATTGCATCACAACTGCAATTTACTGCCACCAGGCCCTGGAAATGATACGGAGGTATTCCTCCAGAAGTTTAATAAAGCCACGTGGACTGCGACTTCAGTGGTGGATACCCGGGCAACATTAAACTTCTCCCATGGGTGGAATTTTTTCTGCACAAGACCATCAGTCCCTGCTGACTGTCTCGATGTGCAATTTGAAGATGTAGGTCAAGAGAGGAGTGGGATACATGCACTAGTCTTTAAATGGCTCATATGCATCAGACCTTCGCATCTGATGTATAGAACTGAAGACAACTGTATGTTCGAACCGTATTTATCCAGTCGGTTCGCTTGTCAGTTCGGGTATGACCAACTTCACGTTGGTAATCCCTCCACTAACTTCAACTATTATGGAAAATTAGTTGATGGTGCAAGGGCATGGAGGTATTTCAGTGCTGGACGTACCTGTGCCAGATTCCGTGTGTCCACTGCTACAAGTATAACTGAGCTACGAATGCTCCATTCGTATGCTCACTTTTATGCCTCCATTCGTTCCTTCGCAAATGACTACAGCATGAAGGGAAGTCTTCGATGGGACAAGGAAGGAAATGTCGAAGAACCAGTTAGGGTACCTTCGGACATACCTGATGATATTGTTGTTCCAGATGAATATCTGGAAGCACTCCCTATAGGAATGTGGGAACCAGTTGCAGGACCCATTACCATCACTACAACCCGGAAGCGAAAAACAGATGCAGCTGTTACTCTCAGGGAGAAGAAGAAGAAAATCACTGTTAAAGGGCCTTCCAGACAGAGAGCCGCTACTCCAGAAAGTGAAACTCCTGTTGAAGAGCCCCAAAATATTATATCTTCTTCAGCTCAACCTGGAGAAGGGTTTTCAGCATCCCAGCTAGCAGCAGCAACAGAAGTTGTAGGAGTCCTATCTCCTGGACGCCTCAGTACTTCACTACATCTATCTTCGCCACAGAAGGCAAAAGCTGTTGAAGACACCGCCTCCACTCATACTGTTGATCCAGAACCCATCCCTTCGGATGAACCGGCCCTTGAATTAGAGGATGATGACTGGGATCAGGATTATGACGCACTCTTGGCGCGTCCTGCACCTACTCCAGGTAAATATAAATTACACAAAATTTATACAAAAATATGTATTATAATTTTTTGCATATTAATTACTTTGCTTAATTTTTGTAGGTGTCATCACTACAGCAAAGTCTGTGGCTCCTCCTCAAGAGGTTTCCCATGAAGAAGAAATAGAATCTGAAGAAGAGAGTTCTTCTTCAAAAGAAGATTCTGCTTCTAAGGAAGGTTCTTTATCTATGGAGGTACAACAAGAGCCTGTAGTAGAGGCCCACCAAGAATTGCCTTCTCTTGCTGAAGAAAGAGAAGAAGAACCGGCTGCAGAAGAACCAGCTACAGACGAAGAACCAGTTACATATGAAGAACCAACTGCAACTGAAGTACTGTCAGAGCTTGAGAGGCCTGCAGTCAGCAAAGGTGATGAAGACATTATCAATCCATCAACCGAAGTCAGAGACATAGTAATAGCACCTTCAGTTATTACTACTAATCCGGCACAAGTTCTTGAGAAGACAGTGCCTGAACCTGAATCGATTACGATAATCACCATTCCCAACGCAACAATCACCGTCACCGAAACTCAAGTAGTTTCAGCTCCAGAAACGGCTGGAGAAATGATCCACGAAAGTGCTGAAGATATTGTCTCTGGAACTCCTGGGGATCAATTAACTATAGTAACAACAACAACTACAGCTTTAGCTCAACTTGCTACTAAAACAACGACGACATCCGCTCCCAGTCTTCAGAAGAAGGATTTAGCGGACCTTGCTTCCACACCGAGCTCCAATGCAGAAATGAATCTTTTAGTTGAGATTCATACTGAAGCTTTTTATAAAACCTTAGCGGCCTTGATCAAGATGGTCCTGAAGGAGGGCCTAAATTATGAAAGCTTAAAGGCTGCGATTGCTCCCACCATTGGGAATGTTGCTATGTTCAATGATGCTGAGAGAGCAGCAGCTCTGGAGAAAGTAGTGGAAGGACTTGAACAGCCTATTAAGGAATATTTAAGGCAGTCAAGTGAAACCCTTGAAAGTCTCATCCAGATTGAGTATGATGCTTTATCAGCTGAATACATCACTCGGGAGACTATTTTTAAGGAATCTCTCCAAGACTACAGTAGCAAAGTTGCCAAGGAGCGAGCTTTATTGAATGAAACTAAACCCCTGCTGGAGACACACAGAGACGCCTATGAAACTTCAAACATGAGAATCTATCAACAAAATGATAGAATTCGTGAAGTTGAGGCAGAATTGGCTCGATTGAAGGCAGAGAGAGAGCAGATGATTGCAACTCGAGACAAACATCTGGCACAGAGCTCAATACTGGAAGAGAAGGTCTTTGGTGCTGAAGCTACCATAAAAACCCTTGATGACGCCAAGGATAAGATGATAGCTGCTTTTGTCGAACTTTCGCATCTTTGTACTGCAGAGGCTCGTCGCACCATAGCTACTACAACTGTACTGAGTTCTCGTGAGAGGCGTTTAGCAGAGTTGCAGAAAATGCTTGAAGATGTATCTGCTCCACCTTAGAAAATAAAAAATTTTGTATTCTTCCTTTCATATCATCAATAAAGAATTTTGTATTGTCTTTCTTTTGTTGTAATATTTTAAATCATGCAATGAATGAAACATTTTTTTTAAAAATAGTTGTGAGATAGAAAACAATTATCAGAGGTAATATGGACATGATAAGTCTTCCAAACTCAACAAAGTAGATTATATCTATCCAGAGGTAATATAGACATGATAGATAATAAATTTTGTTTTCTTTTTAGAGTATACAATACTATCAGAGGTAATATAAACATAATAGATCGTAATGACTGAAAGAAAATAGATTAATATCTATTCAGAGGTAATATGGACATGATAGATAATAATGAAAAGAAATAGATTTAATATTTATTCAGAGGTAATGAGGACATGATAAATAATAAATCTTTTTTCTTTCTGAAATCAGATGGTAAGACAGAAAATCCAAATTCTCTTTTAGGAGAATAAAGAATCAGCTTAACCAAACCTTGGTAGCTGGAGAATAAGAAAGAAATTCAAACGTAATATTTCTTCAAGAATTTGCCATTAATTGGCATCATAAGCAAATCTCCATTAGGTTTCGATAACCTATAGGCACCATTGGAGAATACTATCTCGACTACATAAGGACCTTCCCATTTAGCTTGGAATTTGCCTTTGCTCTTATGAGTCATAACCATAGGTCTTCGGACAGCTAAGACTAGCTCACCGACTTTGAATACCCTCTCTTTAACTTTACGTTTGAAAGCTCGAGATATGCAGGCTTGATATAGCTCGATGTGCTGTTGTGCTTGAAGACGCTTCTCGTCCAGTCCTTCAAGTTCCTGGAGTCGTAAGCGATCATTATTTTTTGTAGTTAGCTCATTAGCAATGGCTATTCTAAGAGACGGGAAATGGATTTCCAATGGAAGAACAGCCTCGCATCCGTAAACCAGTAAGAATAGTATAAAACCAGTGGGAGTTCGGACTGTTGTTCGATAAGCCCATAAACATTCTCCAAGTTTCTCATTCCAATCACGTTTATTAGAAGAGAGAAACTTTTTGAGAAGTTTAATAATTGTTTTGTTGAAAGCTTCCGCTAAGACCGTTAGCAGCTGGATTGTAGGCTGTAGAAGCTAAGTTCTGGATCCGATTCTTGTCACAAAATCTATAAAATGCCTGACTGGCAAATTATGGTCCGTTATCATGGATTATCCTTCGGGGAACTCCGAAACGATAAATGACATGATGTTTGATGAAGCTAACCACATTAGACGTTTTCACTTTCATAAGAGGAACTGCTTCTGTCCATTTGAAAAAATAATCGGTTATAGCCAGGATAAACCGATGTCCTTTGACAGAAGGGGGATTAATCGGACCAATAATATCCATGCCCTAAGCTTCGAAAGGCCAAGAAGCTTGTCACGCCCCAGTACCGAAATATAGAGACGGACTAGGCCAGCTACTCCATATGAGGTATATAAACGTCATACGACGATCGTGGCTGTCAAGAGACAAGGGGGTGCATGCTACAATCAAGTCTCCTATGGTCTCACAGAGCATCTAGGTCTCAATCAATCAAACAAGAAGCAGTAAATAATGATCATATAAGATAAAGCAGTAAGGCGTCCCCGACGCATCATCAAAATGATCATGGGGATCTAGCTTTATAAGTTAGCTAGCCCAGAGAATCATAGGTACATAATTGTATTCAACTGCAGTCTGATTTAATTATAAATTATGCAAAGACAAAATATCCAGATTAGCCGGCTAAACAGGTGCCGGTGGCTAAACGCCAGAACATAAGTAAAGATACTAGAGTGGTGGAGAAGAAACCCACTCGAGTCCTCCGCTAGCCATGCTCCTAGTATGCACCATTGACGTCGGGAAAGAAGTTTGGGTCCTCAGGCGCTGCTACGAGATCTGGTCAAACAAAATCAGCGGAGTCAGCCCCGAATAGCAAGTACCACAAGGAAGCACAAAAGAGTGAGATAAAACCCCAAGCATAAAATAATAATACTAGTAATAATAAAAGCTTCCGGTCGTAACCTCGGTCCACAGCCTGTCCTAGCACGATAGCCCAACCTAACAACCAAACAAGGACATGGGCTGGACCATGCACCATGACAGTTCATGTCCCTCGGCTACTAACGGAAGTTACAAAGCACAGTCAAGTCATTTTTCAAGCGGCCATTCATTCATGTGGCTTTTTATATTTGGCGGAATTATCCCTGCGATACTGATTAAAAAGAATCCTCAGATCGTGTCAACCCAGCAGGGCTAGCCAAACCATAAGACATATAGCACATTGATTATGCACCGGTCCCCTAGAGGGCTACCGCGCTAAATATATAACACATAGCTCGTAGGAGTCAGATATAGCCATCCGCTATAGGCGAGTGAAACCATATCCGTGGTGGCCAACCCGACACGTCGGGACTGGGCCTGGGGTGGCTAGTATGGCACGATCTCGGGATTCTTCCCACCTAATGCATCTACCAAGTTAGTTGCCTAGTTAATCCCTAGGTTATCCTCGGTGTTCACATGTCGTGGTCACATGCTCACTCCCCTAGATGTCGTACATTGTACAAGTACCCCAAGAAGTGATCCGTACTGGCTCATAGAGTCATACATATGTACCCCCTTCTTGGTGTTATACAACACACAACACATACCACATCATTGCTACTGACCAATCGCTATGTAATTGCTGGACTCTTGGAGGTACTGACAGGTATAACATAGGAACACTTAGTACTTAGGATAGCACATCGGTGCTCACATAGATTGTACCTTAGTACACACATAGGGTTATCCAGCATACACATAGGAGTTAGATCAGAAATGAGGACCAAGACACAAGAGGAAATAGAACAAGAATGTATTATGCACTTAGGGTATGAAGCGCTCGCAAGTCATAAAGTGGCCCTAACGGCGCACGGGCAATGTGCAAGGTAAAAGGTATACAAGGAGCAAGGTGCACAAGGTGCCAAAGTCACATATGAACTCTAGTTAAAGTGAGACATGAAGATTCTTGAAGCCAAGACAAAGATCTACAACTTTCATGTTGGGAGTTGGAAGAAATTCTGGCCACAATTCAGCCAAATAGGACATAAAACAGCCAAAATATGCACTATGCGGCACTATACAGCCTTCTGCGGTACTATGCGGCACTCCCATATGCGGCTCGGACACTATATGACACTATGCGGTACTCCCATATGCGGCTCGAACACTATACGGTACTATGTGGCACTCCCATATGCGATACTATGCGGCACTCCCATATGCGGCTCGGTACTATGCGACACTCCCATATACGGCTCGACACTATGCGACACTATGCAGTACTCCCATATGCGGCTCGGCACTATACGGCACTTCCATATGCGGCTCGGTACTATACGGTACTCCCATATACGGCTCGGCACTATACGGCACTCCCATATACGGCTCGACACTATACGGTACTATTCATCGTCCCTGCCAAAACCAGGACAGATGACATAAAAATTGTCCAAATATTGTTTTGGTCATAACTTTCTCAAAATAAGTCAAAATCTAACTTTTCAAAGGTCAAAATTGTGTAGAATCAAATTTTCTACAACCTAGGACCATTAGTTTTCGAAAATAACCAAGTTTGATAGATCAAAACTATATAAATACATAAAACCTTAGTTTTAGAAACTTAGATCTACACAAAACTAGCCATTAGAATCAAAAACTCCAAGAACTAAACTTGTAGAGAATGAAGAGAAGAAAAATATAGACAAATAATATCAAAGAAAAAATTAAGAATAAAAAATGCACAAATCTCTACTTTTGAGCAAGCTGTACTTGCCTAAGGATGGTGGTTGAGGAAAATAAATGAAAGAGTACATGAGGAAAGAGAGTGAGGAAGAGAATATAAATAGGGGTTTGGTTGGCTTAAGAAAACCCTAATCTCTAAACATGCTCTAACCCTTCCATTAATGACATGCTTAAAAGCTACATGCAACCATTAAGTAATAATAAATAGAATTATGCACATGTTAAATACGGGATACCATGTACAGAATTCATGAAAGAATACGTATATCGGGATCGAGGAGTGACATCTCTATCCTCCTTAGAAAAATTCCGTCCTCGGAATTTCAACCAAGACAATGATAGAGGAATTTGGGCAAACAAGGTGCAATTATACACAACCAACCTATCATTAGCAGTCATTGATCATATATTTCAAAATGGTACAAAACAAGCATGTAAATAAATTACCAAGGCATGAGGAGAAACATACCTTCTGAGTCGAACAAGTACGGAGATCTAATCTCATCTTCGCGCTCACAGGTTGACTCTCCCGGAGAGTGATGGCCCCAAGCGACACAGACAAGGCTAATAGTCCGGTTCTTGAGCACCTTCTCACGCCGGTCCAAAATAGACACGGGTTGTTCCTCGTAAGTTAGGTCGGTACCAACGACTAACTCTGAATGGTCGAGGACATGACTCGAATTCGGGACATACCCACGCAACTGAGATACATAAAACACATCATGTACGCCAGATAGCGAGGGAGAAAGGGCAAGCCGATAAGCAACATCGTCTACCCGAGCAAGAATCTCAAAAGGACCAACGAATCTTGGACTAAGTTTTCCTCGTGTTCCAAATCTAATGACACCCCGAGTAGGTAAAATCTGCAAAAAAACTTGGTCACCAACACCAAACTCTAGAGGCCTACGATGTTGATCTGCCCAGTGTCGGTGTCTGTCCTGCGCGACTCGAAGCCGCTCTCTGATCAACTTGACTGTTTTCACGGTCTGCGTGATCATCTCTGGTCCCAATAATTTTCGTTCTCCCACATCGTCCCATGCCAGAGGGGACCTGTACTTCCTTCCGTATAATGCTTCAAACGGTACCATCTGTATACTTACCTGATAACTATTATTGTAAGAGAACTCTACTAAATGAAGATGATCTTCCCAAGTTCTGCCGAAGTCTAAAGTGCAAGCCCGTAATATATCTTCCAAGGTCTGAATGGTTCTCTCTGATTGTCCGTTCGTCTGCGGATGATAGGCTGTACTGAACCTCAACTTGGTACCCAAACTTTGATGCAAACTCCGCCAAAAGTGAGGTGAACCGTGTGTCTCGATCTGATACTATGCTGACTGGAACACCATGCTGTCTCACAATCTGCTTCATATACATTTCTGCCAGCTGCTCAGTAGACAGCCCTACTCTGAAAGGAAAAAATGTGCAACCTTCGTGAGCCGATCCACGATTACCCAAACTGCGTTTCGACCGGTCGGAGATCTAGATAAACCGGTCACAAAGTCCATCGTGATGTGCTCCCACTTCCACTCTGGAATAGGAAGCGGCTGTAACAATCCTGCTGGTCTCTGCTGCTCTGCCTTCACTTGCTGACATACCAAACATCTGGATACAAACCTCGCTATTTCCCTCTTCATGCCATTCCACCAAAAGTGTTACTTTATATCTTGTTACATCTTTGTGCCTCCGGGATGAATGGAATAAGGAGAACTATGAGCCTCTGACATAACTTCTTGTCGAAGGTCTCCACCTGGTATACAAAGACGGTTTTCGAACCTAAGTGTACCATCCTCATAGATTACTAGCTCCTTCCTGAGACCTGACTCACACTCTGATCGAAGCTTCTGGATCCGCGGATCCTCTGCCTGGGCTGCTCTGATCCTCTCTACTAAAGTAGACTGAATCTGCAAACTGGCCATAATTCCTGTATCTTGTGGCAAGATCACTTCAATTCCTATTTCCTGAAGGTTTTCCAAAATATGCATGTGCGAGGTTAAAACGAATGTACCACCTCTCCTGCTCAAGGCATCTGCTACCACATTCACCTTGCCTGGATGATACTGAAGATTTATATCAAAGTCCTTCAGTAATTCCAACCATCTTCTCTGTCTCATGTTCAGGTCCCTCTGGGTAAATACATACTTTAAGCTCTTATGATCAGTGTAAATCTCCACTCGATCCCCATATAAATAGTGCCTCCATAACTTAAGCGAGAACACTACTGTTGCTAATTCCAGGTCGTGGGTCGGATAGTTCTTCTCATAGCCCTGAAGCTGTCGAGATGCATATGCTATTACCTTACCATGCTGCATCAATACACACCCAAGTCCCTTTCCGGATGCGTCATAATACACTGTAAACCCTCCCGATCCTACTGGAAATGTCAAGATCGGGACTGAGATTAATCTCTTCTTCAACTCTTCAAATGATGTCTGACATTCTGCTGACCAAACAAACTCTACATCCTTGTGCGTCAAACGCGTTAAGGGTGCCGAAATCCTGGCAAAATCTGTCACGAACCTCCGGTAATAACCTGTCAATCCTAAGAAACTACGCACTTCTGCTACCGTCTTCGGAACTGGCCAATTCTCTACTGCCTCAATCTTCTTCGGATCTACTGACACTCCTGCTCCAGAAATAATGTGTCCCAGAAACGAAATATGATCCAACCAAAACTCACATTTACTAAGCTTCACACAAAGTTGATGCTCCCTCAAGGTCTGCAAAACTGTCCGAAGATGTTTGTCATGTTCTTCTTCACTGCTGGAATAGACAAGGATGTCGTCTATAAATACTACTACAAACGTATCCAAGTATGGCATGAAGATACGATTTATCAAGTCCATGACACGGCTGGAGCATTAGTTAGTCCAAATGGCATCACCAGAAACTCATAATGCCCATACCGCGATCTAAATGCTGTCTTAGGTATGTCCTGCTCCCGGACCCTCACTTGATAATATCCAGATTGAAGATCGATCTTAGAGAAGACGTAGGCCTTACTCAATTGATCAAACAAGTCATCAATCCTTGGTAACGGATACTTGTTTTTCACTGTTACTGCATTCAACTGCCGGTAATCAATGCACATTCGCGTCGATCCATCCTTCTTGGGTACTAAAATCACTGGTGCTGCCCAGGGAGATTCGTTGTCTCGGATAAACTGCTTCGCCTTCAGTTCTTTTTCATGCTGGTGTAACTTGTCCTACTCTGACTGCGATATCCTGTAAACTCTGCCGACTTTAGGCTCTATTCCAGGATTCAACTCAATACAAAACTCCACATCTCTCACTGGTGGTAAACCTGGAAGCTCATCTGGAAATACATCAAGAAACTCTCTGACCACTCTTGGTAATACAAAACTCCACATCTCTCACTGGTGGTAAACCTGGAAGCTCATCTGGAAATATATCAAGAAACTCTCTGACCACTCATGGTATCTGCTCCTGTTCTGCCAATGCTTCTGCAACGATGCCCTTGGGTCGATCCTCCAATGATCGAACAAAGACGAACTCCTCAACGCTAGGTACATTAAATACTACCCTACCTCCCCGACAATCTATCGTCGCATGACTGTCTCTCAACTAGTCCATGCCTAGGACAACATCAAAGTTGTCCATAGGGAACTCAATCAAAGATGCGGGCAATAATCGTCCACTCACTACGACCGGACATGCTAGGCACACTCTGCTAACTCCTACAAGCCCATTACCAGTGAGTATATTCATCCTCTCTAGCAATGCCTCGAACTCCAATCCAATACGTGTCGTAAATTATACAGATATAAAAGAGTGGATAGCCCCCGAATCAAACAATGCTACTGCAGGAAAAGAGGTAACAGAAATATTACCTGCAACCACGTCGCCTGAAGCTAGTGCATCCTCTAGTGATAAGGTGAAGGCCTAGCCCTGGCCTTGCTGAGCTCCCTCCTGCTGCCTTCCTTGACCATGCTGTCGCTGCGGCCTCTGCGGGCCTTCCTGGTTCTGCGCCTGGCGAAACATCTGAGCCTGCATCGGCAGACGCTGGGCTAGCGGCCTTACGGCCAATGTCGGTCCTCTGTTCGGTGCTGTCCCCAGAGCTGGCAATGCCAAAAACTGCTGAACTGGCCCTCCTGGCCTCTGCATCATAGGACAATTGGCAATTCTGTGGTCCGGACTGCCACACCGTATGCACAATCTGTTAGTTGAACGACACACATCCCTAGTGTGCCCTCCCTTACCGCAGTAAGTACATCCAATGGGCGCCCCCTGGCGCTGCTGCTGGTTCCTCTGCTGCTGATGTCGGACTGGTGCTGTTATCTCTAACACCGCCGTCCTCAGCGGTGCTTCTGACTTATTAATACGGATGCCGGGTGCTGGCGCCAATGTTCGCTGTACTGCTCCTCCGCCCCTACTCTAGGAATGGGACCTCTTCTGGCCCCCATGTCTTGTCACCAACCTTTGTTGGGTGAGTTCATGCCTCCGAACAGCCGTTAAAATGGCGTCAAAAGTCTGATAGTCGCGCCCTTCTACTAGCTGTAGAATCTCCAAATGAAGTCCTTGCTGGAATCTCGTTGCCTTCTCTGGCTCTGTAGCCACCATCGTTGGTACAAACCGACTCAGTCTGCAGAACTCCGCTGCATATCCATCCACCGTCTTACCAGCCTGCTTGAGACTGATAAACCTCTGTTGTAGCTCATACCGCACTACCACGCCAAAGTACTTGGCCTTGAATCTGGTACTGAAGCTATCCCAAGGAACATGATGCCTCATTCCAACCTCTTCCGATGCCCACCAGTCGCGGACGAGATCCTGAAGTAACAGTCTGACCTGGTCAACCTTCTCTTCTGCTGGAACCTTTGCTGCGGTCAATATGGCCTCGACATCCTGAAGCCAAGCATCCGTCGTAATGGCATCCTCCGTGCCATCAAAGTATCTCGGGTTAAGTCGACAAAACCTCCCCGATACTCCTGAATCATTTCTGACACTTCTCTTAAGGGCTAATTGTAACCCCTGATTCAGTAGCACATTCTGTTCCTGCTGCTGGGTCTGCTATTGTTGATGGGCTGCCACCTGACGCTGCTGAGTGGTCAGGAATCCCCGGATGACCTCCAGGAGTGCTGCAGCATCAGGCACTATCGTCGCAGCCGGCACCGCTGGGGGTGCAGGAGTTTCTAGAACCTACGGTTCCACTGGCTCTGATATCACTTCTACTCGTATCTGGTCAGGAGAAGGTATTCTTTTCGGCTGCTGTCCCGTCAAGCCATGCTCTACTGGACGTTCCTCCATGTTGGCCTTACCAGCTACTGAGAACGAAGCACCCCTATAGAAAAAGATACATGATATCAAATGACAGGACGAGGAAGATTCGAGGATGCAATTCAAGTTATCAATCAAGGTGAGGGAAGAGAAATCGAGGCAAGAGATTCAAAGAGAACAAGTTTTGATTAAGACTCCTATAATAATAATACCCCACATGTCTAAAAATCAGACTTGCATGGACCACCAATAAAACCTTGTCACGCCCTAGTACCAAAATACGGAGACGGACTAGGCCAGCTACTCCATATGAAGTAAATAAACGTCATACAGCGATCGTGGCTGTCAAGTGACAAGGGGGGCATGCTACAATCAAGTCTCCTATGGTCTCACAGAGCATCTAGGTCTCAATCAATCAAACAAGAAGCAATAAATAATAATCATATAAGATAAAGAAGTAAGGCGTCCCCGACGCACATGGGGATCTAGCTTTATAAGTTAGCTAGCCTAGAAAGTCATAGGTACATAATTATATTCAGCTGCAGTCTGATTTAATTTCAAATTATACAAAGACAAAATATCCAGATTAGCCGGCTAAACAGGTGCCGGTGGCTAAACGCCAAAACATAAGTAAAGATACTAGAGTGGTAGAGAAGAAACCCACTCGAGTCCTCCGCCAGCCATGCTCCTAGTATGCACCATTGACGTCAGGAAGGAAGTTTGGATCCTCAGGCGCTGCTACGAGATCTGGTCAAACAAAACCAGTGGGGTCAGCCCCGAATAGCAAGTACCACAAGAAAGCACAAAAGAGTGAGATAAAATCCAAGCACAAAATAATAATACTAGTAATAATAAAAGCTTTCGATCGTAACCTCGGTCCACAGCCTGTCCTAGCACGATAGCCCAACCCAACAACCAAACAAGAACATGGGTTGGACCACGCACCATGACAGTCCATGTCCCTCGGCTACTAACGGAAGTTACAAAGCACAGTCAAGTCATTTTTCAAGCGGCCATTCATTCATGCGGCTTTTTATATTTGGCGGAGTTATCCCCGCGATACTGATTAAAAGGAATCCTCAGATCGTGTCAACCCAGCATGGCTAGCCAAACCATAAGACATATAGCACATTGATTATGCACCGGTCCCCTGGAGGGCTACCGCGCTAAAACATATAACACATAGCTCGTAGGAGTCAGATATAGCCATCCGCTATAGGCGAGTGAAACTATATCCGTGGCGGCCAACCCGACACGTCAGGACTGGGCCTGGGGTGGCTAGTATGGCACGATCTCGGGATTCTTTCCACCCAATGCATCTACCAAGTTAGTTGTCTAGTTAATCCCTAGGTTATCCTCGGAGTTCACATGTCGTGGTCACATGCTTACTCCCCTAGATGTCGTATATTGTACGAGTACCCCAAGAAGTGATCCGTACTGGCTCATAGAGTCATATATATGTACCCCCTTCTTGGTGTAATACAATACACAACACATACCACATCATTGCTACTGACCAATCGCTATGTAATTTCTGGACTCTTGGAGGTACTAACAGGTATAACATAGGAACACTTAGCACTTAGGATAGCACATCGGTGCTCACATAGATTGTACCTTAGTAAACGCATAGGGTTATCCAGCATACGCATAGGAGTCAGATCAGGAATGAGGACCAAGACACAAGAGGAAATAGAACAAGAAGGTATTATGCACTTAGGGTATGAAGTGCTCGCAAGTCATGAAGTGGCCCTAACGGCGCACGGGCAATGTGCAAGATAAAAGGTGCACAAGGAGCAAGGTGCACAAGGTGCCAAAGTCACATATAAACTCTGGTTAAAGTGAGACATGAAGATTCTTGAAGCCAAGACAAAGATCTACAACTTTCATGTTGGGAGTTGGAAGAAATTCTGGCCACAATTCAGCCAAATAGGACATAAAACAGCCAAAAACAGCCAAAATATGCACTATACGGCACTATGCAGCCTTCTACGGCACTATACGACACTCCCATATGCGGCTCGGACACTATGCGGTACTATACAGCACTCCCATATATGGCTCGAATACTATGCGACACTCCCATATACGGCTCGGCACTATGCGGCACTCCCATATGCGGCTCGACACTATGCGGCACTATGCAGCACTTCCATATACGGCTCGGCACTATGCGACACTCCCATATGCGGCTCGGCACTATGCGGCACTATACGGCACTCCCATATGCGGCTCGGCACTATGCGGCACTCCCATATACGGCTCGGCACTATACGGCACTATTCATCGTCCCGGCCAAAACTAGGACAAATGACATAGAAATTGTCCAAATATTATTTTGGTCATAACTTCCTCAAAACAAGTCAAAATCTAACTTTTTAAAGGTCAAAATTATGTAGAATTAAATTTCCTACAACCTAGGACCATTAATTTTCAAAAATAACCAAGTTTGATAGATCAAAACCATATAAATACATAAAACCCTAGTTTTAGAAACTTAAATCTACACAAAACTAGCCATTAGAATCAAAAACTCCAAGAACTAAATTTGTAGAGAATGAAAAAAAAGAACAATATAGACAAATAATATAAAAGAAAAAATCAAGAATAAAAAATGCACAAATCTTCACTTTTGAGCAAGCTGTACTTGCCTAAGGATGATGGTTGAGGAAAATAAATGGAAGAGTGAATGAGGAGAGAGAGTGAGGAAGAGAATATAAATAGGGGTTTGGTTGGCTTAAGAAAATCCTAATCTCTAAACATGCTCTAACCCTTCCACTAATGACATGCTTAAAAGCTACATGCAACTATTAAGTAATAATAAATAGAATTATGCACATGCTAAATACGGGATACCATGTACAGAATTTATGAAAGAATACGTATATCGGGATCGAGGAGTGACAAAGCTGCTGTAGGATGTAAAAATTCAGAGGGTTGATGAATAAAATTAGCATAAATCTGACATGCTTTATACTGTCTGGCATAATCCACCGCGTCTGCTATCATAAAAGGCCAATAATAACTCATTCTTCGAATACGGTCCTATAATTTCGGACCTGGTTGATGTACACCACAAACTCCATCATGAACTTCACGAAGTGTTTGTTTGGCTTCACTTTTCGAAAGATAATGCAATAAAAGTCCGTCATAAGAACGACGATACAACATGTGCAAAGAAGAATCGTAGTAAAATCGAAATGATCGTCTTTTGATTGATGCAGCTTCCTTTGGATCTTCTGGTAAAATTCCATAAACCGCATAATCAATAAATGGACTTCTCCAATTCCTTTGCTGAGAATTTGATTCGGTAGTATAACTCTGTTCGATATGTAAATTATTCTTGACACAGAATAAATCTCTATCCAATAAAATAATGGTATTTTGTCTTCTAATTGGAATTGCTAAGTCTGCAGCTAGACTAGCGAGAGCATCAGCTTCCAAATTTTGAGAATGTGGTACGAATTCAATGAAGAATCCTTTGAATGAAAGAGCCAATTCGATTATCACTTGATGATAAGGAATGAGATCAGGGTTTCTGACTTCATATGTCCCTCTGACTTGATTAACAATCAGTTGAGAATCTCCATATGCTTCTAAGAACTCAATATCCAATTGTTTTGCTACTTGAAGACCAATTAGCAGGGCATTATATTCTGCCACATTATTGGAACATGGTTCATTAAGGGAATAAGCACGGTATATAACCATTTTATCAGGCGAAACCAAGACGATGCCTACTCCGGAGACAATATTGCCTTTAGGCCCAACTCATGATGCTCCATCAAAGTATAATTGTCAAATGCCATCCCTCAAAGTTATTTTGCAATCTACAACTTCATCTGGAATGTCTTCATATAACTTGGAAGTCTCAGGTATGGGGTGAGCTGCTAAGAAGTCAGCTAATGCTTGACCCTTCACTGATTTTTGAGGTATGTAGACCATATCATAGGGAGTAAGCAACATTGCCCAGGTAGCTAAACGGGAGTTAAGAATACTCAACTTTTTCATCAATACCCTAATAGGATTTATTATGGATATGACATGAATAGTCTGTCCCGTTACATAATGTCACGTCTTTTGAATAGCAAAAACTAAGGCTAGACATTTTTTTTTCCACAGGAGTATACCTGTGTTCAGCTCCAACCATCATTCGGATAAGATAATAAATTGTCTGTTCATGACCCTTATCACTTTTCTGTGCAAGAAGAGCACCAAGGGAATGATCTAAGGCTCGAATATACAGCAAAAATGGTCTTCCCACTACTGGGGGTACTAAAATAAGTAGATTTGTAAGGTATTGCTTGATGTCATTGAATACTTTTTGACATGCTTCATCCCAAACAAATGATACACCTTTCTTCAATAAACGAAAGAAAGGTTGACATCTTCCAGAAAGATAGGATATAAATCTCCTGATATAAGCAATACGATCATGAAAACCACGGAGTTCTTTCAGATTACGTGGAGGACGCATTTCAAGAATTGATTTTACTTTATCATGATCAACATGAATGCCTTGAGAAGTAATGACAAATTCTAAAAACTTGCCACTGGAAACCCCTAAGAAAGATTTAGTAGGGTTCATCTTTAATTGATGTCGACGTATCAACTCGAATACTGTCTTCAAGTCTTGAATGTGATCATCTTTTAATCGACTTTTGACAGCGATATCATCCACATAACATTCAACTATTTTTCATAAATGTTCATAAAAAATATTGATCATGGCCCTTTGATAAGTAGCACCGGTATTTTTCAGACCAAAATGCATAACTGTATAGCAATAAACTCCAAGGGGTGTACGAAAAGCAGTATGTTTTTCATCTTCTGGATGCATCTTAATCTGATTGTATCCTGAGAATCCATCCATGAAAGACATGCGTTCAAAACCACATGTATTGTCTATCATGACATCTGTAATCGGAAGTGGAAATTTGTCTTTTGGACAGGCTGCATTAAGATATCAAAAATCTATGCAAACTCGAATTTTTTCATTCTTCTTCATGACAGAAACAATATTGGCAACCCAATCTGGGTGTTGCTCTTCACGGACAAAGCCACATGTAATCAGCTTTTTGACTTCTACTTCAATTGTATCCATCATATCTGGTCAAAAATGCTGCTGCTGTTGTTTTACAGGTTTGGTATTAGGAAGAATATTAAGTTTATGAGTAGCTACTTTGGGATCCAGATCCGACATATCCTCATAACTCCATACAAATATATCAATATATTCTTTAATCAGCTTTATCAACTCTTCTTTTTCATCTTCAGAAAAGTTTTTACTGATGAATATTAGCTTAGACGTAGTTTCGTCTCCAACGTCAATCTGGACAATTTTGTCTTCTGTAGGTGGCTGTCGTTGTTCAAACCGAAGCTCCCACTGAGTGTCCATTTGTTGTGCCCAAGAAACATTTTTAAATAGTTCAGATTTACCATGAGTTTGAACCATATTGACTGAAAAAATGCACTCAGATTCAACATACTGGCCTCCTTCAGAATATGATTATAAATAACTAGAAAAAAATTCTTCTTCCATATCTTCATTAAACATGTGGGATGGATCATATCCCAAACCATGACGAGTTTGTTGATAAAAATGGATCGGTTTGAACCATATTGACTGAAAAGACGCACTCAGATTCAATATACTGGGTTCCTTCATAATCTGAGGATTGTGAATAACTGAAAGAAAATTTTTCTTCCATATCTTCATTAAACATGTGGGATGGATCATATCCAAAGCCATGACGAGTTCATTGATAAAACGGATCACCACATAACGATAATCGTCTACCTTTGCCTTGATTGAGACCTAGCATAGTTTTTAAATCATATTCCATATTTTGGATAATCTTAAGAGATTGTTGACTATATTTGTCAATTCTGATTTTTTCTTTATCTTTCTCTACGAGATTATCTGTCTAAATAACAGGAATATTTTTAGCCAAGCCAAACACAATTTGACGCTTGTTTTTTTTATTAGAAGGGATCACAAAATAAGATTCTTCGTGACGTCTATAAGTTACACAAGCTTGTGATAATGAGGCTACAGGTAGAAGATAAGGAGAAGATGTTAGGAACCTCTGAGCATAGGGTCCAATATCGACATGAGAAGGAAAAAAAATTCTCTTTATGATTAATATATAAGGTTTTCTCTGTATTTATGTCAGATTTATGTTGATGACTTTGATTATCAGCAGATAAAGTCATTCTTTCAATAAATTTGATAGCCATATACTCCAAAAGAAAATCTTTATTAAAATGAGAGAATACAGAATGATCAATATTTACATCATTGACAGACTGACTACTACGCTTTGGATTAATCATTAACGGACCATCCTCCGTCTTTGGCGTAGACTTGCCCAGGTTGATAACTAGTGGCTCTGGATCAGTTGTACGAGAAGTACGTCCTTTAACCTTGATCATGAAAGGCTGATCACTAGTATTGGCTTGAACTCGACTTTTGATCGGAATCTTCACAGATTCATCTGACGTAATTTGAGTTCTCCCTTTGACTTTAATCACCAAAGGTTCGTCATTGACAGGTTGGGGTTGAATTCGACCTTTAACTTTAATCATCAAAGGTTGATCTTCTAAAGTCGATTGATCTTCTAAAATCGATTGATCTTCTACCGACGATCGATCTTCAGCCATATTAGATATTTCCTTCACATGCTCTTGTGTATAAAGTATTGAATCCGAGAAATAAGCTTCAACACCTTTAAAAGGATTGAGATCTGCAAATTCAGTCTTCACAACCCCTTGAGAATCCACATACTTGAAGCATTGGTGGAGAGTCGAAGGAACAATGTTGTGTTCATGTATCCATGGTCTTTCGAGGAGAATTTTATAAGATACATCTGAATTGATAACATAGAAAGTTGCCATAGTTCGAAGATCACCTATTTGAATCTTCAGGCGAATTTTCCCCAATGGTTTACTTCTTCCAGAATTGAAACCGATAATTGTCGTACTAGTGTAAGTCAACTCACTAGTAGGAATCCTCAATGGTCGTAGCATACTCTGAAGAATAATGCTGATGGAGGACCCAGGATCGATGTAAATCCTGTCAATTTCGGTGGAGTCAATATACCATGTGTAACACAAAGGCCTGTCATGTCGATTATGCTTCAATAGCATATCCTCTTGTGTGAAAGTAATGTTAGGAATTGATTCCATCATACTATGACATTGGGGACACGACATCGGTGTATCATTAGGAATTTTGAGTTGAGCTAAGCATGAATCTGCTTATAGCAAAGCTTCACTCAAAGCTTCTCGACTTTCTTTAGAAAGACGGAGTAACTCAAAAATGGAAAGTCTAGCCGGAGTATTGGCTAATTGGGCTAGAATGTCAAATTTATAGGGTTTGATCAACCCTTGATTTGAGCCAGATTTCAGTAGGACGTCAAAATGTACTGCCTTCTGTTTCCCTTTTTCAACCACTGATGGTTTAGAAGGTCTTGTCTCAGCAGGAATAGAAGATGACTGAGTTGGCAGTGTTTCAGCGGCATCATCCACTTCTTTCGAAGTTCTCTCATAATCTTTGTGGTAGTCCTTTCTAGATCTTGTACCAGCAAAAGTCTCTTCTTCAGACTCAGGAGAATGAAGTACCATATTAAAGGTTTTAGTCTTCTTTTTCCTTAGTCTTCTTTTTATGGAGATTTTTATGAGGAACCTCAAATTCCAATCCGACAGAGGATTTTTGGCCTTGAATTTATAAAGGAACTCGCATACCTTTACCATAGTTCAAGCCTTCTGCTTTTTAAAAGTCATAGCCCATCTTTTTTATGAGATGAACCGATTGTTGACTGTACATGTGAGTGGGTAGTGGACTTTCAACAGATGGTCCAACAGATGAAGAAGGAACAGAGATCTCTGTAGTGGCAAGGGTAGAAATTCTTGGTGCAGGAGGTAGATCCCAACCGGAGCTTTCTCGTAGGCAACAAAAATTTGTCGTGCCCTATACAAAGGGATACTGTTCATAGCTAACCATTGCTGATGAGTAAGCTTTAGTTTGGTAGGAGGATCCAAACTTGGAGGACATATATTCAGACCCCGTAGTCTATCTTCCAAAAGAATATCATCCCACAGATGGTCAGAATCATCATGATCTGTGGTAACAAAATGAGAAATCATATTGCAGGTTCTGACTTTTTTACCTTTCTTGGATTTTGAAATTTTACTTTCATGTTCCATTTCAGGTATTAAGTCAGGATGTACCCACATGATTTCACCATTTTTCAAGGTGAGAGGCATTAATTCTTCACTTTGATCTCTGGCTGGGGGAAGATTCACAATCTTCATTGTCGCCTTTGGAATTGGAACAACCCCATCAGGAACTTTCTGTGGAGGAAAAGCTCCAAATTGAAGAGAAATTATATTGGTTGTAACTGTATGCTTATCATTTGTTAAAGCAATAGCTTTAGCATTTATCAGCTCTTGAATTTTCTTCTTCAAGACATAGCAAGCTTTCGTGGGATAATTTATGTATCTATGATAGATACAATACTTAGGATTATCAACCAAATCCACCTCATTAGGTCTTTTTGGTTTTGGAATCTGGAGTTTACCACTCTTCACAAGATATTGAAATATCCCAGGAATATCACTATCATCGAAAGAGTATTCTTCTTTCGGCTTAGAAGACTCTGGATTACTTGGTGTTGTTTTGGGTTTCGAAAGGTTTACCACTAGGGTTTTCTTTCCTTTTCCATTGCGATTACCAGAGTTATTGCCTGAAGAGGCTTTCTTTCCTTTGTCTTCTGAGGCAAAGATCATACCATGTTCACGAGCCAATCTACCGTTGGTCTCAGCTGAAACTGCTGCTATAATAAACAAGGTCCAATCTGTGAATTGAGAGCCTGTAAAAACAGCGATGGTTGGTCGCAGATTTATTTTGCATGTATCAATCAATACTGAATCTGGCATACCATGAGGCATTTTTAAAGTAGCCTGTCGAAAACGTTCAATAAACGTCCGAGTATCCTCCTTCTATTTTTGTTTAATTTCTATTAAGGAAGACATATTCATGTCCAACCCTCCTTCATAGAAACGAGAGAGAAACATTACTTTAAACTCGTCAAAAGACGATATGCAATTGTCGGGTAAACTGCGATACCAGTCGTATGCATAACCCGTCAAACACCCAATGAAGACTCAGGTGAGAAGAGCATCATTCTTCTGTAGATGCACAGTCATAATATCAAAATAATTGATATATTGACTTGGAGAAGCCTTTCCATCAAATAATACCATAGATTGTGGCTTGAATTTGGGAGGAAAGGATACGTCATTCCAATGGAAAGGATAAGGTTGCTTGATCCCCAACTTCTGGAGCTGATCTTTATGCTTCAGAACCTCAAACTGTGCTTTTAACTCCCGAACAGCTTGAATAGCTTTATTAGTTTGAGGGAGTATGTTTGATTGAATAGTGGTTGGATGTATCGTAACCCCCACCGGAGGTGATACATCTTCTGGAATGAGAGGATCCGGAGATGCGGAGTTTTGGTTGATAGCAGGCTCTTGATTCAGATTATTCAAAGGTATGTCAACCCTTTGACTATCTTGAGTTTGCGCTGCTACTTGCACCTGTGTTACCACTGCTGGTTAGACTGTTTGCTGAGTCATCATTATTTGATGCATATTTTGCATCATAGCAAGCATGTCCTTTAGCGATTATTCCACCGCCGAAAGACGTTGTTCTATATTAGAAGTAGACGTCTCTGGTTCTTCTCCGATAACATAAGATTCAACCTCTCTTGAACATACAGAGGGATTGGTGTAGAAATATGAATCAACGCTATCAGTTTCTGACTCCAAGTACTGGGTACCCCCAGCTTCTGAATCTGAAGAATGCATATTTAAAGATTGTCGACTTCTTGATCGAGTATGTTGATATACTCATTCAAAAGAGTCAAGAATTCGGTTGAACCGTTGTTGACCTGGAGTGTGGCACGAATTGCATCTTGAACGTCGTCCTCTATTGATATGAGATGCAATGTTGACAGATGCATAAGACAACTCATATTCTTGGTCGTCAATTTGTTGCTGTGGTACGTTGTAGCTTAATCGGTCAAAAACTGACCGTTTAGTAGCAGCACAGAAATATTTGATTATAATTTGATGACACTCACAATGATGGTTTTCTTGGGGGAGTGTCACAGGAGATTTTCTGTTTTTACGCTTTTGTACAAGTAACTCACATAAATCAGAAGAATCAGAAGGTAGCATTTTCTTTTTTATATTTGGGACAGAGAAATATCTAGTCCCTTGTGTAAAAAAAAAATTACTAGCTTCATTGGCAGAAGAAAGGTGTGCATTGTAGGAGCGTAAAAAGTACTTCAAAGATCAAGTCAAAGAAGTTGAGAACTTTACGTAATTCAAACTGAGTCAAACTCAGACTCTACACGAGCTACTCTCTACGCGAGAAGCTTTTACGCGAGAGTTATCCTCCACTTTTACGCATGGACGACAGACTGTCAGGCCGCATTTAATGCGAGTGATTTGATCTGACAAAATGATTTTCTGACAGCAGTACACAGAAGCCGAGGAGATCTTTTCACCAAACCCAACGCTTGTCGTTTAGCGTGCAAATGGGCTACTTTACGCTCAATAAACTGCTTCTTTTACGCACGATAGCTATTTCGAGCTTTTACGCTCAAGGCTATTGTGTGCGTAAAGTTTATTTGAGCTAATTTTACGCTCAAGGCTACTTTTCAGCCACTTACGCGGAAAGTCTATTTTTGAGCTATTTTACGCCCAGTCTGCTACTTTACGCAAGGAGTGTATTTTGGGTCATTTTTACGCCCGATCCTTCCTGGCTACATGAGAACGTGGTTTTTTTACGTGGCTTTCATGCCACACTTATCGAGGAACGTGTGTATGTGCTCTCCCAATTTTGTTGAAGTAGTGGGACGCGTGTCATCATGCGTAGAGATCAAAACTCTACATGGGACACGTGTCAACGTACGTAGAGGATGATTTACATCGTGGGTGACAGTTACTCGCATAGAGACCCGATTTTGTTATTTTTTATGCACAAAGGGTCTAGTCTATAAATAGACTTATTTTCAAAACAGACAAGATCAAGAGAGATCAATAAAGATACAGGAGAGGAGATTCTGAGAAAACTCATACTTTTAGAGTGATATTCCCAGAAGTATTTCTTCAACTTTTTCTCAAGAACAGGCTGAAGCAAAGCAAGAAAGCATTCGACTGTGCCATCAGTGCCGTTGCTCGATACCTTTTCGGTGACTTAGTTCTTCCGATTGTTCGTCTTCTTCAAGCAGTTTTCTTCATCATCATCATATGGTCCAAGGAACAAAGTGATCGTCCTCAGATCAGACTTTCATAGCAATACTTCCCAGAACAATTTGTACTTTTGTACTTTTTCTCGTTTTCTTTCAAAAGCCAATTTTTAGGCATTTTGTTAAGTAAAACAAAATGATGACTCTGCTAGAGACGACCTTCTCCTCTGACGAGAAGGCAATTGCTCAATATGATGATGTGTCGGTCGGATCGACAAAGAAGACTCTAGTTGTGCACTTCGACCAGACTGTCTACGAAGAAATGCTCCAAACTGGGGGTAGTACTCGCTACTCTAATGTTCAGAAATCGCAGAAGGCGCAAAAAGTTTGGATTTCTAAGTCCAAACCATCCTTGGATCTCCCTGTTGTCTCTGAAGGCAAAGAAATCCTTCCTACTCCTGTTGTGGAGACTCCCGTCGGTGACGATGCAGTCTCTATTTCAATGATACGCCCTGGGCATAAAAATTAGTCTCCCGTCTGTGACGTGGCAGACTCTCAATTTTTACGCTCTGTACGTAAAAATCAAACTTTACGCTCTGTGCGTAAAAAGCAGTCTCCCGTCTGTGACGTGGTAGACACACAAGTTTTACGCTCTGTGCGTAAAAATAAGTCTCCCGTCTGTGACGTGGTAGACACCCAAGCTTTATGCTCCCTGCATAAAGGAAAATCTTCCGTCTGTGGCGTGGCAGATACTCATGTTTTGCGCTCTACGCGTAAAGGTAAATCTCATGTCGGTGACAGAGTAGATAAAATTCATAATGATGCCTCTGCATCTAAAATGAATTTGCCTACACGTATAGAGCGTAAAAACATGAATTCTATTGTTGGTAAAATTTTGGTTTTCCACCAACAGCCTTCTTACACTGCTTTACGCAAGGTACCAAACCTTCAAATTACGCGTAATGCTGATGGAGTCCTTTGTACACAAAAATCTCAGGATTTACGCACGCAACTCCAGGCACGTAAAAACGTACAGTTTGGTTCTGCTAATGCAGCCAGTAATTTTCTTTATACACAAGGGACTAAATGACTCTCTGTCCCAAATATAATAAAGAAGACTACTCCATCTACTCCTTCTGATTTATACGAGTTGCTTGTACAAAAGCATAAAGACAAAAAATCTCCTATGACACTCCCCAAAGAAGATCACCATTGTGAGTATCACCAGATTGTAATCAAGTGTTGTTGTTCGGCTTCTAAACGGTCAGTTTTTGATCGGTTAGGCTACAATGTGCCTCAGCAATCAGTTGATGACCAAGAACAAGAGCTGTCATATGCATCAGTCAACATGGCATCTCATATCAATAGAGGATGACGTCCAAGACGTAACTCGTCCCAAACTCCTGGTCAATAACCGTTTAATCGACTTCTTGATTCCTGTTGAACTGATATATATATCCATCAGAGCCATGAACAAATTACTGTTCGGTGGTATACCCTGACTAGTGGAGGCCACTGCTTCATACAGGCCGATGTCTTTTAGCTCCGTCTGGAAGTTCCTCATAATCCAAACACTAATTTGAATCCAGTTCTGTTTAAAAGGAGTTAGCCACCCTGGTAGCCTAGGGTTGGCCTGAGGATATAATACTGCAGCCCTTATGAACTTATTAATGAACATTTGGGTCTGTACTGGCTGAATCAGAGCAGAATCCTCACTCGGAGTGAATCCTGGCAAGAGACCAGAGAAGGAGATAATACCACCACTGGGAGTACTGGTATGGTAGCCCATGTCATTTGCTTTCTCTCTCTTGAAAATGATCCTTCCTGGCCTACTATGACTGCTGGGAGTCAGGTTCCATAGCATCTTTCGGGGATGGGTGGCATGGATAAAAGCAGACAAGGGATAATCTCTATCCATGTCGGGGAGGTATATTACTCTATCTCCAAACTTGAACACCCAAGCCTCCTTCTTGGGGTGTGTTTGTGATTTGAAGCCTATCGTATCCCTGAATAAGAAAGCTGGCTTTGCAAATTATTGGCCATCCAGCGATGTCAACACTTCTTCATTTATCATGGACAGCAATATTCTGTCCTCTTGAGCAGCTATTAGCTGTGCTCTCTCTGCAGGATATTCCGGATTCGACTGGAGAAACTCCATATGGGACAGGTTCTCCAAATAATTTGAGCCCACCATACCTGTGAGACCCGTCTCACTGTATCGATATTTTATACGGATACATGTTTATTTAAGCCGTATTTCATATTTATCGATTTGCGTGATATTTTAAAATTTCCTAAGTATAGGATTTCATGACTTGGTTTAACTTGGATTTGATTTCATTTGGTTCGGTTCCACTTTGACTTGGTTTAGTTTAGTTTGGTTCTTTATGAGATGAGGTGTATGGTTTAGATTGAGTGGAGAAGAATGAATGGTGGAGATCACTTGAGCTTGTTATATAAGCCACTTTTTCTCTCTTCCTCCTCATTCACCATCATTCATTTCTTTTCCACCAAACCCTAGCCATTAGAGAGAGGCAAGTACACCTTGCCGAATGTTGAACGATTTTAATTTCGTTTGTTCCATTCTCTCTATTGTTAAATTCTAAGCATGTTTAGAACTTAGAGTTTTTGATTTTATCGGGTGGATTGTGGTAGATCTAGCTTTGTGGTATTTTTGGTTTTCATGGGCTTTGATCTGTCAAACTTGCATATTTTTGTCAACTGATGGTTCCATGTTGTAGAAAATTTTGTTCTACCCCATTTTGACCTATGGAAGTTCGGATTTGGGCTCCGGATGATGGAGTTGTGGAGCTTGAGAAGTTGGCTCTCATGGTGTTCTTCTTCTCAGAATTTTGGAGAAGATGAACTGTGCTTGACTTGACCGCATGAATGTTTCATGCGGCAAGTGATTTCCCTAGCCGCATGAATTAAGCTGACCGCATGAACCCCTAACCGCATGGCAGCACTTGACCGCATGAACCTTCATGCGACAAATCTTTCAGCCGCATAAGACTTAGGCATGGCGCGGCCGCATATGCTCATGATTATTGGGCCGCATGAGACCCTTGTACTTCTGGCCGCATAGGCTGAGTCTCATCCCAGCCGCATGAGATCCTGAACCACCTAGCCGCATGCGCCCCCCCTTTGCTTAGGCAGCCGCATGTGCGCCCACCATATCGAGCCGCATGGCTATTTGCTCTGCGAGCCGCATGAACTCGGGCCCGTCCAGCCGCATGAGAACCCTTTTCCCGCTAGCCGCATGGACCTCCATCCCAACCCAGCCGCATATGCTCCACTGCCCCGCTAGCCGCATGAAGCTTACTTCCCTCTGGCCGCATGATACTTCACTGCATGACCCTGAACTCTCATATAGCCCTGCGTACTATTATTTTATTATTAATTTGCCCATGTCTTGTAACCTTTATTGCATATTTTTTTACGCCCATTTTATATCCTTACGCCTTTTGTCCCGAACTTGATAATCCTAATTTGATTGACTTGATTGAAATGAAAATTGTACCTGGCATGGTGTGACCAAGAACTGACATGCTTGATAGTGACCCGTCGTGGTGCACTCCTGACATGATAACTTGACTTGGTAACTTGACCTGATAACTTGACCTGCTACACATGACACGACAGTGACCCGTGGTGGTGCACTCTTGATAAGTACCCTGACATGCTTGATAGTGGCTCGTCGTGGTGCACTCTTGATAAGTAATAATGATAATGATAGTGGTCCGTCGCGGCGCACTCTTGACAAATTAATTCATTGGCCTGGACACCGTGGTTGTTTGCATGGATTGTGCTTGTATAAACTACGGGTCTGATTGTGTCTTGCATCATGTCTAGGGCATGATCCCTGAGTACCACGGTCAGGGATTCATACTGAATCTGGCTAGGTTAATGACTAGATTGATCAAATAGTTCATGGAGAATTTTCCCGTTACCTGTTGCCCCTTTGGTCCCGGCCTTATATATATATACATAGGATTTGTTACTATCCGTCGAGATGAGCACACTTCCAGCCCGCCGTCGAGTGTGGTACCTTAGGACACATGTATATTACTACAGTGTGTCTGCTATATCATGCTATCTTTTCCTTTTCTTGCTGGGATCACTCAGGTAGTAACAAACAGGTAACCGGACTTGGAATTCTCATTGCATCTTGTTAGTAACTAGGCTTGTGATAACCCTAGCTAGTTAAAGTATCAAGCCGTACTTATTGCTTGGTCGTGAATGTTGGATGGAGTTCAGTCTGTCTAGTCTTGTCTTGATCTTGTACATGATTGCTACATGTCCTGTTTTCTTATTTTATCTTGCCGATAAATGGTGGGAGAAACCAAGTTCTATTCAGACGAAGGGTTACAACCCCGGTCCTTGTTTGGTTTACGAGTTGTAACCTAGTTATCTGAATAGTCCCATAGTTATCCCATCGTATGTCACCTTTTCAGTCTAAGTCTTGTCTAGATCCAGTTTCTAATTGTTCCAGGATAATGATTGCAATGATTGTCACTCTAATGTATTATACTCTGTATTGTCACTCTATAATTGTCACTTAATGATTGTCACATCTAGTAATAAATGATCAGAGACCAAGTTCTGTTCAGGCGAAGGATTACAATCCCGGTCCTTGTTTGGTTTAAGGGTTGTAACCTGGCTTCCGGAACAGTGCCTTCGTCCTCTCTTCGTATATTGCCTGGCTCTATTTATTTAACATGTTCTCCAGTTTACTTTATGTCAAATGATGATTTACTTACTGTCTTCATATGTTCGGGATAAGTGCATTGGTACCGCACGAATCTCGATCCTTCTTTACTTATTGCTTTCTCTCCCTGTTGATTGTCTATGATTGCTGGTTTTAAGTTTATAGTTCGGCCTCCTTTGTGGTACTTGCTATTTGGGGTCTGACCCCACTGGTTTTGTATGGCCAGGTTCTAATAGAAGAGCCCGAAGGATCTACCGCACCATCTACTCGACGGTGACCAGCCGGAGCACCAGAGTGCCTCAGTGGATTTTTTTTTCATTCTCCCACTGATATGTAAATTCTTCTCTTGTAACGTTTAGCCCCGAGCACGTGTTTAGCTCGTGTTTTGGTATTTTCCTTGATATTGTAGCCTACGGGCATAAACATGATATGTGTATTCTAGACTATAGCTAGTCCTTATCATGTACGACTAATACTCTAGCTAGTCCTCAGTTCTGTGGTACTGGCTTCATGATCAGTCATGTATATATGGTTCGGAACGCCTTACTATTATATGTATGATGATCGTACTCCTTGCTCTTGTATAATTGCCTATGATTGAGATACCTAGGATTGTTAAACCATAGGATTGACTGATGGCTTGTAGAGTAACCCCCATGTCTTGACAGCTTATACGTGATTTCAGAGTATTAACGTACTTTAGGATTGCGTAGCTGGCTATGTCTGCCCCCGCTCTCCGGTATTCTGGTTCTGGGGCGTGACAATACCAGATGATGAGCCAAATATTTCTGCAAGTGGGTGAATTTGCAAATCCACTGCCAAAAGAAAAAGAAAAATCAAGTTAGTGAAAATCTAATTTGAAATTTTTACGCAGATGATTTGGTCTTAGTTTTACGAATAAAGATTAAAGACTTTGACTATACAAACTTTACGCTTATTAAAGTTGATAAAAACTTTTAAAATTATAAAAATTCTTTGTTTTAGACAAAGTCTTTCACTTGTGAATTTTACGCTGGCACATATTGATGTGAGCGTATTGAGAATTTTACGCTGGCATGTGTTGACATGAGCGTATTTTAATTTTTACGCCGGCATGTGTAATGCCCATATCTCGTATTACGTATTTGGAATACGTGTACGTATTTTGACCCGTATTGTATGTCTTCCTGCTTGATTTATTTTGGCATTTTATTGATGGGTTTATCTTGGTTCGGTTCGGCTTGTTGGCTTGGTTTGGTTTATTGGAGAACCAACCCACTTACCTACCACCACCATTCCCATTTATTAACCCCCACTTTTTTCTCTCTCCTTATTTACTTTTCTTCTTCCCTACCATTACTTCTCCACCAACCTGAGAGAGTGGAGAGCTTAGGCAAGTGCATCTTGCTTCATGGAGGAACCCTATTTTTATTGTTCCATTGTCTTCCTCATGTGTTTCTAACCCACTTTAGTACTTAGTATTTTTTATTTCCATGGTTAAATTCTTATAGATCTAGTTTTGTAGTATTTTCGGTTTCCATGAATTTTAATCTATCAAACTTGCATATTTTTGCTAGTTGATGGTTCCACGTTGCAGAGAATTCTATTTTACTCAAATTTAATCTATCAAACTTACATATTTTAGGACAGAATGTGAGTCAGGGCTCAAAAAAGAGATGCAAATCTATGAAGATGGTACGCTTAGGTTTGGATCACGTCTATGTGTACCTAGTGGAGATATAAGACAGGAAGTTATGACAGAAGCTCACAGTTCTCAGTATTCTATACATCCTGGAGGGACCAAGATGTACCAAGATATCAAGCAGCACTTCTAGTGGAACGGGATGAAGAGGGAGATAGCTAGGTTTGTTTCCCGTTGCTTGATATGTCAGCAAGTAAAGGCAGAACAGCAGAGGCCAGCTAGATTATTACAACCGCTTCCTATCCCGGAATGGAAGTGGAAACACATCACAATGGACTTTATGACCGGTTTACCGAGATCATCAAGTGGTAAAGATGCTATTTGGGTGATAGTAGATCGGCTTACAAAGGTAGCACACTTTCTTCCTTTCAGAGTAGGACAATCTACAGAAAAGTTGGCGGAGTTGTACATGCAGCAGATAGTCAGGCAGCATGGAGTCCCTGTCAGTATTGTGGCAGACAGAGATACCCGTTTCACTTCATATTTTTGGAAGAGCTTACATCGTAGTTTGGGCACCAAGTTAAAATTTAGTACGTCTTACCATCCACAGACGGACGGCCAATCAGAAAGGACAATTCAGACTTTGGAAGATATGTTGCGAGCTTGCGCCCTAGATTTTGGAGGATCTTGGGAAAGCCACCTGCACTTAGTTGAGTTTTCATATAACAACAGTTATCAAGCCAGTATCTAGATGGCGCCATTTGAGGCACTATATGGTAAGAAGTGTAGGTCGCCACTAGCATGGGATGATATCGGGGACAGAAAGATGTTAGGCCCGGAAATAATTGTTCAGACAGTTGAATTGGTTAAAGGAATTAGAGAGCGACTTCGAGTTGCGCAGGGTCGACATCATCATTGGGCGGACCAGCATCGTAGGCCGCTAGAGTTTTCTATTGGAGACCACGTATTCTTACGGATCTCACCTACCCGTGGGGTCATTAGATTTGGCGTTCGCGGGAAGTTGAGTCCGCGGTACGTGGGCCAATTTATTATCCTTGATAGGGTGGGCGATGTTGCTTATCGTTTATCCCTTCCGCCTTCGTTATGAGAGGTACATGACGTGTTTCATGTATCTCAGCTGCGAAGGTATGTATCGGACCCAAGCCATATCCTTGATCATTCTGAGCTGGTTGTTGGTACCAACCTGTCTTATGAGGAACAACCTGTGTCTATTTTGGACCGAAGAGAAAAGATACTCAAGAACCGAACAATTAGTCTTGTCCGGATTGCTTGGGGTCATCACTCATTAGGAGAGTCAACGTGGGAACGTGAGGATGATATCCGATCACGGTATCCACATCTGTTTGACTCATAAGGTATATTTCTTTCCGTGTACCTTGATTGTCTTAACTCCGCATGCTAGTCGCCCTATGAGTAAAAATTACTTGATATCGTAGATTGTTAAATATAGATATGTTACTTGCTATGGACATTGTAAAATGATTGCTTGCTTAAATTGCTTGTACTAGTTTGGCCTTGATATTCCTATCCTGCTTGGATTTGAAATTTCGAGGACAAAATTTTTCTAAGGAGGGTAGAGATGTCACTCCCCGTTCCCAGAATACGTATTTTTAATACATGTACCGCTTTAATATATTTATTTAAATATTTATCATGTATTGTTTTGTATTTAAATCTCTTTAAATTCATGTTAATTAATTTCCTGCAATTAATTTTCTGTATTTTATTTTCTGCTTTTATTCTCTGTTTTAGCTTACTTTAGGTTTGGCCTAGGTTGGTTTATTTTCGGGTTATGGTGGTTCATCATGAACCGAACCCACCATCACCATTTAAAGCCCCAATCCTTTCTCTCTCTCCCTTCATTACTTCTCCTTCTCATTTACTCTTCTTCTTCTTCATAACTCCCTCTACCTACCAACTCGTAGGCAAGTGCAACTTGCTTCCACAAGAAAGCCCATTTTTATTGTTTCATTAGCTTCTCCTCATGTTTCTAAGACGCATTAGAACTTGTTATTTTCCATTTTGAGACTTTAATTTTTGTAGATCTAGAAATTAGTTATTTTCAGATTTTGGTAGTTTTGATCTATCAAACTTCTTTGTTTTCAAGTTTTGATGGTTCCATGTTGTAGAGAATTTTATTCTTCCCAATTTTGACCTTTAAAAAGTTGGATTTGGACTTATTTTGACCAAGTTATGGACTTTTGAAGCTTTGGGTTCAAACCATGGAGTTCTTGCTGATTTGGAGAAGACAGTGAGCAGTGTGCGCGAGCTTTTTAGCTTGCGCCACTGAGCTGCGCACGCTCTTTAGCGCAGCGCAGTCTGACTCATACGCTGCCTTTTGGAGGCGTATGTCTTGCATACGCTGCATTGATGAGGAGTCGTATGGAGTACATACGCTGCCTTAAAGAGGAGTCGTATGGAGTCCATACGCTGCCTTTTGGAGGCGTATGTCATGCATACGCTGCCTTGAAGAGGAGTCGTATGGAGTACATACGCTGCCTCTTGGAGACGTATGTCTTGCATACGCTGACTTGAGCGTAGCCTGACTTGAGCGTAGCCTGACTTGAGCGTAGCCTGACTTGAGCGTAGTCTGACTCAGGCGCAACCTGATGTTTAGGCGCAACTGGACCTGGCCCTACTTACCCTGGATCTTCTATAGCCCTGTATATTGATGTTTTATTAGATATTTAACGTCCATTTTATATCCTTACGCCTTTTGGCATAAACTTGATATAATCATGATATGTTAATATTTCTGTTAAATATAGATTGTTACGTGGGATGTACCATGTGTCGTAAATTGAGTTATAGATACCCCGATTGACTGGAATTAAACCCTGAGAGTTGTAGACTCGACCCCACTGAATACTAGTTGACTTTCATGCCTTGTCACCATTGATAATGATTGTGACCTTGACTAATAATTGATCATGCGTTCCTAGTTGGAACTAAGAGACTGGCTAGTCGTCTTTTTGAATTGAATGAATGAGACACATTCATATTAATTATGAACTATTGAAATCGACTGGCTAATCCCGAATATTGGCATACAGGCACATGCAGGCTTCAATTCATTTATTATTTATTTATCTTACCAAAGAAGCATGTGTACTTTATGGTCAAGGCATGATTTCTCCGTGGTTAGTTTTGATTGTTGCATTACGCTATGTAAGACCTACAACCTGACCGCACTGGTATCATTGTAGAGTTGTGCATATCGTACCCCGTACGAAAGTACTCATTCTGAATGACCATGATCCACGACATGGTACTTCACTCAACGTAGAGACTATTAAGTTAAATAAAATAATGATTGTATGGAGAGAATGGATTCCCGAGTTCTTACATGGCAGCCCTCTTGGGACTAGTAGTGCCCGACACGTCGGTTGGTCCCCACAGATACTGTAAATCTGCCACACGGGCAGGGAGCGGTATCTGGTTATATTATCTATTGAATATTGTATATTAATGACGGGCGTCCCGCTGGGACTCGTCTAATTCATGATTGGCGCAATTGATTGACTGGGTAAACTAGCCTTGCTCGCGCATAGTAAGAACTGAGAAATCCTTTATTGCATAATTTCAGGATAACTTGGGACTCACAATAGCAAGCCGTAGTAGTTGCCTGGCCGTTTAAATTGATTTGTTTGTGTACTGTACCTACTCTGTTACTTAACTGAGATGATCAGAATGTCAGGACATGACGGGCCAACTTCTGTCCTTGTTTGGTTGGGAGGTTGGTTCGAAGTGTCGTGATGTTGTGTGAGTCCTAATAGATAGCAGAGATCTATTATCATATTCTCTTATTACTGGCTCCATTCCTCATATCGTGCTCCCTTGCAGTACTTGCTATTAGAGGTCTAACCTCTCTGGTTTTGCATGGCCAGATTTAGAGCCGGTCCCTGAGGATCCAGCTTACTTCTACCTCCAAGATGGTCAACACTAGAGGGATGATCGCAGGAGGACTCGAGTGGGTTTCTTACTTTCCTGCCCGTTTTTTATCTACTTTATACTTTGCCGTTTGGCACCGACATGTTAGTCGGATTGTCTTGTACCTACTTTTGCATAATTGTAACTAAGTCAGGCTGCAGCTGCTAACAATTGTGTATACTTACTACATCATCTGGCTGTATTTTGTAAAGCCAGATATCAAGAACATTTTGACTGAGCGTTTGGGACGCCTTACTGCTTTATCTCACATGTTCTCTATTTTTGTTTCTTGTTTGAATGATTGAGACAATAGAAGTAAAGTGACCATAGGAAGACTTTCATGTAGTATGCACCCCCTCGTCTTGTAGACAGCATTGATCGTATTATACGGTATTCATCTACCCGTAATACGTAGCTGGCTGAGTCATTCCCCCGCTCTCCAGTATTCTGGTTCTGGGGTGTGACAACTTACGGTCAGGATACCACCAGATCAGAGTTAGAGAGCAGGACATCCCGAAGACAGCGTTTAGATCAAGGTATGGGCATTGGGAGTTCCTTGTTATGCCCTTTGGAGCGACCAATGCGCCAGCCGTATTCATGGACCTCATGAATCGCATTTTTATGCCTTACTTGGATCAGTTTGTGATCGTGTTCCTAGATGATATCCTGGTCTACAGCAAGAGCGAAGCAGAGCACGAGCAGCATCTCAGAATCGTTCTTTAGACGCTTAGAGAGCATCAGTTGTACGCCAAGTTTAGCAAATGCGAGTTCTGGCTCGATCGTATTTCATACTTGGGTCACATCATTACTCGAGGAGGAGTGGAAGTGGATCCCCAGAAGATTGTGGCTATCGAGTCATGGCCAGTACCTAGTTCAGCGGCAGAGGTTCGCAGCTTTCTTGGATTGGTCGGCTACTACCGGTGATTCGTTTCAGATTTTGCTAGGATTTCGGTGCCAATGACCCAGTTGACCCGCAAGGATGTGCAGTTTGCTTGGACAGCAGAGTGTCAGGAATCATTTGAGAAGTTAAAGCGAGGTTTAATAACGGCTCCCATTCTCACACTTCCAGATGGGACCGGAGGATTCACAGTTTATTGCGACGCTTCAGGCAGAGGATTGGGGTGTGTCTTGATGCAGCATGGAAAGGTAATATCTTATGCATTACGCCAACTTCGTGATCATGAGAAGAATTACCTGACCCACGACTTGGAACTTGCAGCAGTAGTGTTTGTACTTAAGCTTTGGCGGCACTACTTGTACGGAGACAGAGTGGAGATATTTACTGATCACAAGAGTCTGAAGTATGTTTTCACCCAGAAGGACCTTAATATGCGGCAGAGAAGATGGCTTGAGCTATTGGTGGACTACGATGTGGATTTGCAGTATCACCCAGGAAAGGCCAACGTTGTAGCAGATGCATTGAGCAGGAGAGCCGGAGTTTGTTTTCTAACGGCGCAACCAGAGTTATTGTCAGATCTTCAGAAGATAGGAATTGAAGTGGTTCTTCCTACCAACATGGCGTTGATGGCCAGTCTACAGGTTCAGTCCAGCATAGTTAAAAGAATCCGGATGGCACAATCTACAGGTTCTAAGATTCAGCGGCTCAGAACAGAGTGTGAGACAGGAAGAAGGCCAGAGTTGTGCATTCATGAAGATGGTACACTTCGACATGGCACTCATCTTTGTGTACCCAGTGGAGATATCAAACAAGAGGTCATGGCAGAAGCTCACAGTTCACAGTATTCAATTCATCCCGGTAGTACGAAGATGTACCGTGATATTCGTCAGCATTTCTGGTGGAATGGCCTGAAGAGGGAGATAGTCCAGTTTGTCTCTCGGTGTTTGGTTTGCCAACAGGTTAAGACTGAACATCAGAGGCCTGCCGATTCCAGAATGGAAGTGGAAGCATGTGACCATGGATTTTATGACTGGATTGCCTAGATCCCCAGCTGGTCGAGATGCCACTTGGGTTATAGTTGACCGGCTCACGAAGGTGGCTCATTTTCTCCCATTCAGAGTTGGACAGTCTACAGCTCAGCTAGCAGAGATGTACCTCAGACAGATTGTCAAGCTTCATGGGGTGCCGGTCAGTATTACCTCGGACAGGGATTCAAGATTCACGTCACACTTTTGGCGTAGCCTGCAAGAGAGTTTGGGGACTCGTCTCCAGTTCAGTTCAGCATATCATCCGCAGACAGATGGCCAGTCAGAGCGCACAATCCAGACCCTTGAAGACATGTTAAGATCTTGTACACTTGACTTCGGTGGTTCGTGGGAAGATCACCTGCACCTGGTGGAGTTCTCGTACAACAATAGTTACCAGGCCAGTATTCAGATGGCGCCGTTCGAAGCTCTGTATGGCAGGAAGTGTAGATCCCCGCTAGCATGGGATGATGTTGGAGAGAGGCAGATGCTCGGTCCAGAAATGATTGCCCAGACAGTTGAAGTAGTCAGAAGAGTCCGGGACCATCTTCGAGTTGCCCAAGATCGCCAGCGGCATTGGACCGATGTCCATCGACGTCCCTTAGAGTTTGCTATCGGCGACCATGTATTCCTTAGGATCTCGCCTAACCGTGGCGTCATTCGTTTTGGCGTACGGGGAAAGCTTAGTCCTAGGTATATAGGGCCGTTCGATATCCTGGAGCGAGTAGGAGATGTATCATATCGTCTTGCTCTTCCGCCGTCGCTAAGTGAGGTGCATGATGTATTCCATGTGTCCCAATTACGACGGTATATCCTGGACCTGAGCCATATCCTAGATCATTCAGAACTGGTTGTTGGTACCAACCTTTCGTATGAGGAGAGTCCCGTGTCTATATTAGACCGGAGAGAGAGGATACTCAAGAACAAGACTATTAGTTTAGTCCGTGTTGCTTGGGGTCATCACTCTCTAGGTGAGTCAACGTGGGAGCGTGAGGACGACATCCGATCGCGATATCCCGACTTGTTTGACTCGTAAGATATAATGTCTTCCTTATGCCTTGTGCTTTCCATCCCTTGCTTGCATGTATGATTGTATGATTGAACTGTTTAGTGTAGTTGTTGGTGCTTAGCGTAACTTGCCATGGCAGTCTCTAGCTCCTTGATTAAATTTCGAAGACGGGATTCTTTTAAGGTAGGTAGAGTTGTCACCTCCGTTTTCCGTATTTCGTATTAATACTTGTAATTGGATTTTGGCGTGCATTTTATTTTTCTCGACTTGTAGAATTTTGGGTTTTTCTCGTATTTTGGGTTTCGGCTCGGCTCGATTTTAGTTGGCTTGATTTTATTTCGTGGAGGAGGATTGGTTTGGTTTGGTTCAACATGCATTTGGAACACCTTAGCTATACTCCACCCTCATTCCACCATAACCCACCCTCATTAAAATCCCCACCTAACTTTCTCTCTTCTCCATAATTTCCATTTATTTCTCCATCTTTTCTTCCTCCTTCCTCCACCAACACCATAGGCAAGTGCACCTTGCCAACAAATAAGCACCATATTTTATTTGTCCATTAGCTAGATTAGGACATGGAGATCAACATTAGAGCTTGACATTTTTAGATTTGGAGCTTCCATTTTCCTAGATCTAAGTTTTGACTATTTTCGAATTTACATGGTTTTGATCTATTTAAGTTAGATTTTTGTGGGTTTTGATATTCCTATGTTGGAGAGAATCAAATTTCACCCAAGATAGAACTTTAAAATTCTAGATTTGGTTATGATTTGGCCAAGTTGTGGTGTTTTAAAGATTTGTAGCCATGGATGTTCTTCCTCTCAAGCTTGAGGAAGAAGAAGACCCCTCCCCAGCGTGCGCTCTTTAGCGTGCTGCTGACCCGCACGCTTCACTGCCTTGCGCCCCGTACGCTTGGCTGCTTTGCGCTGCCCTTCCCCCGTGCCGCGCTCTTTAGCGCTGGTCGCTGACCGCGCAGCCCTGGCCGTTGCCCGATTGCGCACGCGCCCTGCGCGCCTGGCCGCGGCACCGTCGGCACGCGCGCTCTTTAGCATGCTGCTGCCCTGCGCCGTTCGCCCCTGCGCACTTGGACCCCCGGTCCCCTGCGCCATTTGCCCTACGCACTTGGCCGTGCCCCGTGCGCCCTTGCGCACCTGGCCTCGTGCGCCCTTGCGCACTTGTCCCCGTGCGCCCTTTCGTAGGCTCCTCGTGTCTCTTGGCACCGCTTGCCCGAGTCCCTTGCCTGGCACACCCTGTGCCATGGCTTCCCCTCCTAACCCTTGGTGCTTCTTCTGGTTTCTTGGTTTTCTCTTGATGATTTCGTTTTCTGGGAGCTTAATGCCACAGCACGACTTGACTTGACCCGACACGCCTTGACACGATTTTCTGTGTTTAATTTATGGCTAGCATTCTCTGATTTTGGCAGTAACTTGTTGGGTGCTTGTAACGTATGGCTTTAACTTGTAACCTGCAACCTGTAATTAATCCCCTGTAACTTGATATCTTGATAGTGGCCCGTCGTGGCACACTCCTGACTTGACTTAACTTGACTTGCCCTGACACCGTGGGTGTTCTTTCTTGTTGCTTGTGCAAATCTACTTTTCTCGTCTTGCATTATGTCTAGGATGTGACTCCCTGGGTACCACGGCCAGGAAACTCAAACTAATTGGATTAGGCTAATGATTAGATCAAACTAGAACATGGAGAATTCCAGTCACATGCGATCTCGTTATCTGGGTGCCCTAATTGGACTTGTAGCTTGCCGACGAGTAGAGCACATTTCCAGCACACTGTCATGTGTTGCACCTCTAAGTCACCTAAGGGTATATCATCTCCTGGGCGATGTACCCAACCATACTCTCAATCCGCGAAAGGATAACTAGATAGTCTGCAGGGCTTGGGACTGGGAATTTCTCATTTGCATCTTGTTAGTAATTAGGCTTGTGATAACCCTAGTTAGTTAAGTAGTAAGCCGTAGTATTTGCTTGGCCGCTTGTGAATGGATGGTGTCCAGCATTGTCTAAGTCTCGTCTAGTCCCAGTACCTGGTCCTCCTGAACATGATTGTTTTACTTATCTTTAACAATAAATGGGTAGAGACAAGGTGCTATTCAGGCGAAGGATTACAACCCCGGTCCTTGTTTGGTTTACGGGTTGTAATCTGGCTCCCGAAGTAGTCCCATGTCCCTAGTCGTTTATTGTCCTGCTGTACTTTTATTACTTGTACTTTTCTTCCATTTTCTTATGTTCTGATATGCTGGCTTTTGTTCTTATTTCGTGGCTTCCTTGTGGCACTTGCTCTTTCTGGGGTTTGACCCAGCTGGTTTTGTGTGGCCAGATTTCGGAGCAGCACCCGAGGATCTACCGAACCTCCAGCCCGATGGTGGCGACTAGAAGGAACCCGGGCTACGAGTGGGTTTTCTATTTTGTTTCGCTCACTCTACTGTAAATTTATTCTTTTGAGGCGTTTAGCCGACGAGCACCTGTTAGCTCGATGCATATTTACTTACTGTCTGCCTATGGGCTGTAAACATGATTAACATATCCTAGGGTTGATCATGTATGACTAAACTCTTGCTAGTCCTCGTATTTTGTATGACTAGCTTCATGATCAACTGAATATGTAATATTTGGGACGCCTTTTATTGTATATTTGGTGGTCAAACATCTTGTAACTATATTACTTGCTTGAGATTGAGACAATAGTCTTGACCTTAAGAGACCATTAGCTTGTAGTAAACCCTCATATCTAGACAGCCGTGACCGTATAGCGAGATGGATTCCATTTCAATATACGTAGCTGGCTATGTTCGCCCCCACTCTCCAGTATTCTGGTTCTGGGGCGTGACAGGATCACAAAATAGGATCCTGCCCGAATAGGACCAGTTCATCATCGGCCCAGACTAGTCCCTCGGTAAGGGGACCAGCACTAGCACCAGTGCAGCAGCAGTACCAGCCTTCGAGGCTATTGCTGCCTCAGGCACAAGTCTTCCAGCAGCAGAGACCCCAGCAGTATGCCCTGGTCCAAGCTCAGACTCAGAACCGGCAGAGAGGTTCCTAGCAGGATGTTTTCTCTCTTCCTCATGCCTTCAAATTCCTTGCTTGCATGATTGATTGTTTGATTGATTGCTTAGTATAGCTTGTCCTTGCATCTCTAGCCACTTGATTAAATTTTGAGGACGAAATTTTTTTAAGGTGGGTAGAGTTGTAATGTCCATATCTCGTATTACGTATTTGGAATACGTGTACGTATTTTGACCCGTATTGCATGTCTTCCTGCTTGATTTATTTTGGTATTTCATTGATGGGTTTATCTTAGTTCGGTTCGGCTTGTTGGCTTGGTTCGGTTTTGTTGGAGAACCAACCCACTTACCTACCACCACCATCCCCATTTATTAACACCCACTCTTTTCTCTCTCCTCATTTACTTTTTTTTTTCCCTACCATTACTTCTCCACCAACCTGAGAGAGTGGAGAGCTTAGGCAAGTGCATCTTGCTTCATGGAGGAACCCCATTTTTATTGTTCCATTGTCTTCCTCATGTGTTTCTAACCCACTTTAGTACTTAGCATTTTTTATTTTCATGGTTAAATTCTTGTAGATCTAGTTTTGTGGTATTTTTGGTTTTCATGAATTTTGATCTATCAAACTTGCATATTTTTGCTAGTTGATGGTTCCATGTTGCAGAGAATTCCATTTTACTCAAATTTGACCTACGAGAGTCTGGATTTGGGTTCCTATTGTTGTTTGGGGGAGCATAGAGGCCATGGTATTTTCCATAGACATGTTCTCTGTGGGAGCCATTAATTCTACTTTTGATATTTGCAGGCCGCATGAGTAAATATTTCTGGCCGCATGGCCGTCAAAACAGTTGCTGGCCGCAAGAGCATTTTGCTCTGAGCCGCATGGCCATTTAATTGAATATTTAATTGCATGCATTAGCTGGCCACGTGCAAGTGTTTATTTGCATGAGCCACTAGTTAATTGCTTGAGCCGCATATGCATTAGTTGGCCGCATGGCCATTAAATTAAAGTTGGCCGCATGACCCTCTATTAATTGCATGGCTATTAGCTTTTGCATTAATTGCGTGGCCATTTTGCTTGCATACAGTAGTTCGGTCGCATAAGGAATCAATCCTGGCCGTATGGCTTTTCAATCATTTAGGAATGCATTAGCAATAAATGTATTAGCATATGCATTCTTGCTTGGAAACCAAAGTGAGCCGCATGGGAATTCTTAAGTGGCCGCATGGCCATTTCAATTTGTAGCCGTATATGCATTTGTTAAGGCATTAGAATTGCATGCATTAATTTAATGCATGGCCATTAGTTAAAGCATCTGCATGCATTTAACTTAATGCATGTCCTTTAGTTGCATGCTTTTGCATGCATAAAAGAATATTAATATATAATGGTCTAGCTTGCATGCTTTGCATGCATGCTTGGCATAATGTTACGTAGTAACATTGATTGGCCGCATGAATTGAAGCTTGGCTGCATGCATGCATTTGTTAATATATTAGCTTTTGCATTTAATTGTATTTACTCCATGCATTTGTTAATGCATTATTAATTGCTTGGCCAACAGTTGCTGGCCGTATGAAACTCAAAGTTGGCCGCATGGACTAAAGTTGTTGCAAGCATTTTTATATATTAAAATTTGCATGCTTAGAAATCAAGGTTGGCCGCATATGGAAATATACGTTGGCCGCATGGAATTGCCATTTGATTGACCAATTAATTAATGCATTAGCATTGGCATTTAAGTGCACTTGGCTGCATGGAATTGTTTGTTAGCCGCATATGCACTGTGCTTGGCCGCATGCACAATTATTTGCAGCTGGCCGCATGGCCATTAGCAATGTAATAATTTCTAGCCACGTGGCTTATATATTAAGCACTTGCCTTATGGCCCCCACCTCATCCACCCTTGGCCATATGGCATATTTATCATTCTTGGCCGCATGCAGCAAAAGTGTGCTAGCCACATATTGTATGGTGACGACATTTATTGGCTGGCCGCATGGCATACTTGCATTAATTGCGGGTCCCACTATCTTTTGTCTAATTTGTCTTTACAATTATATTATTATGATTAAATAATGTGTGATTCTAAATTGCTTTCCTAAGCACGAATTGTTAGAGTAATGATTGATAGTGACTTGCTGGCCGCATGAGAAATTTTTCTGAGCCGCATGAGTCCCCCACGGCCCTTGTCCCAGCTAATATTTAATTACTACTTGCATGCTTGTGCCATTAATTTAATATGTTCCCTGACACGATGGTGACCTGTTGTTGCGCAATTTTAACATGACATGACATGATAGTGACCCGCCGTGGTGTACTCCTGACAAATAAACTTGACATGCTAAACTTGACATGATAATTCTTAATAGTGGCCCGTCGTGGCGCACTCTTGACAAGTAAACCTGACATGATATTTTTCGAAATGCTGTTACAACGGCTAACCTGACAGACAAGATTGAATAATCCGGACACCGTGGACGATTGTGCTTGTACAAATGAATCCGTCTTGTCTTGCATCATGTCTAGGACAGGGACCCCTGAGTACCACGGTCAGGGGTACCTACTGAATACAACTAAGGTTAATTACTAGAATAATCCAGTAGTCATTAAGAGATTTCCCAGCTACAGGCAATCCCGTTATCTGGGCGCCCCACTTGGGATTTGTAGCCTGCCGTCGAGTAGGGCACATTTCCAGCACACTGTCATGTGTTGCACCCTTATTGTACTAATATTCGACCTGGATAACCTGGATGGTCTGCAGGGCTTGTGGCTGCGGAAGAATCTCGCTGCATCTTGCTAGTAACTAGGCCTGTGATAACCCTAGTTAGTTAAAGTATCAAGCCGTACTTATTGCTTGACCGTGAATGTTGGATGAAGTCTAATCAGTCTAGTCTTGTCTTGATCATGTACAAGATTGTTACGTGACCTGATTTTTTTTATTTTATCTTGCCGATAAATGGTGGAAGAAACCAAGTTCTGTTCAGACGAAGGGTTACAACTCCGGTCCTTGTTTGGTTTACGGGTTGTAACCTGGTTATCTGAATAGCCCCATGGTTATCTCATCGTATATCACCTGTCATGCTTTTCCTTAATTACTGTCTTTTATTATGTAATTATACTCTTGTGCTAATTGCTGGTTTTAGTTCCTAAGTGAAGCCTCCTTTGTGGCACTTGTTCTTTCTGGGGTCTGACCAAGCTGGTTTTGTATGGCCAGATTTCAGAGCAGCTCCAGAGGATCTACCGACTTTCCAGCCCGATGGTGACCACCAGGCGTAACCAGGGCAACGAGTGGATTATTTTTGGCTCTCCCACTCTATTGTAAAAATTATTCTTTTGAGGTGTTTAGCTGGCGAGCACGTGTTAGCTCGTATTGCACCTTTATTTACTGTCTGCCTACGGGCTGTAACATGATTGACAGATCCTAGGGTTGATCATGTATTGACTAAAACTCCTGCTAGTCCTCATATTTTGTAACGACTAGCTTCATGATCAGCTGAATATGTAATGTTTGGGATGCCTTACTATTGTATATTTGGTGATCTTACATCTTGTAACATTTACTTACTTGCTTGTGATTGAGACACTAGGCTTGTTATTGACCATAAGAGACTGATGGATTGTAGTTAAACCCTCATATATCTAGACAGCCGTGACCGTATAGTGAGGTGGATTCCATTTCATTATACGTAGCTGGCTATGTGTCACGACCCGCACCCGGATATACGGGTACGAATACGTAGACGACGCCCAGCCTACGCCGCAGTATCGGCGGTAGAACGCTGTCTAGTACCCAATAAATATACACTACGTCTAGAAGGCCTATAACTATAAATATACTCTAGTCACATCACAACAGCTAGGGATGATAAGACAAGAAAGATAACTAAAGCACAAGAACAACTAGAAACTACTAGAAGGAATCATAAGACAGGAAATAAGAAGGAGAAATAAGACAACTAAAGATAACTACCAGGCAACTCACATAGAAGAATAGTAAGATCCACCTCAGCTAGCAACATCATGAAGTTATAACAACTCCTAAAATATTATCAACGGTATCCTGTCAGGAAAATGAGCAAGTACAAACACTAACAGCAGTTCCATGTGAATTGACAAATTCTATAAGAGACAGTATAATGAACTACAAGATAAAGATATATGAAGACTTGGGAACCATTCGGAAGCTGAGTTACAACCCTTAAACCAAACAAGGACCGGGGTTGTAACTCTTCTCCCGAACAGAGCTTAGTCTCCAATCAAGGTACAATATAATGGCATGTAGAACATGTGAGTAATCTGAATATCATAGCATGGTGAAAAAGTACTGAATATAGAACAGAACAGGATATATGATAAGATAAAGTAAATATAAAATGTGCCTCGAATATTATAGCCTAATGTGATCGGTATGGGTCAAGAATCAGGCTTCCAGCCGACCGGCTACAAGTACGTGGACTCAGCCCGGCCGGGATGGTAAGCTATGGAGCAAGTAGTAGCACAGGTCAGGCTATACCCATCGTGAGGTGAGGGTATAGCTATGATACAAGTAGTAACTCAAGGTGGGCATTGATCACACTATCTATAATATTCCCCATTCCCCGAATAGTATACGGATCCGGACATAGCACGTCATGACGCGGGATTCTCTAAGAGGGGAGCAAGTTCTCTTCAGGAATCGGCGTCAATACAAGTACAAGAATCAAGACCAAGCAAGTACAAGTATCCCAAAAAATCCAGGAATGACATCTCATGACAGGAATCTGACAATACTAGTCCGTGAACTATCGTGTCTGAGAATCAAGTAAGACACTACGACTGAATCGGATATAGCAAATATCAAGACAATGAAAAATATCAGTGAATGTACTCGCCTGCGGTCCTGAGCTGTCAAACGGGGTCGATGCTCAGAGTGATGCCACAGACCTAAAGATAAGATATACATAAGCTAATTAGGGTTCAACAGTGTTAGGCTTGATTATATAATATAAGCTACGCAATCTAGGTCAGACTCAGTCCACTAAGTCAAACTAGGCCACAATAAGTCAAATCGGGTCAAACTGGGTCAATGGTTGACTTACAGTTGACATTTAGTCAACTGGTCAACTATGGTCAACTCTAGTCAACCAAGGTCAAATATTGACTCTACTTCGACGTTCAGTCAAAGTAGTCGACCATAGTCAAACAGGGTCAAAGCTAGTCCCTATAAACATCTACAGGGTCAACACATTCAATTTCAGTGATTGTGAAATCATCGGAATTGATGGAACTCAAAATACCACAAAAGGAGAAAGATTATAATAATAGGGTGAAAACCTACAAATGTTGTCGGGTGGTGAAACAACCATCACCAACGTGTCCAGAATGGTCAAATCAGCTAGGATAGCCTGTCCATAAGTCCAATTTGGACACAGGGGCAAAAAGGTAATTTCGGACCAAAGTGGTGTCCACCGTTGGACACATGTTGCACCGAAAAATGTGCCAAAATAAAAGTGCACAAAACCTAACAAATTATATGTCCACGAATCCAGAATGACGATACGAACCCAACGGTATATCCAGAATTGGATTCCGTTGACCCGATCTCAAATTGGTCCGTTGACCAGGACATTGGAAACCGATTTGCACGGAAAAGCGTGTCAGAGCTAATGTCCTCAAAACTCTGCAAATTATATGTCAACGAGTCCAGAATGACGATACGAACTCAAAGGTATATCCGGAATTGGATTCCGATGAGCCGAACTCAAAATGACCTGCTGACCCGGATATTGGTATCCGACTTGCACCGAAATGCATGCCGGAACCAATGTCCACTAAAACCTAGCAAGTTATATGTCAACGAGTCCAGAATGACGATACGAACTCAACGGTATATCCGGAGTTGGATTCCGATGAGCCGAACTCAAAATGACCCGTTGACCCAGAAAGTGGGACCCGCTTTGCACCGAAATGCGTGCCAGGGCCCACATTCTCCAAATCAAGCAAACTTTATATGAAAATATGCCAGAACGACGCTACGAGTCTACTGGTGGTGTCAGAAATTGAATCCGGAGTCCCGGGTTCAAAAATAGAATTTTACAAGTGCAACACTAAGAATTCGAAGGGCCAACTTTGGCGTCGAATTCGACCGACCTAACAAGCTCAAACTGAAATGAAATCTAAAGGGGGCAGGAAGAGGGTTATACCAGCTTCGTACAGGAACTGGTAGCATGCCAACCGGAGCTGCGACGGCGGAGTTACGAGCTGACGAAGTCGGCTCCACGAAACTGTCCAAAAATAACACAATTTCAAGTGTTAACTTGGTGGCCGGTTTTGATGTATCAAACGATAAAATTAACGGACAAAAATTGACAGGGATGAAGGTGGATATACCGAGATTGTGACAGAGCGAAGAAATCGCCGATCCAACGGTCGGATTTTTCGAAAATCGTGTACGAAGTTGCTGCGACGGGGCAACGTTTCAGCTTTGTTCCCGAGCTCGTCACGACGGGACGTCGTACAAAACGTACGAATCGCCTCGACGGCGCGTCCTGGAGGACGGTGGCCGTCAGGGGACAGTACGTCGGAGTTCGCCCAGCCACGTGGGGGGGAAGGTCCACGCCGACCACGGCGGCGGGGGCGCCGGCGGTGGCCGCCATGCACGCGCGTGCGTGCGCGCTAGGGCGCGCGACAGCCGCTGCTGTGTGCTGGGCTCGCGCGGGGCTACGCGCGGCCAGGCTCCTCCGGCGAAGGCGCGGGGGCTGCGCCAAGGGGCGGTGGCCGAGGGTGGTAGGGAGTGGTGGCGGATGTGGTGGTTGCTCGGTTGTGGTGTTGGTGTTGATGAAGTTGATGGTGGTATGAAGAGGAGGAGGAAGAAGGAGGAGGAGAGGAATGAAGGTGGTGCGGCGTGGAGTGGCCGACGGCCTGGAGGCCGGCCAGGGGGGGCGGTGGTCGGCCTGGCTTGGGAGGAGAGGTCGTCGGGTTGGAGGAGGAAGAGAGAGAGAGAGAGTGATAAATTTGTATGTGTGTGTGTTTAGTAGAAAGAGAGAGAGTGAGAATAGATATTTAGAGAGAGAGTGAGAGTGAAGTAGAGATGGGGGTGCTGCTCTTGTACGTGAAAAGGGGTGGGGGTGCTGTGGAGTGATGGGGTGATGGTGAGAGGAAGAGGGAGAGGGAGAGAGTATATATGTGTGTGCATATAAAATAAGAGGAAGAGAGAGAAAAGAGATATTTATTAGAGAGAGATAGGAGAGAGAAAATATAGAGAGAGAGGGATAGGTCGGCTGCCATGGGGAGAGGAGAGAGAGTTTGTGTGTGTGAGTGATGAGAGAGAGAGACAATATTATATATATATTATATATATATGTGTATATATATATATAAAGAGAGAATTTGATATTTATACATAAAGAGGAATATTTAGAGTAGAGGAAAATATCAGTAGGGGGTATGGGCAGTCACGATGGAGGATAACATGGAGCTGGGGTTGGGTTCAGTGGAGCCGGGTTGGGCCAAAATGGACAGGGTGCAATATTTGAATTAAAAACAGGTATTTATGATCATGGGCAAATAAGTAGCATGTAGGGGCTCAAAGAAATGGGACACAAATATCAGGCGGGTAGTAGGCTTCGTGTGGGCCATGTCCCTATTTGGGGTCGACTAGGTTGGGTCGATGTCGGGTCCCGAAATTAAATTGGAAGTCAGGTCACAAATTACGGTAGATAATTAATCGGCCTAAATTGACCCGAAAGTTGTACGAAGGAATTGGAGCACAAAATGGAGTGTCTGAGTGGGACACAAAGGTCATGGGCGAAGAGTGTCTCGAGTAGATCATGCATGACAAGTTGGTTTCGAGAAAATGACAGGTCTAGTGCTCCTAAATTAAAAGTCATGGTAACGTGCATACGATGATCAAGGAAAAGAGTGGGAATTCAATTAATAATTAAATGGTCTAAATTGACCCGAACTTGCGCAAAGCAAAAAGAGTACAAGGGAACAAGTTCGAGTGGGACACGAAATATCACTGTGAAGATAATCTCGTCTACTACAAAATCTAAGAAGGAAGTTTCCAGAGACTGGCATCCCTGATGCTTTAGAATTCCAAGTCACGGTAAAGAGCATTTAAAGATCAAAATTAATTATATAGAAATGAATTATTGAAAATAATTCATTAGAAAATTTGAAAAATAATTCGGGAAATTTAGGGGGCTTACACTATGTACACCCCCGCTCTCCAGTATTCTGGTTTTGGGGCGTTACAACATATGTTGTCATGAGCGTATTTTAATTTTTACGCTGACATGTGTTGACATGAGCATATTTTAATTTTTACGCTGGCATGTGTTGATATGAGCCTAATTTAATTTTTACACTGGCACGTGTTGAAGTGAGCGTATTCTAATTTTTACGTTGGCACGTGTTGACGTGAGCATATTCTAATTTTTACGCTGGCACATGTTGATGTGAGCGTATTTTATAATTTACGCTTGCACGTATAGACGTGGGCGTATGTTCTTAATTTTATGCTGACACGTATAACGTGGGCGTATTTAATTATCTCAGTTTCTACGCTGACACGCATAACGTGGGCGTGAAGTGAAAAGCTCGAGTCTTCTTCTCCGACGAATTCGTGGCCGAAGTTCAGTGCTTTACCCTTCATTGCCGGAGCCACGGCGGGGTTGCTCTGTTGGGACGTCGCCGAGGATGGGGTGTTGGTTTTTGCGCGTTCGGATGTCGACGAAGCGGCGGGCTTCTTGCCCTTGCTGTCGGCAGCGGACTTCTTGGGGGCCATCGGATCGGAACGAGAGTATGAAGGAGGAAGAAGCGAATAAAGAGATTAAAAATTCGTAAGAGTAAAGTTCTCTCTCTACTCGAAAAACTCTATTTATAGAGGATTTTGAAATCGGTTCAAATTCTCGGATTTTACGCTGACGGTTGGATACTCCGAACTTTACGCGGATGACCGTTGGGTATCCCGAATTTTACGCAGACTGTTGAAATTCCAAATTTTACGCTTCTATTCAAAGTATTTCAAATTTTGAAAATAATTTGAAAACTTTGAAGGGGGTCTTGTAAGAGCGTAAAAAGTACTTCAAAGATCAAGTCAAAGAAGTTGAAAACTTTACGTAATTCAAACTGAGTCAAACTCAGACTCTACACGAGCTACTCTCTACGCAAGCTATTCTCTACGCGAGAAGCTTTTACGCGAGAGTTATCCTCCACTTTTACGCGTGGACGACAGACTGTCAGGCCGCATTTAATGAGAGTGATTTGATCTGACAAAATAATTTTCTGACAGCAGTACACCGAAGCTGAGGCGATCTTTTCACCAAACCCAACGCTTGTCGTTTAGTGTGCAGATGGGCTACTTTACGCTCAATAAACTGCTTCTTTTACGCACGATAGCTATTTCGAGCTTTTACGCTCAAGGCTATTGTGTGCGTAAAGTTTATTTGAGCTAATTTTACGCTCAAGGCTACTTTTCAGCCACTTTACGCGGAAAGTCTATTTTTGAGCTATTTTACGCCCAGTCTGCTACTTTACGCAGGGAGTGTATTTTGGGTCATTTTTATGCCCGATCCTTCCTGGCTACATGAGAACGTGGTTTGTTTACGTGGCTTTCATGCCACACTTATCGAGGAACGTGTGTACGTGCTCTCTCCATTTTGTTGAAGTAGTGGGACGCGTATCATCATGCGTAGAGATCAAAACTCTATGTCAACCCCGTGACCAAATTTTATCCTCTTATATTTTTTTCTTATTTATTTAATTCAATTGCCACATATATTAGTTGTGTTTTACTTTTGTTTTATTGAAATATCAATAAAATACCATGAGTAGTAAAAGTATTAGTAGGGGCCTTGGTGCTAATACCACTTATTCAAATTACTTTAATCCGAACTCACAAACCTATTTGAATTCAACCACAGATAGGATCAAATCTTTGATTCTCTCTATCTCCTCAAAGATTTGATCAGTCATGAATGTATATATATGAGAGAGGTTCAAAACAGGGAACCTGTATATTAGCAGGGGCTTTGTGCAAAAAACCAGATTTTTTTTTTTTTTTGAAATCACACTCACACACACAATTGGGGGGGTCGAACCTTGCCGGCCCCTCCGGATGTCCGCTCTAATACCACTAGGCTAGAGAGCTCGGACCAAAAAACCAGATTTCAAAATCCTGTTCTAAACCGAACAGCCCCCTTCCTGTTCAGATTTTGATCTCGATCTCTTCAAATCTTCGATGAGATCAAATCAAACCAAATTCCTCCTATCCCTCCAGGAGAGCAGCACAGGTATAAATACATAGGATGATAGCTGACCCTTTCCCTATCGACCAACCCTAGCAATCAATTCTGCCGCCGCTTGTCTTCACCAACTCGAGGCAACTCCGGAGGATCATCGAACAAAGAGCATTCAACTTTGGCAGGTATCATCTACCATCTAGTCAACCATGGTATAGGTGTTTGTAACAATGTTTAAGAGGGCAATGTATCAGCCTATAAAGGTTATTAAATCGATTCAGTATTGTTCTAGAGCCCTGTCGAACCCCCAGCATAACTCACATTGATGGCTGAATCTGAGACCATATATGCAGTCTTCTCCATTCGTCGCCTATACCATTACTTGTTCATGCTCCCTGAACCTTGTTTCAGTCCTGATATTAAGAACCAAATATTACTTGTACCAATTCCTAAGTGTTGCTTATTTTTCAAATATGGTAAAGTTCCCTGTTGTTCAGTAGGCACAGGTACCAGGTCGGATGCATCAATCCCAAAGGAACTTCTTGTCTTGATATCAATTCGTATACATTTAGTAACAGTTGGATGATGTGTATTGACTGGTTAGAGATAAATCAGGTTTCCTAGATTGGAACACCTGTTCCATTTTGGTCAGGATCTCCAAACCTGGTACAGGAGGAAATCTATCATATGGGGTGACTGCACATAAATGACGTAGCAGCAGGGTTCCCCTGTACCCTGGCAAGCCCAGGTCAAGGGACTGCTGTTATCAATATAGGACCAATTCACTTAGTTAAGTATGGAGACACCATTCCATTCATAGTGGTATCATTTCCTTGTCACATGTCCTGTGACCACCACACACCCCATGCTTCAGTGTAACCTGGGCACTTGCCCTGTTCACCTACTTATGTTCACTGCTTCACCTATATTTTCCTGCACCCACATTGGATTATTCATTGTATTCCCATAGTGCTCTGCTTATAGGTAATATATTCCAGCATGGGACAATATGGAGAAACCCAGGGAGAGGGTTCAACTCCCATACTTGCCTTGTTCCCTTCCTCATTATGGCACCAGTCCTAAAACTAGCTAAATGGAAGGCTAGACTTCTCCAAGCATTGCCAAATTTGCCATTTTATGCACAAATATGTTGCTGGCATCTCTTTTTCCCAGGTTGATAGCATGCTGAAGACCTGTAATCGAACTCATGCTTGGCATCTTTTACTTTGTAGACTGCTCTAATTTTCCTTAGCTATTATACTCTTTATTTCAAGTAGCTGGTTGGGTTCCTTCCATAGACTTGTCAACTTGTGCTGCACAAATCATCACCACAAAGAAGTTATCTAGAACCTCCAAAATTCTTACCAGTGCTAAATCTGCCATTTTGCAGTATGCAATAGTTTAGCCTGCATCCATTCATGCCACATTAGATATCCTACACCTTTCCATCACCATACTGATACAAATAGGTATCAAGAGCATGTGTATCATACTGTAAACACTACCTTGCAAACACCAATTACTGCCGGCATCCTACCTTGTAGTATCAAGACTCTATAACTATCCTGCATGTTCTAATTGTATGGGTGCCCTGCATAACCCAATTTTTCAGACCCTGATATAAGCTCATTCGAGACTATGATGCATTTGTCATGTTCCTTGTTGTTTTGCATTCCCATTTAGTCACTTCCCTGTGATTCAGATGGTATTGCCCTTCATTGCATGCTGTCCTGCACATCAGATTGTACGACCTGCATTCACTTGAATGTATCCTGCATATCCAGTATTGGTTTATTGCATGATGTATTGAGAATTATTGTCCTCAAGCTTTGGTTGTTTGCTATGGTAGGTATGGCTATTTTGAATTGACCTCATGTACTAATCAGCATTGAGTGGGGTACACATTAGTATGGGTTTGCCTAAATTACTCAGGAATCAGTTGGGTAGCCTGGCCCCGAACTGATGTCCAGGTCCAGAAATGAAGTGGATGTCCCATGTGATACTCCCATATCTGAAGTATCAGACTTTAGTAGTTTGAACCCTGACTATCAGAGGAAGAGGACAGAACACTTGATTTAGCCTTTTGCATAGGTTGTACAGGGAGTAGAGGCCTATAACATTGGTAAGTACAGGGGTACCAGTGTAAATGGTACCAGGGCAAATTGGGTTCTTGGTGTGAGTTCCTGACTAGATAGGATATTAACCGACTCAATACAGGTACACCCATAACCATACTCTACTAGGTTGCATAACAGAAGGCAATGGGGTATTCCAGGACTTCATGTACCAGATCATGAGATAGAGGGGTCGACCTTATAAGGTCAGAATACAGGTTATACCATAGACCCTAGACTAAGGTTTTAGGCACTAAGAGGTCTAGTACCCAAGGGGAAGACTTCTTCTGGAATCAGATTCCATATCAAAGAGGTAGACAAGAAGTGTAATGTATATTGATGGGTTAAATACTTAGATGCAAGGTATGTAGATGGGTTAAATGGTTAGAAGCAGTATAAAGGGATGACATGGGGGTGGGGCTCAGGAAATACAAGCTAGCAGGACACTTGGGGCACCACTGTTTCTAGGAAATACATATATATAGACACATTATACATATAGGTCATAGTCTTGACATAGATACCTATAGATATACTTGTAGGCTATGTTAGGAGGTTGCCTAGAGTGGAAACCACCCAAGCCTTTTAAAGGCCATTTAAAATTGTAAGGGTAATTAGCAATAATTTCCAATATAACTTTACTTTGTTAATTCATATGTTGATTAGATTTAATACAAAACAGGTTACTTGGACTTGATATGGATTTTGACCCGTGCCAGCAGCTCAGGACCTAAGGCAAATATACCTTGCCTTTATACACAGCTTTATTTACATGTACTGTCTTTATTTATTATCCAACTTTTCTCATATTATTGATATATCTTTCTTATCCTGTCATACATTGGTATCATTGGTTTGTAGACCGTGTTCACAGTTAGCCTCGTGTCTTATTGGTCGTGCCTTGATTGAGTCGTGCCTCCGTGCCTTGAACCTTGAAGCTAACCTACGAGTCCACGATAGGGACGAGGGTTAGTAGTTATTGGTCCACACCTGCGAGTCCACACTAGGGACGAGGGTGATGCTAGCCTGCGAGTCCACACTAGGGACGAGGGTTAGTGGTACAGGGTTACGCCTGCGAGTCCACACTAGGGACGATGGTGATGCTAGCCTGCGAGTCCACGATAGGGACGAGGGTTAGTAGTTATTGGTCCACACCTGCGAGTCCACACTAGGGAGGAGGGTGATGCTAGCCTGCGAGTCCACACTAGGGACGAGGGTTAGTAGTAGATGCTAGCCTGCGAGTCCACACTAGGGACGAGGGTTAGTGGTACAGGGTTACGCCTGCGAGTCCACACTAGGGACGAGGGTTAGTAGTAGAGCCTAGCCTGCGAGTCCACACTAGGGACGAGGGTTAGTAGTTCAAACCTGCGAGTCCACACTAGGGACGAGGGTTTGAGTATTCGTTTCGGTTATCCGTTGACATCTTGACATGAGTTCTTTAGTCCTTGTTCAGCAGTTTATTTTCGTGTAGGCAGTGTATAGATTCGTGCTTTATTCATTGCTCAGTTTTACTTGTTTATTCTGTACTTTTCTTCTTCATGCATAATAAACTGTTAGAAAGGCTCGTTTTTATGTATCTTGCTAGTCCTCTGAGGACCTGATGATCTCTTCAGGTTAGCCAAGTTTGAGTCAGGAGCAGACGAGTGGAATTGAGATAGCTCCAGATCACGGCGCTTTGCGGTTGAGGTTACTTGGTTAGCAGGTTGTACTCAGTTGGTTCATTCTTGTATTTCTCTATTTTTTTCGTCTATTGGTAGTAGATTTGTGTCCACCGGACGTGACATTGAAGCTTGGATATATTTCAGTTATATTATTCAGTTTTCTTGGTATTTCATTGATCTTGATTGATCGATTATTCTGTGGATGAGATATAGTTTTCCCGTGATTCTAGATTGCCGTGACTTGAGTATAGACAGCGTACTACCGCCGATACTGCGGCGTAGGCTGGGCTTGGACACGCTTCGTATCCGAAAAGCGGGTGCAGGTCGTGACAAGTTTTTTTGGTGGCCCATGCAGGTCTACGTTAATCACTTCGGTTACGTCACTGTGCCGTCGTAAGCCTGCGAATAGGATTAGACACTTAGGATCTCATCCACATGACTTGACTCTTGTTCATCCTTAATCCTTGATTTCATTGAATTCTTGATTTGCATCCTGTTTGAAAATCTCTCCAACGGCTAAAGTGTTTTCTTTGATTAGTAGCATAGATCGACCTAGATTCTTTTTGATTGAATTGTTTATAGCAATTTATTCTAGACTTTCCTTTCTAATAGATCATGGTTCATTAAATTTCGAGGACGAAATTTGTTTAAGGAGGGTAGAGTTGTCAACCCCGTGACCAAATTTTATCCTCTTATATTTTTTTTCTTATTTATTTAATTCAATTGCCACATATATTAGTTGTGTTTTACTTTTGTTTTATTGAAATATCAATAAAATACCATGAGTAGTAAAAGTATTAGTAGGGGCCTTGGTGCTAATACCACTTATTCAAATTACTTTAATCCGAACTCACAAACCTATTTGAATTCAACCACAGATAGGATCAAATCTTTGATTCTCTCTATCTCCTCAAAGATTTGATCAGTCATGAATGTATATATATGAGAGAGGTTCAAAACAGGGAACCTGTATATTAGCAGGGGCTTTGTACAAAAAACCAGATTTCAAAATCCTGTTCTAAACCGAACAGCCCCTTCCTGTTCAGATTTTGATCTCGATCTCTTCAAATCTTCGATGAGATCAAATCAAACCAAATTCCTCCTATCCCTCCAGGAGAGCAGCACAGGTATAAATACATAGGATGATAGCTGACCCTTTCCCTATCGACCAACCCTAGCAATCAATTCTGCCGCCGCTTGTCTTCACCAACTCGAGGCAACTCCGGAGGATCATCGAACAAAGAGCATTCGACTTTGGCAGGTATCATCTACCATCTAGTCAACCATGGTATAGGTGTTTGTAACAATGTTTAAGAGGGCAATGTATCAGCCTATAAAGGTTATTAAATCGATTCAGTATTGTTCTAGAGCCCTGTCGAACCCCCAGCATAACTCACATTGATGGCTGAATCTGAGACCATATATGCAGTCTTCTCCATTCATCGCCTACACCATTACTTGTTCATGCTCCCTGAACCTTGTTTCAGTCCTGATATTAAGAACCAAATATTACTTGTACCAATTCCTAAGTGTTGCTTATTTTTCAAATATGGTAAAGTTCCCTGTTGTTCAGTAGGCACAGGTACCAGGTCGGATGCATCAATCCCAAAGGAACTTCTTGTCTTGATATCAATTCGTATACATTTAGTAACAGTTGGATGATGTGTATTGACTGGTTAGAGATAAATCAGGTTTCCTAGATTGGAACACCTATTCCATTTTGGTCAGGATCTCCAAACCTGGTACAGGAGGAAATCTATCATATGGGGTGACTGCACATAAATGACGTAGCAGCAGGGTTCCCCTGTACCCTGGCAAGCCCAGGTCAAGGGACTGCTGTTATCAATATAGGACCAATTCACTTAGTTAAGTATGGAGACACCATTCCATTTATAGTGGTATCATTTCTTTGTCACATGTCCTGTGACCACCACACACCCCATGCTTCAGTGTAACCTGGGCACTTGCTCTGTTCACCTACTTATGTTCACTGCTTCACCTATATTTTCTTGTACCCACATAGGATTATTTACTGTATTCCCATAGTGCTCTGCTTATAGGTAATATATTCCAGCATGGGACAATATGGAGAAACCCAGGGAGAGGGTTCAACTCCCATACTTGCCTTGTTCCCTTCCTCATTATGGCACCAGTCCTAAAACTAGCTAAATAGAAGGCTAGACTTCTCCAAGCATTGCCAAATTTGCCATTTTATGCACAAATATGTTGCTGGCATCTCTTTTTCCCAGGTTGATAGCATGCTGAAGACCTGCAATCGAACTCATGCTTGACATCTTTTACTTTGTAGACTGCTCTAATTTTCCTTAGCTATTATACTCTTTATTTCAAGTAGCTGGTTGGGTTCCTTCCATAGACTTGTCAACTTGTGCTGCACAAATCATCACCACAAAGAAGTTATCTAGAACCTCCAAAATTCTTACCAGTGCTAAATCTGCCATTTTGCAGTATGCAATAGTTTAGCCTGCATCCATTCATGCCACATTAGATATCCTACACCTTTCCATCACCATACCGATACAAATAGGTATCAAGAGCATGTGTATCATACTGTAAACACTACCTTGCAAACACCAATTACTGTCGGCATCCTACCTTGTAGTATCAAGACTCTATAACTATCCTGCATGTTCTAATTGTATGGGTGCCCTGCATAACCCAATTTTTCAGACCCTGATATAAGCTCATTCGAGACTATGATGCATTTGTCATGTTCCTTGTTGTTTTGCATTCCCATTTAGTCACTTCCCTGTGATTCAGATGGTATTGCCCTTCATTGCATGCTGTCCTGCACATCAGATTGCACGGCCTGCATTCACTTGAATGTATCCTGCATATCCAGTATTGGTTTATTGCATGATGTATTGAGAATTATTGTCCTCAAGCTTTGGTTGTTTGCTATGGTAGGTATGGCTATTTTGAATTGACCTCATGTACTAATCAGCATTGAGTGGGGTACACATTAGTATGGGTTTGCCTAAATTACTCAGGAATCAGTTGGGTAGCCTGGCCCCGAACTGATGTCCAGGTCCAGAAATGAAGTGGATGTCCCATGTGATACTCCCATATCTGAAGTATCAGACTTTAGTAGTTTGAACCCTGACCATCAGAGGAAGAGGACAGAACACTTGATTTAGCCTTTTGCATAGGTTGTACAGGGAGTAGAGGCCTATAACATTGGTAAGTACAGGGGTACCAGTATAAATGGTACCAGGGCAAATTGGGTTCTTGGTGTGAGTTCCTGACTAGATAGGATATTAACCGACTCAATGCAGGTACACCCATAACCATACTCTACTAGGTTGCATAACAGAAGGCAATAGGGTATTCCAGGACTTCATGTACCAGATCATGAGATAGAGGGGTCGACCTTATAAGGTCAGAATACAGGTTGTACCATAGACCCTAGACTAAGGTTTTAGGCACTAAGAGGTCTAGTACCCAAGGGGAAGACTTCTTCTGGAATCAGATTCCATATCAAAGAGGTAGACAAGAAGTGTAATGTATATTGATGGGTTAAATACTTAGATGCAAGGTATGTAGATGGGTTAAATGGTTAGAAGCAGTGTAAAGGGATGACATGGGGGCGGGGCTCAGGAAATATAAGCTAGCAGGACACTTGGGGCACCACTGTTTCTAGGAAATACATATATATAGACACATTATACATATAGGTCATAGTCTTGACATAGATACCTATAGATATACTTGTAGGCTATGTTAGGAGGTTGCCTAGAGTGGAAACCACCCAAGCCTTTTAAAGGCCATTTAAAATTGTAAGGGTAATTAGCAATAATTTCCAATATAACTTTACTTTGTTAATTCATATGTTGATTAGATTTAATACAAAACAGGTTACTTGGACTTGATATGGATTTTGACCCGTGCCAACAGCTCAGGACCTAAGGCAAGTATACCTTGCCTTTATACACAGCTTTATTTACATGCACTGTCTTTATTTATTATCCAACTTTTCTCATATTATTGATATGTATCTTTCTTATCCTGTCATACATTGGTATCATTGGTTTGTAGACCGTGTTCACAGTTAGCCTCGTGTCTTATTGGTCGTGCCTTGATTGAGTCGTGCCTCCGTGCCTTGAACCTTGAAGCTAACCTGCGAGTCCACGATAGGGACGAGGGTTAGTAGTTATTGGTCCACACCTGCGAGTCCACACTAGGGACAAGGGTGATGCTAGCCTGCGAGTCCACACTAGGGACGAGGGTTAGTAGTAGATGCTAGCCTGCGAGTCCACACTAGGGACGAGGGTTAGTGGTACAGGATTACGCCTGCGAGTCCACACTAGGGACGAGGGTGATGCTAGCCTGCGAGTCCACGATAGGGACGAGGGTTAGTAGTTATTGGTCCACACCTGCGAGTCCACACTAGGGACGAGGGTGATGCTAGCCTGCGAGTCCACACTAGGGACGAGGGTTAGTAGTAGATGCTAGCCTGCGAGTCCACACTAGGGACGAGGGCTAGTGGTACAGGGTTACGCCTGCGAGTCCACACTAGGGACGAGGGTTAGTAGTAGAGGCTAGCCTGTGAGTCCACACTAGGGACGAGGGTTAGTAGTTCAAACCTGCGAGTCCACACTAGGGACGAGGGTTTGAGTATTCGTTTCGGTTATCCGTTGACATCTTGACATGAGTTCTCTAGTCCTTGTTCAGCAGTTTATTTTCGTGTAGGCAGTGTATAGATTCGTGCTTTATTCATTGCTCAGTTTTACTTGTTTATTCTGTACTTTTCTTCTTCATGCATAATAAACTGTTAGAAAGGCTCGTTTTTATGTATCTTGCTAGTCCTCTGAGGACCTGATGATCTCTTCAGGTTAGCCAAGTTTGAGTCAGGAGCAGACGAGTGGAATTGAGATAGCTCCAGATCACGGCGCTTTGCGGTTGAGGTTACTTGGTTAGCAGGTTGTACTCAGTTGGTTCATTCTTGTATTTCTCTATTTTTCCGTCTATTGGTAGTGGATTTGTGTCCACCGGACGTGACATTGAAGCTTGGATATATTTCAGTTATATTATTCAGTTTTCTTGGTATTTCATTGATCTTGATTGATTCGATTATTCTGTGGATGAGATATAGTTTTCCCGTGATTTTAGATTGTCGTGACTTGAGTGTAGACTGCGTACTACCGCCGATACTGCGGCGTAGGCTGGGCTTGGACACGCTTCGTATCCGAAAAGTGGGTGCGGGTCGTGACACTCTACATGGGACACTTGTCAACGTGCGTAGAGGAAGATTTACATCGTGGGTGACAGTTACTCGCGTAGAGACCCGATTTTGTTGCTTTTTACGCACAAAGGGTCTAGTCTATAAATAGACTTATTTTCAACACAGACACGATCAAGAGAGATCAATAGAGATACATGAGAGGAGATTCTGAGAAAACTCATACTTTTAGAGTGATATTCCCAGAAGCATTTCTTCAACTTTTTTCTCAAGAACAGGGTGAAGCAAAGCAAGAAAGCATTCGACTGTGCCATCAGTGCCGTTGCTCGATACCTTTTCGGTGACTTAGTTCTTCCGATTGTTCGTCTTCTTTAAGCAGTTTTTTCTTCATCATCATATGGTCCAAGGAACAAAGTGATCGCCCTCAGACCAGACTTCCATAGCAATACTTTCCAGAACAATTTGTACTTTTATACTTTTTCTCGTTTTCTTTCAAAAGCCAATTTTTAGGCATTTTGTTAAGTAAAACATGCATTTTTACGCGCTTGGAGTTGTGTACGTAAATCCTGCGTTGATTTTTGTGCACTATGAACGCCATCAGCATTGCGAGTAATCCTGAGATTAGGCACTTTGCGTAAAGCAGCACTAGAGAATTGTTGGCGTAAAACAGAAGCTTTGCCACAATTTTTATTCTCCTTGGATAAATCAAAGGAATTGTCTGTCATAGTAACATGAGACTTGTTTTTACGCTGCGCACGTGTAGGCAAGTTCACTTTAGATGCAAAAGCACCATTGTGAACTTTATCTACCATGTCATCGACAGGAGATTTGTCTTTATACGTATAGCGCAAAACAGAAGCATCTGCCACGTCACAGACAGGAGATTTGCCTTTACGCGTAGAGCGCAAGACTTGAGCGTCTACCACGTCACAGATGGGAGACTGAATTTTACGCCCTGGGCGCAAAACTGAAGTAGGAACTGCCTCATCACAGACGGGAGCCCCAACAACAGGAGTGGAAAGAATTCCCTTGCCTTCAGAGACAACAGAGGGATCAGAGGGTGCTTTGGACTTAGGAATCCAAACTTTTCGCACATTTCGTAATTTTTTAACATTGGAGCAGCGAGTACTACCCCTAGTTCTGAGTATTTCTTCGTAAGCAGTCTGGTCGAATTGAACAACCAGAGTCTTCTTTGTCGATCCAATCGACACATCATCATATTGAGCAATTGCTTTCTCGTCGGAGGAGAAAGTCGTCCCCAGCAGAGTTGCCATTTTTTTCACTTAAAAAAATGCCCTTAAACGGCTTTTGAAAGAAAATAAGAAAAAGTACAAAAGTACAAGTAGATTCTGGAAAGTATTGCTATGAAAGTCTGATCTGAGAGCGATCACTTTATTCCTTGGACCACACGATGATGATGAAGAGAACTGCTTGAAGAAGAACAATCGTGTCACGCCCCAGTACCGAAATACGGAGACGGACGAGGCCAGCTACACCATATGAGGTACGTGACGTCATACGGCGATCGTGGCTGTCAAGAGACTAGGGGGTACATGCTACAATCAAGTCTCCTATGGTCCCACAGAGTTCTATGTCTCAATCAATCAACACAACATCAGCAATTAAATGAACATTAAAGGTAAAGCAGTAAGGCTTCCCCGACGCTTCATCAAAATGGTCATGAGAGACTAGCTTTATAACATAGCTATCTCAGAAAGTCATGAGCACAAAATTATACACAGCTGCAGTCTGTTTAGTTACAATTATGTACTGACACAAAATATTAAGTAATCCGGCTAACAGGTGCCGGTGGCTGAACGCCGCACAAAAGTATAAGCAAGAGTGGTGAAGAAGAAACCCACTCGAGTCCCCGACCAGCCATGCTCCTAGTATGCACCATGGATGTCAGGAAGAAGGATCGCGTCCTCTGGCTCTGCTACGAGATCTGGCCAAACAAAACCAGCGGGGTCAGCCCCGAATAGCAAGTACCGCCAAAGGGCACAAGAGTTAAGATAAAACCCAGTTATAATGATAAGAATAAAGCTTATGCTGCGGCTATAGGGTAGCGCTACATCGTCGGACCCATCTGGCACCCTTACAACCAAACAAGGACAAAAGGTGCCACATGGAGCCGGGACGCGTCGCACTCTATGACCTTTACATAAGTTTACAGATATAAGTAAGAAGATCTCCTGGTCGTGACTTCGGTCGACGGACCATCGCAGCACGATAACCAACCCAACAATCAAACAAAAACATGGGTTGGATCACGTACCGCGGTGGGCCATGTTCCTTAGTCATTCACAAGAGTAACACATCACAATCAAATTAAGGCTTCCGTTCGTAACTTCGGTCCGCAGCCTGTCATAGTACGATAACCAACCCAACAATCAAACAAGAACATGGGTTGGATCACGTACCATAACAGTCCGCTTTCCTCAGTTACTCGCAGAAGGTAAAAGAAAAATACAAGCAAGTCATTTCCACGGCCAGTCAAGTCTACGAGTTTCTAGTATGGCGAGGTTATCCTCGCATTAAATTATCAGAGTTCTCAGATCGTATCTTTCCAGCAAGGCTAGCCAACCCAGGGGTCTGCGTAGTCAAGTATTATTAAGCACAGGTCCCTCATAAGGCTACCTTGTAGGCACAAGTCCCCGTAGGGCTACCTTGCCAAAACTTATGATATATCAGGAAATAATCGGATACCGGTATCCACTCATTGCAGATGGCACAGTATCCGTGGTGACCAGCTGGCGCGTCGAGGCAATACCTCAAGGCGGCTGGTATAACACGATCTCGGGATTCTGCCCTCTCCATGCATCTAATAGATTTAGTTGCTTAATTTAAACCCTATGTGAAATCTTGGATCCTCATGCTGTGGCCTGTATGATCATCCTCCTAGAATGTCGTACCGTAGTACGAGTACCCCAAGTGAGGATCCATGTCGATCAGTAGGTCGACACGTTCTACCCTCCTTAGTATAATACAATATTGCAAATGCGCCACGTGGGATTACGAGTCATTTGTCAAGCATGAACGAGAACCGGGACATTCAGGCACATGTAGCGAGTAGGAACACTTTGTTCTCCAGGGTCAGATTCATGCTCAGGACAAAAGGCGTAAGGATATATCGCATACACAAACCAATACATATACACGTATATAAGCCAAGGTAGCATGAAAAATGGAAAACCAGGGACAGGCTGACTAGGTACTAAGGCAAGGTCGGCCAACCAACGCGGGCGCGTCACATCCATGGCACGGGCGCATGGCGGGCGAGGGCGCGGTCACGAGCGCGGACGGCCACACGGGCGCGGGAAGCGCCGGGCGCGGGCGGCCACGCAGGCGCGGGGAAAACGGCCGGGCGCGTGACGTCCACACAGGGGCGCGAACACGCGGGGGCGGCCTGGTGCTGGAACCACGCGGCACGGGAGACCACGCGGCGCGGGAGACCACGCGGCGCGGGCACCACGCGGGCGCGGGGGCGCGTCCTCCCATCAGCGCGGCACGGGATGCGCGCGCGCGGAGGGCGCGGGACACAGGGGCGCGGACCTCCCATCAGCGCGGCGCGGGACGCGCGCGCGCGGAGGGCGCGGACACAGGGCACTGTTCATCTTCTTCCCCTCAACCGAGAGGGAAGAACCATGAACCCTAAAAACTCCAAAAATCATAACTAAGTCAATTCTTAACCAAATTTCGATTTTCAAAGTTCAATCTTGAGTAAAATTCAATTCTCTACAACATGGAACCATTAAAACTTGAAAATGATGGAGTTTAGTAGATCAAAACCAAGGAAAACCGAAAATGTTTAAAACTTAGATCTACAAAAATTAAAGCTTCCAATCAGAAAATTCCAAGTTCTAATCTAGTAGAGAATGAGGAGAAGAACAAGTTTTGGTAAAAATTTTGGAGGAAAAACGAAAATAATGGATCTCTCCCTTGTGCACGTTGATACTTGCCTTTGGTTGGGTGAAGGAAGTAAATGAGAGGAGTTATGAGGAATGAATGAGGGGAGAGATAAGGAATGGGGTTTTATATAAAAGCCTAAACCAAGTTGGTTCATGATGACCCAACGGGTTCAAGTGAACCGAGAACATGTCACCCAATTAGAGCCAAAACTGTAAACTAAAATCACAGAAAATAAATTACGAAATATTATTTTGTCAAATAATTTGGGATATACATGAAGAAATACAACAAAATAAATATCGTATAAATATACGTAAATACAAATAAGCAGTATACGTACTAAAAATACGTATTCCGAAATCAGGGAGTGACATCTCTACCCTTCTTAGAAAAATTCCGTCCTCGGAATTTCCAGCCAAGACAGGATTGAAAGGTCAGGACAAGCAAGGCACAATCACATGCAAGTTAACTAACAAGCAGTTATTATCTACATCACAAAAGTACAATACAAGCAGGTGCAGTGAATGTGGAATCGTGTCATTATGGCATAAAGATATACCTCACAAACCAAACAAATGCGGATACCGAGATCGGATCTCGTCCTCGCGCTCCCAAGTTGATTCTCCCGGAGAGTGATGGTTCCAAGAAACACGGACAAGGCTGATCGTCCGATTCTTGAGTACCTTCTCTCGCCGGTCTAAAATAGATACGGGTTGTTCCTCGTAGGTTAAGTCGGTACCAACGACTAACTCTGAATGATCGAGGACATGACTCGGATCCGGGACATACCCACGTAACTGGGACACATGAAACACATCATGTATGCCAGTTAACGAAGGCGGAAGGACAAGTCGATAAGCCACATCGCCTACCCGAGCGAGAATCTTGAAAGGACCAACGTATCTTGGACTAAGCTTTCCTCGGGTTCCAAATCTAATGATACCCCGAGTTGGCGAAATCCGCAGAAACACTTGGTCGCCAACTCTGAACTCTAGAGGCCTACGATGCTGATCTGCCCAATGACGATGTCGGTCATGTGCAACTCGAAGGCGCTCTCTGACCAACTTAACTATCTCCACAGTTTGCATGATCATCTCTGGTCCCAACAACTTTCGTTCTCCGACGTTGTCCCATGCTAAAGGGGACCTGCACTTCCTTCCGTACAATGCTTCGAACGGGGCCATCTGAATGCTAGCCTGATAGCTGTTGTTATAGGAGAACTCCACAAGATGAAGGTGATCCTCCCAAGATCCGCCAAAGTCCAAGGTACATGCCCGTAGCATATCTTCTAACGTCTGAATGGTTCTTTCTGACTGCCCGTCAGTTTGCGAATGATATGCAGTACTGAATCTTAACTTGGTCCCCAAACTCTGGTGCAAGCTCCGCCAGAAATGGGAAGTGAACCGAGTATCCCGATCTGATACTATACTAACTGGAACACCATGCTACTTCACTATCCGCTTCATGTACATTTCTGCCAACTGCTCAGTAGTCTGCCCAACTCTGAAAGGAAGGAAATGAGCGACCTTCGTGAGTCGATCTACTATTACCCAGATTGCATTCTTGCCAGCCGAGGATCTAGGTAAACCAGTCACAAAATCCATCGTGATGTGCTCCCATTTCCATTCTAGGATAGGAAGCGGCTGGAGCAATCCTGCTGGTCTCTGCTGCTCGGCTTTCACCTGCTGACATACCAGACACTTGGATACAAATCTCGCTATCTCTCTTTTCATGCCATTCCACCAAAAATACTACCTGATATCTCGATACATCTTCGTTCCTCCTGGATGAATGGAGTAAATAGAACTATGAGCTTCGGACATAACTTCCTGCCGAAGGTCTCCACTCGGTACACAGAGTCTATTTCCAAACCTGAGCGTACCATCCTCATGAATTACTAACTCCTTCCTACGGCCTGATTCACACTCCGATCGCAACTTCTGAATCTGTGGATCTCCTGCTTGTGCTGCCCTTATCCTCTCTACTAAGGTTGACCGAATCTGCATACTGGTCATTCTTCCTATATCCCCTGGCAAAACTACTTCGATTCCCATACTCTGGAGGTCTTCTAAAATATGCTTCTGCGAGGTCAAGATAAAGGCACTGTTTCTCCTACTCAGTGCATCTGCAACGATATTCGCCTTGCCTGGATGATACTGAAGATCTAAATCAAAATCCTTCAGTAGTTCTAACCATCTTCTTTGTCTCATGTTCAAATCTCGCTGCGTGAACACGTATTTCAAACTCTTATGATCAGTATAGATCTCTACCCGATCCCCGTACAAATAATGCCTCCACAACTTGAGTGAAAACACCACAGCTGCTAACTCCAAATCGTGAGTCGGGTAATTCTTCTCATGGTCTCGAAGCTGCCGAGACGCATATGCTATCACCTTTCCATGCTGCATCAATACACATCCAAGACCCTTCCCAGATGCGTCACAATACACTGTAAAGCCTCCCGATCCTACTGGAAGCGTCAAGATCGGGGCCGAGATTAATCTCTTCTTCAATTCTTCAAATGATGCCTGACAACTAGCTGACCAAACAAACTCCACGTCCTTGTGCGTCAAACGCGTTAAGGGCGCAGAGATCTTGGCAAAGTCCGCTACGAACCTTCTGTAGTAACCAGCTAATCCCAAGAAACTTCGTACTTCTGCAACCGTTCTCGGGACTGGCCAATGCTCTACGGCCTCAATCTTCTTCGGATCCACTGACACTCCTGTCCCAGAAATTACATGCCCCAGGAACGAAATGTGATCTAACCAGAATTCACACTTGTCGAGCTTCGCATAAAGTTGATGCTCCCTCAATGTCTGCAAGACAGTCCTAAGATGTTTCTCATGCTCCTCTTCACTGCTGGAATAGACAAGAATGTCATCTATGAACACTACCACAAATTTATCCAAATATGGAAGAAAGATGCGGTTCATCAAATCCATAAATACTGCAGGGGCATTGGTTAGTCCAAAGGGCATTACTAAAAACTCATAATGCCCGTATCTTGATCTGAATGCCGTCTTCTGAATATCTTGCTCTCGGACTCTCACCTGATAGTATCCCGAACGAAGATCGATCTTGGAAAAGATGCGAGCCTTGCTCAATTGATCAAACAGGTCATCAATCCTTGGTAGCGGGTACTTATTCTTTACTGTTACTGCATTCAGCTTGCGGTAGTCGATGCACATCCTCGTCGACCCATCCTTCTTGGGAACTAGAATCACTGGCGCGGCCCAGGGCGATTTTCTGTCTCGGATGAATCCCTTAGACTTTAACTCTTCTTCATGTTGATACAACTTATCCTGTTCTGACGGCGACATTCTGTAAACTCTGTCTGCAATAGGCCTCATTCCAGGGTTCAACTCAATGCTATATTCTACCTCTCTGACTGGGGGTATCCCTGGGAGCTCATCAGGAAAGACGTCGAGAAAATCTTCGACCACTCTCGGAATCTGTCCTGGCTTTGACACTGCTGCTGAGATGACGCCTCCGGCCTGATTCTTTAAGGTTCGAGTAAAGATGAACTTCTCCATCCCAGGAATGCTGAATATGACCCTACCTCCTCTACAATCAATGGTCGCATGACTGTCTCTCAACCAGTCCATGCCAAGAACAACATCAAAATTCCCCATAGGGAATTCAATCAATGATGCGGGCAATAAATGCCCACACACCTCTACCGGACATGAAAAGCGCACTCTGCTCACTTCTACGAGCCCATTGCCGGTGAGTATATCCATCCTCTCCGGCAATGCCTCAAACACTAGTCCAATCCTTATAGCATATTGTGCAGAGATGAATGAATGAGTAGCGCCTGAATCAAATAATGCTACAGCGGGAAATGAGGTGACGAGAATTTTACCTGCCACCACGTCACTGGACGCTAGAGCCTCTCCCAAGGTTAATATGAGAGCCTGGCCCCGCGGAGCCCCTTGTTGCGGCCTTCCTCGACCATGCTGTTGCTGCCTCTGAGGGCCTTCGGCTTCCTGTGCCTGGCGGAACATCTGAGCCTGCGTTGGTAGACGCTGGGCTAGGGGCCTTACTGCTAATACTGGCCCTCCACTCGGGGTTGCCACTGGAGCTGGCAATGCTGGAAACCGCTGAGCTGGCCCTCCTGGCCTCTGCATCATAGGACAAGTAGAAATACGGTGGTCTGAACTACCACACCTCAAGCATAAGCCATTCGCTGACCGGCACACCTCCCTCGTGTGCCCTGCCTTCCCACAGAATGTACAGCTCGGGGGTGCTCCCTGACGCTGTTGCTGGTTCCTCGGCTGCTGATGCCGAACTGGCGCTGTATTAGTTGACACGGCCGTCCTCCGCGGTGCCCCCGCATCATGAATACGTACACCGGGTGCTGGTGCCGATGTTCGCTGCATTGCTCCTCCTCCAACCTGGGAATGAGATCTCTTCTGACCTCCTGCCCTCGATGCCAACCTCTGCTGGGTAAGCTCGTACCTCCGGGCTGCCGTCAAGACAGCATCAAACGTCTGGTAGTCGTGTCCTTCCACAAGCTGCAATAATTCCAAATGAAGTCCCTGCTGGAACCTCATAGCTTTCTCTGGCTCCGTTGCCACCATTGATGGTGCGAAACGGCACAATCTGCAGAACTCTGCTGCATACCCATCTACAGTCTTGCCTGCTTGCTTGAGATTGATGAACTTCTGCTGGAGCTCATATCGAGCTACTACGCCAAAATACTTGGCCTTGAATCTGTCACTGAAGGTGGTCCAACGAACAGGGCGTCTTGTACCAACTTCTTCTGATGCCCACCAGTCGCGGGCAAGATCCTGAAGCACCAGTTTGACCTGATCAACCTTCTCATCGTCTGGAACCTTGGCTGCCACAAGAATGGCTTCGATGTCTTGAATCCATGCATCCGCAGTGATGGCATCCTCCGTGCCACCAAAATACCTCGGGTTCACGCGACGGAACCTTCCTGAGGCTCCCGAGTCAACCCCGGCACTCCTCTCTAGAGCTAACTGAATCCCTTGGTTCAGCAACACGTTCTGCTCCTGCTGCCGAGTCTGTTGCTGTTGGTTAGTGACAAGAAACCCCCGGATGATCTCCAGGAGTGCTACGGCGTCTGGTACTGCCGTCGCTACTGGTGCTGCAGGAGTTTCATTAACCTGCGGCTGCACTGCCTCTGGTTCCATTTCTGTTCGTGCCTGCACTGGAGAAGGTTCTCTCCCTTGTTGCTGCCCAGTCGAGCCATGCTCTTGCTGCTCTTCCTCATGGGCCTCACCCGCTACTGAGAATGAAGCACCCCTATAAAAAAGAATATAAGATTATCAAGTCCGGACGAGGAAGATTTCGAGGATGCAAGTCAGGTTAGAGATCAAGGCAAGGACAGAGAATTCGAAACAAAATTTCAAGGGGAACAAGTTTTGATTGAGACTCCTAATAATTCGCAATACCCCACAAGTCTGAAAATCAGACCTGCATGGGCCACCACTAAAACCTTGTCACGCCCCAGTACCGAAATACGGAGACGGACGAGGCCAGCTACACCATATGAGGTACGTGACGTCATACGGCGATCGTGGCTGTCAAGAGACTAGGGGGTACATGCTACAATCAAGTCTCCTATGGTCCCACAGAGTTCTATGTCTCAATCAATCAACACAACATCAGCAATTAAATGAACATTAAAGGTAAAGCAGTAAGGCGTCCCCGACGCTTCATCAAAATGGTCATGAGAGACTAGCTTTATAACATAGCTATCTCAGAGAGTCATGAGCACAAAATTATACACAGCTGCAGTCTGTTTAGTTACAATTATGTACTGACACAAAATATCAAGTAATCCGGCTAACAGGTGCCGGTGGCTGAACGCCGCACAAAAGTATAAGCAAGAGTGGTGGAGAAGAAACCCACTCGAGTCCCCGACCAGCCATGCTCCTAGTATGCACCATGGATGTCAGGAAGAAGGATCGCGTCCTCTGGCTCTGCTACGAGATCTGGCCAAACAAAACCAGCGGGGTCAGCCCCGAATAGCAAGTACCGCCAAAGGGCACAAGAGTTAAGATAAAACCCAGTTATAATGATAAGAATAAAGCTTATGCTGCGGCTATAGGGTAGCGCTACATCGTCGGACCCATCTGGCACCCTTACAACCAAACAAGGACAAAAGGTGCCATATGGAGCCGGGACGCGTCGCACTCTATGACCTTTACATAAGTTTACAGATATAAGTAAGAAGATCTCCTGGTCGTGACTTCGGTCGATGGACCATCGCAGCACGATAACCAACCCAACAATCAAACAAGAACATGGGTTAGATCACGTACCGCGGTGGGCCATGTTCCTTAGTCATTCACAAGAGTAACACATCACAATCAAATTAAGGCTTCCGTTCGTAACTTCGGTCCGCAGCCTGTCATAGTACGATAACCAACCCAACAATCAAACAAGAACATGGGTTGGATCACGCACCATAACAGTCCGCTTTCCTCAGTTACTCGCGGAAGGTAAAAGAAAAAATACAAGCAAGTCATTTCCACGGCCAGTCAAGTCTACGAGTTTCTAGTATGGCGAGGTTATCCTCGCATTAAATTATCAGAGTCCTCAGATCGTATCTTTCCAGCAAGGCTAGCCAACCCAGGGGTCCGCGTAGTCAAGTATTATTAAGCACAGGTCCCTCATAAGGCTACCTTGTAGGCACAAGTCCCCGTAGGGCTACCTTGCCAAAACTTATGATATATCAGGAAATAATCGGATACCGGCATCCACTCATTGCAGATGGCACAGTATCCGTGGTGACCAGCTGGCGCGTCGAGGCAATACCTCAAGGCGGCTGGTGTAACACGATCTCGGGATTCTGCCCTCTCCATGCATCTAATAGATTTAGTTGCCTAATTTAAACCCTATGTGAAATCTTGGATCCTCATGCTGTGGCCTGCATGATCATCCTCCTAGAATGTCGTACCGTAGTACGAGTACCCCAAGTGAGGATCCATGTCAATCAGTAGGTCGACACGTTCTACCCTCATTAGTGTAATGCAACATTGCAAATGTGCCACGTGGGATTACGAGTCATTTGTCAAGCATGAACGAGAACCGGGACATTCAGGCACATGTAGCGAGTAGGAACACTTTGTTCTCCAGGGTCAGATTCATGCTCAGGACAAAAGGCGTAAGGATATATCGCATACCCAAACCAATACATATACACGTATATAAGCCAAGGTAGCATGAAAAATGGAAAACCAGGGACAGGCTGACTAGGTACTAAGGCAAGGTCGGCCAACCAACGCGGGCGCATCACATCCATGGCGCGGGCGCATGGCGGGCGAGGGCGCGGTCACGAGCGCGGACGGCCACACGGGCGCGGGCGGCCACGCAGGCGCGGGGAAAACGGCCGGGCGCGTGACGTCCACACAGGGGCGCAAACACGCGGGGGCGGCCTGGTGCTGGAACCACGCGGCGCGGGATACCACGCGGCGCGGGCACCACGCGGGCGCGGGGGCGCGTCCTCCCATCAGCGCGGCGCGGGACGCGCGCGCGCGGAGGGCGCGGGACACAGGGGCGCGGACCTCCCATCAGCGCGGCGCGGGATGCGCGCGCGCGGAGGGCGCGGACACAGGGCACTGTTCATCTTCTTCCCCTCAACCGAGAGGGAAGAACCATGAACCCTAAAAACTCCAAAAATCATAACTAAGTCAATTCTTAACCAAATTTCGATTTTCAAAGTTCAATCTTGAGTAAAATTCAATTCTCTACAACATGGAACCATTAAAACTTGAAAATGATGGAGTTTAGTAGATCAAAACCAAGAAAAACCGAAAATGTTTAAAACTTAGATCTACAAAAATTAAAGCTTCAAATCAGAAAATTCCAAGTTCTAATCTAGTAGAGAATGAGGAGAAGAACAAGTTTTGGTAAAAATTTTGGAGGAAAAACGAAAATGATGGATCTCTCCCTTGTGCAAGTTGATACTTGCCTTTGGTTGGGTGAAGGAAGTAAATGAGAGGAGTTATGAGGAATGAATGAGGGGAGAGATAAGGAATGGGGTTTTATATAAAAGCCTAAACCAAGTTGGTTCATGATGACCCAACGGGTTCAAGTGAACCGAGAACATGTCACCCAATTAGAGCCAAAACTGTAAACTAAAATCACAGAAAATAAATTACGAAATATTATTTTGTCAAATAATTTGGGATATACATGAAGAAATACAACAAAATAAATATCGTATAAATATACGTAAATACAAATAAGCAGTATACGTACTAAAAATACGTATTCCGAAATCAGGGAGTGACAAATCGGAAGAACTAAGTCACCAGAAAGATATCGACACAATTGGCACTAATGGCACAGTCGAATGCTTTTCTGCTTTGCTTTACTCTGTTCTTGAGAAAAAGTTGAAGAAAAACACTCTGGAGAATCACTTTGCTCTGAAAGTCTCTGGGCTCCAAAATATTGTCCCTTCTGTTTGAAAAATAAGTCTATTTATAGACTAGACCCTCTGTGCGTAAAAAGCAACATAATTGGGTCTCTACGCAAGTAACTGCCACCCACGATTGAAAATTGACCTCTACGCGTGATGACACGTGTCCCATATAGAGTTGTGATCTCTACGCATGGTGACATATGTCCTACAACTTCAACAATATGGGGAAAACATGTACACGCGTTCCTCGATAACTGTGGCATAAAAGCCACGTATGCAGACCACGTTCTCACATAGCCAGAAAAGATTGAGCGTAAAATAACCCAAAACAAACTTCCTGCGTAAAGCGGCTAAAAAGTAGCCTTGAGCGTATAGCTAGCTCAAATAAACTCTACGCACACAAAAATAGCTGAGATAGCCTTGAGCGTAAAAACTCAAATAACTTTCATGCGTAAAGGAAGCGGTATTTTGAGCGTAAAGTAGCTCATCTGCACATTAAACGACAAGCGTTGGATTTGGTGCAAAAATCTTCTTGGCTTCTGTGCAATATTCTGTCAGAAAATCATTCTGTCAGAACAGTATCACATGTATTAAATGCGGTCTGGACAGCCTGTCGCTCTCGCGTAGAGTTTGAGGATGACTCTTGCGTAAAGGAGTTCGCGTAGAGTTAGACTCTGTTTGATCTCTGCGTAGAGCTTGAATCTGACTCAGTAGAGTCTTTAAATGGGCCTTGCGTAGAGTCTGACTTTGCGTAAAGTTCTCGACTTCTTTGACTTGGTCTATGAAGTTTATTTTATGCTTCTACAGAGAGTATGTAAAAATGGTGTATTGCTCTTCCAAGAACAGTAGTGCTATAGAACAGAGAAGTAACAATCTGTGATGAGTAAGCATGCTGCGTGTGTAATCAGAGGAGAGTGTGTAAAAAAATTCACAGAGAGAAATGCTATAGAACAGAGAACATGGAGTCGGTCAGAGAAAAAAATATAAAAGAACATGGAGAGAGAGAGAGGGAGAGAGACTAAACATCAGTCCCAAAAAAATCCAAAAGAGAAAGGGAGAGGGAGAGTCACTGTCACGGCCCAGAACCAGAATACTGGAGAGCGGGGGCGTACATAGCCAGCTACGTATAACGGAATGGAATCCACACCGCTATACGGTCACGGCTGTCTAGATATGTGAGGGTTTTACTACAATCCATCAGTCTCTTAAGGTCATAAAATAGCCTATTGTCTCAATCTCAACCAACTAATAATAGTTACAAGATGTCAGACCACCAAATACACAATAGTAAGGCGTCCCATACATTACATATTCGGAATGATCATGAAGCTAGTCGTTACAAAATGTGAGGACTAGCAAGAGTTCGGTCATACATGATCAACCCCCGGGGTTTGTCAATCATGTTACAGCCCGTAGGCAGACAATAAGTAAAAGCTGCAATCGATCTAACACTTGCTCGTCGGCTAAACGCCTCAAAAGAATAATTTACAATATTACAGTGGAAGAACAAAAGAAACCCACTCGATGTCCTGGTTACGCCTGGTGACCACCATCAGGCTGGAAAGCAGGAAGATCCTTCGGTGTTGCTCCGGTATCTGGCCATACAAAACCAGCTGGGTCAGACCCCAGAAAGAGCAAGTGCCACAAATGAGGCTTCACTTAAGAACTAAAACCAACAAATTATTAGCATTCAACATGTAAGAAAACCATAAGTAACACAGATTGAGGTTTGTGCACTACCAATGCACTTGTCCCAATCAGAGAAAATAATTAAGAGAAGCATAATGACATAAGACAACTGGAGAATCATGCTAAATAAATTATAGCTGGGCAATATATGAAGGGAAGTCGAAGGTACTATTCCGGAAGCCAGGTTACAATCCTTAAACCAAACAAGGACCGAGATTGTAACCCTTCGCCTGAACAGAACTTAGTCTCTGATCATTTATTGCTAAAGGTGACAATCATTAAGGTAAAAATGAGAGAGTACAATGATAAAAGTGACAATGAAGAGTACAATACGATAGAGTGACAATAGAGTACAATCATTATAGTGACAATCTGGAGTGACAATCATTATAGTGACAATCTGGAGTGACAATCATTCAATCATTCTGGTACAATCTTGTAATCAATCACTTCTAGACAATACTATACTGGACTAGACTCCATCCATTCAATCATGGCCAATCATTGCCTACGGCTTTCTACATTAACTAACTAGGGTAATCACAATCCTAGTTACTAGCAAGATGCAATGAGATGCTCCAAGTAGTCACAGGCCCTGCAGCTACCCAGGTTATCCATGCGAACATTATAGTGACAATTTAGAGAGTTCAATCATTATAGTAACAATCTGGAGGGGACAATACACTAGAGGGACAATGGAGAGTGCAATACACTAGAGTGACAATAGAGTTCAATCATTAAAGTGACAATGGAGGGTGTCCCCACATGATAGTGGGCTGGAAATGTGCCCTACTCGTCGGCAGGCTACAAGTCCAAACATTTGCGGCCGGAATAACGGGGTCGCCTGTAACTGGGGAACATCTCTTCATGACTAGTGAGTTAATCTAGTTATTAACCTTAGTTTATTTCAATATGTACCCCCGACCGTGGTACTCAGGGATCCATGCCCTAGACATGATGCAAGACACACTGGTTCATTTATCAATACATTCACAAGTCACCCACGGTGTCCAGGTCAATATTACATTATCATGTCAATAGAGCCGTCGCAACGGCGCTCAATAAACTATGCCATTCACTTATCTGGAGTGCACCACCACGTGTCACTATCAAGTTGCTCACAAAATTCAATACATCAACCATGCTATGCTCACATCGTGCTCATATCAATGTCGTGTCAAAAGGCGTAAGGATATAAACAGGAAATACCATGTACTAAAAGAAGATGAAATAAAATATAATACAAATAGGTGCCAAGACTAGACTACGCTGGGCAGCCAGGGTCAAGTTGCGCCAGGGTTGGATTGCGCTGGAGCCAACTGCGCTAGGTCGGGTTGCGTAGAGGATAGATTGTACGAGGGTCAGATTGCGCTGGATCCAAGCGCGCAGGGATCAGGTTGCGCCTGAGTCAGACTGCGCATGGCTGGATTGCGCCAGGGCGAACTGCGCTGGGAAGGGGCAAGCTGGACCGCGCTAGGCTGGGTTGCGCTAGGGCGAACTGCGCCAAGCTGGGTTGCGCTAGGCTGGACCGCGCCAGCGATGGATTGCGCTAGGGCGGATTGCGCCAGCACCAAGAGGCGCTGGGCTAGGCAGCGCCAGCGCTAAAGAGCGCTGTGCTAGACTGGGTGAGTGGGGCCAGCGCTAAAGAGCGCTGGGCTAGCTGGATTGCGCTCGGGACAAGGGGTCTTCTTCCCCAAGGCTGAGAACAAATGGCCATGGAATTCAAAACTTCAAAAGACCATAACTAGGTCAAATCTCAATGAAAATCCACTTTGCAAAGGTCTAAGTTGTGTAAAATTAAATTCTCTTCCACATGGAACAATCAAAACATGAAAATGAACAAGTTTTATAGATCAAAACCACCAAAATCTGAAAATACTTCAATCCTAGATCTACAAAATTCCAAGCTCCAAACGGAGAAAACCCAAGTTCTAATGTTGCTTAAAATGAGCTAATAAAGCTATTAGACAAATAAAATATAGCCCTTAAGTGATAGCAAGATGCAACTTGCCTAGGTTGGTGGTGTGTTAATGGTGGAGAGAAAAGAGTAGTGAGGAAGAAGATAAAGAAAATAAGTGAGGAGAGAGAGAGAGGGAAATTGATATTTATGGTAGGGTGGTGGTTCTCCATGTCAACCCAAAATAAACCAAGCCAAGATAAACCAAGGTAAACCAAGTCAAGGCCAATAAACCCTTTCTCTAGCAATTTAAACCAAATGAATCATGAAATAAACCAAGCCCCACTAATCCAAAAATAAACCAATGAACCACTAAAACCAATTGAACTATCAATGCCAATAAAACCAAGCCAATGCAAAATAAACCAAGATAACTAATCATGACTAAATAAAATATGGGTCCAAAACACGTATACGTACACTAAATACGTATCACGAATTTGGGACATTACATCCTACCCACCTTAAAAGAATTCCGTCCTCGAAATTTAATCAAGAGGCTAGAGATGTAAGGGAAAGCTATTCTATCATAGGCAATCTACCACTACCAATCAATCATACAATCATTCATGCAAGCAAGGATTCGAAGCGTAAGGCATAAGGAAGATATTACACCTTACGAGTTAAACCAGCCGGGATGACCTGATCAGATATCATCCTCATGCTCCTAAGTTTGACTCTCCCAAAGAGGGATGACTCTAAGCAACACGGACTAAACTGATAGTCTTGCGCTTGAGGTCTCTTTATTTGGTCAAACATGGACACGCGCCTCTTCTCATACGAAAAGGTTAGTACCAATAACTAGTTTCGAATGACCTAGGATATGGCTCGGGTTCGGGATGTTCCGTCGCAATTAGGATACATGAAATACATCATGCACCCCGTATAATGACGGTAGAAAAGCAAGATGAGAGGACATATATACCTCTCGACCAATTCTGAACCTGAGCCTGGGCTAAGGCAAACTGCCGCGAGTTCTGTTGCTGGAAAGTCTGGGCCTGAGTCGGCAATGGCCCGGGGAACGGGAACTGCTGTTGTTGGTGAACTGGAGCTGGTGCTGGTGCTGGTCCCCCAACCGAGGGACTAGATACTATCGAGGCTGCATCAACTCTGAATGGGCAGGACCCCACCCTATGGTCCAGTGCTCCACACAATAAACACAATCCCAACGCCTTGTGACACTCCGCTACCACGTGTCCAGGCTTCCCACAATAAGAACAGCCCGCGGCGGAAGACTGCGCTTGCTTCTGTTTCTGCTAAGAGTACGTCGGGGTTGAGTGCTGGTCCGACGTAACTGAAGCTGCTCGCCTCGGAGCTCCAATAGTTAAAGTTCTAGCTGCTGGGGGTGGTACCGAAGACTGGTTCATTTGACTATGGGGCCGCTTCCGACCTCCGGTCCTGTCCACTATTCTCTGAGAGGTATACTCGCGCCTCCTCGCTGCTCGCAACACCGCATCATAGGTCTGATGCTCGAACTGTTCTACTGCCAATATAATCTCGAGGTGAAGTCCCTGCTGGAACCTCTGCGCTCTGTCAAACTCGGTTGCCACCAAGGTGGGAGCAAACCGACTGAGTCTGGAAAACTCGGCCGCATAACCGTCGACTGTCCTCCCCATCTGCTTAAGATTACTGAACCTGGTCTGCAAGTCATATCGAGCCACTGCATCATAATACTTGGTCTGGAACTTCTCGCTGAACACTGCCCAGTAGACAGATGTTGCCAATCCCACTGCTTGTGCGGCCCACCAACTGCGGGCTAGATCCAATAACTGTAGGTGCACCACAGCCACCTTCTCGTCTTCTGGAGTCTTCGCGGCTTCGAGAATCACCTCTGTATCCTGTAGCCAAGCATCGGCAGCAATGGCATCCTCGCTGCCATCGAAGAATGGAAGGTTCAGGCGCTTGAAACTGTTGACCGTACTGTTCCCTCGAGGACCACTTCCACTCATAGCATCTTGTACTACTTGGTGCAAGGCATCTCCCCGACGATCTTGGGATACAAGCAACTCACGGATGAGTCCCACCAAGTCTCCATCCTCTGACCCTGCTGGCTGGACGGGCTGAACTGGCGGTACTGGTTCTCCAGGAGGTACGGCTCGGGAGGCTGCTGCTGAGGACTAAGCTCCTTCTGGCTGATCAACAGGAACGATGTCACTGAAGCAATGACATCAGGGATATTAAAGAAGGACCAGGATAGATCAATGATGCAAGTATGTTATCAAGTCAGGGATTCAAGGAGATATGAAGATACGAGTGGAGATCAAAGAAGAGTACAGATTGAGACATCTATCCGGAAAACCCTCACACATCTTGATTAACAAGACCTGCATAGGCCACCACTTAAACCATGTCATGCCCCAGAACCAGAATACTGGAGAGCGGGGGCGTGCATAGCCAGCTACGTATAACAGAATGGAATCCACACCGCTATACGGTCACGGCTGTCTAGATATGTGAGGGTTTTACTACAATCCATCAGTCTCTTAAGGTCATAAAATAGCCTATTGTCTCAATCTCAACCAACTAATAATAGTTACAAGATGTCAGACCACCAAATACACAATAGTAAGGCGTCCCATACATTACATATTCGGAATGATCATGAAGCTAGTCGTTACAAAATGTGAGGACTAGCAAGAGTTCGGTCATACATGATCAACCCCCGGGGTTTGTCAATCATGTTACAGCCCGTAGACAGACAATAAGTAAAAGCTGCAATCGAGCTAACACTTGTTCGTCGGCTAAACGCCTCAAAAGAATAATTTACAATATTACAGTGGGAGAACAAAAGAAACCCACTCGATGCCCTGATTACGCCTGGTGACCACCATCGGGCTGAAAAGCAGGGAGATCCTTCGGTGCTGCTCCGGTATCTGGCCATACAAAACCAGCTGGATCAGACCCCAGAAAGAGCAAGTGCCACAAAGGAGGCTTCACTTAAGAACTAAAACCAACAAATCATTAGCATTCAACATGTAAGAAAACCATAAGTAACACAGATTGAGGTTTGTGCATTACCAATGCACTTGTCCCAATCAGAGAAAATAATTAAGAGAAGCATCATGACATAAGACAACTGGAGAATCATGCTAAAGAAATTATAGCTGGGCAATATATAAAGGGAAGACGAAGGTACTATTCCGGAAGCCAGTTTACAATCCTTAAACCAAACAAGGACCGAGATTGTAATCCTTCGCCTGAAGAACTTAGTCTCTGATCATTTATTGCTAAAGGTGACAATCATTAAGGTGAAAATGAGAGAGTACAATGATAAAAGTGACAATGAAGAGTATAATACGATAGAGTGACAATAGAGTACAATTATTATAGTGACAATCTGGAGTGACAATCATTATAGTGATAATCTGGAGTGACAATCATTCAATCATTCTGGTACAATCTTGCAATCAATCACTTCTAGACAATACTATACTGGACTAGACTCCATCCATTCAATCACGGCCAATCATTGCCTACGGCTTTCTACATTAACTAACTAGGGTTATCACAATCCTAGTTACTAGCAAGATGCAATGAGATGCTCCAAGTAGTCACAGGCCCTGCAGCTACCCAGGTTATCCAGGCGAACATTATAGTGACAATTTAGAGCGTTCAATTATTATAGTAACAATCTGGAGGGGACAATACACTAGAGGGACAATGGAGAGTACAATACACTAGAGTGACAATAGAGTTCAATCATTAAAGTGACAATGGAGGGTGCCCCACATGACAGTGGGCTGGAAATGTGCCCTACTCATCGGCAGGCTACAAGTCCAAACATTTACGGCCGGAATAACGGGGTCGCCTGTAACTGGGGAACATCTCTTCATGACTAGTGAGTTAATCTAGTTATTAACCTTAGTTTATTTCAATATGTACCCCCGACCGTGGTACTCAGGGATCCATGCCCTAGACATGATGCAAGACACACTGGTTCATTTATCAATACATTCACAAGTCACCCACGGTGTCCAGGTCAATATTACATTATCATGTCAATAGAGCCGTCGCAACGGCGCTCAATAAACTATGCCATTCACTTATCTGGAGTGCACCACCACGGGTCACTATCAAGTTGCTCACAAAATTTAATACAGCAACCATGCTATGCTCACATCGTGCTCATATCAATGTCGTGTCAAAAGGCGTAAGTATATAAACAGGAAATACCATGCACTAAAAGAAGATGAAATAAAACATAATGCAAATAGGTGCCAAGACTAGACTGCGCTGGACAACCAGGGTCAGGTTGCGCCAGGGTTGGATTACGCTGGAGCCAACTGCGCTAGGTCGGGTTGCGGAGAGGATGGATTGCGCGAGGGTCAGATTGCGCTGGATCCAAGCGCGCAGGGATCAGGTTGCGCCTGAGTCAGACTGCGCATGGCTGGATTGCGCCAGGACGAACTGCGCTGGGAGGGGGCAAGCTGGACCGCGCTAGGCTGGGTTGCGCTAGGGCGAACTGCGCCAAGCTGGGTTGCGCTAGGCTGGACCGCGCCAGCGATGGATTGCGCTAGGGCAGATTGTGCCAGCACCAAGAGGCGCTGGGCTAGGCAGCGCCAGCGCTAAAGAGCGTTGGGCTAGACTGGGTGAGTGGGACCAGCGCTAAAGAGCGCTGGGCTAGCTGGATTGTGCTCGGGACAGGGGGTCTTCTTCTCCAAGGCTGAGAACAAATGGCCATGGAATTCAAAACTTCAAAAGACCATAACTAGGTCAAATCTCAATGAAAATCCACTTTACAAAGGTCTAAGTTGTGTAAAATTAAATTCTCTTCCACATGGAACAATCAAAATATGAAAATGAACAAGTTTTATAGATCAAAACCACCAAAATCCAAAAATACTTCAATCTTAGATCTACAAAATTCCAAGCTCCAAATGGAGAAAACCCAAGTTCTAATGTTGCTTAAAATGAGCTAATAAAACTATTAGATAAATAAAATGTAGCCCTCAAGTGATAGCAAGATGCAACTTGCCTAGGTTGGTGGTGTGTTAATGGTGGAGAGGAAAGAGTAGTGAGGAAGAAGATGAAAAAAATAAGTGAGGAGAGAGAGAGAGGAAAATTGATATTTATGGTAGGGTGGTGGTTCTCCATGTCAACCCAAAATAAACCAAGCCAAGATAAACCAAGGTGAACCAAGTCAAGGCCAATAAATCCTTTCTCTAGCAATTTAAACCAAATGAATCATGAAATAAACCAAGCCCCACTAATCCAAAAATAAACCAATGAACCACTAAAACCAATTGAACTATCAATGCCAATAAAACCAAGCCAATGCAAAATAAACCAAGATAACTAATCATGACTAAATAAAATATGGGTCCAAAACACGTATACGTACACTAAATACGTATCACGAATTTGGGACATTACAGTCACAGACCACAGTGAGAGAAACAGAAAGAAGCATATTGCGTGCTCGTACCTGGCCGTCGTTGGTCGACGCCGAGAAGCTGGTCGCCGCCGGAGAAGCTGTTGTTGTTATGCTGATTCTCCTTCACGTCTGAGCAGAGCACTTGTGTAAGCTTTCTCTTTCAATTTTTTTTACTAATGAGATGGGGAGCAACTTCTAATAGTTGATAGGATAGACCTTCGGCGGATGGGATGGGCCGATTGTTCGGGTGATGGGCTTTTTTCTTTTTCTTTTTTGCTGACCGCTTACGACCGCCTCCCCGCCGCTTCAACGCCTCCCCGCCGCCTCATCGCCGCCTGGCCGCCACATTCGCCGCCACAACGCCTAAGCCGCCGCCAACCCAGAACTCGGGGCGGTGAGCCTCCGCCTGGCGCCTCCCGACCGCCTAGGCGGACGCCTACGACGTCATTTAGAACACTGACTATATGACTGGTCATCTCTAATTTTATTAAATATTTTATTTTTAACCCATACAGTAGTAGCTAATGGATGACTACCTGTTGTAAGTCCACATAAGTAAGAATGTCGATTTTCTAACATAATAATAACAAATGTCTCACTATTACCAATATCGAGCTCCGCCGCAGAGTTCGTCGGAGAATTCACCGCCGCGTGCCACCGCCTCCGGCCACCGTGCACCACTGCCAACCGTCGGATCTGCTCCTCGTTTCCTGTGCCGCCTTGGAGGTCGCGCCGATGCCTCGCCTTCCTCCGGCGTCGACCGGATCCCGAGCTCGCCACCGCTCCAAACCTGGTCGCCTCAGACCGCTCCGACTTCCGAGTCTGGCGCCACCGCAGCAGTCAAAATCCCTCTAGTAGTGAGCGTCGTTTCCCCACGATAATGGCGACTCAGACCTGGTCGCCCGGCCATCCCCACCACCGCTTGAAGACATCAGATGCCTGCCGGACCGCCGTGTTCGGCCGATCGCCACTGGAGTTGGACGGGACGAAGCTTCATCGCTGGATCTACTCGTCAGACTGCTGAGGATCGACATCCCCACGGGCCTGTGTGAGTCTCCGCTCCGATATGCTCTTCCCCTTTCTTCCTTATTCTAGGGTTCTTGAGAGGTTGAAGAGGAAGTCTAGAATTAGGGTTCTGGAGTTTAGAGAAGGGGATGAAGTGTGTGGATGGAGAGAGAGGAAGGGATTCTTAGATTTCTCTTCGCTGTTGAGAAATAGAGAATTGAGCTCGGTTCTTTAAGAGTTGGTTGTGAGTGCTGAGTAGAAAGAGAAATTATGGAAGAAGACGATGATAATGATGATGGGATTTTGATTGTCGGCTGGGAATTAGAATAGGAAGAGAGAGAAAGAGAAGAGAGTTTATTAGTTGGGGTGTAGTGTGTGGGCCGGGTAATTATAACAGAATTGAGCTGGAGTGAGGAGTTGGGCCCAGCATTCATGGGCTGGGCTGGACTGGGCTGATAGTTGGAAGAAATTTGGTGGGCTGGATGTGTCACGCCCAGAACCAGAATACTGGAGAGCGGGAGAATGACTCAGCCAGCTACGTATTACGGGTAGATGAATACCGTATAATACGATTAATGCTGTCTAACCAGACGAGGGGGTGCATACTACATAAAAGTCTTACTATGGTCACTTCACATCTATTGTCTCAATCATTCAAGTAAGAAACAGAAATAGAGAACATGTAAGAAAAAGCAGTAAGGCTTCCCAAATGCTCAGTCAAAATGTTCTTGAGATCTGGCTTTACAAAACATAAACAGATGGTATAGCAAGTATACACAATTGTTATCAGCTGCAGTCTGACTTAGTTACAATTATGTAAAAGTAAGTACAAGAAAATCCAACTAACATGTCGGTGCCAAACGGCTAAGTATAAAGTAAGTAACAAAACGAGTGGTGAAGTAAGGAACCCACTCGAGTCCTCCTGTGATCATCCCTCTAGTGTTGACCATCTTGGAGGTAGAAGTAAGCTGGATCCTCGGGGACCGGCTCTAAATCTGGCCATGCAAAACCAGAGAGGTTAGACCTCTAATAGCAAGTACCACAAGGAAGGACGATATGAAGGACTAAACCAGTAAGTAAAAGAAAATAAATAGATCTCTGCTTGCTACTAGGATTCACATCACATCACGACACTTCGAACCAACCTCCCAACCAAACAAGGACAGAGGTTGACCCGTCATGTCCTGACATTCTGATCATCCCAGTTAGGTAACAGAGTAGTACAGTACACAAACAAATCATCTTGAACGGCCAATCAAATCCTACGGCTGGCTATTGTGAGTCCCAAGTTATCCTGGAATTATGCAATAAAGATTCCTCAGTTCTTACTATGTACGAGCAAGGCTAGTCTATCCAGTCAATCATGTACGCCATGCATGAATTAGACGAGTCCTAGCAGGACGCCCGTCAATATACAATATACAATAATAATAAAAGCAGATACTGTTCCCTGCCCGTGTGGCAGGTTTACAGTATCTGTGGGAACCAGCCGGCCCGTCGGATACTACTCGTCCCAAGGGGGCTGCCATGTACGAACTCGGGAATCCATTCTCTCCATGCAATCTTTATTTTATTTAACTTAATAGTCCCTACGTTGAGTGAAATCCCATGCCGTGGATCATGGTCATTTAAATGAGTACTTTCGTACGGGGTACGATATGCACAACCCTACAACGATACCAGTACGGTTAGGTTGCAGGTTTTACATAGCGTAATACAACAATCAAATCTAACCACGGTAATCATGCCTCGATCATAAAGTACACATGCTTCTTTGTAGAAAATAAATAATTAAATAGTTAAATAAATAGATTGAAGCCTGCATGTGCATGTATGTCAATATTCGGGATCAGCCAGTCGATTACAATAGTTCATAACATGAACGTGTCTCATTCATTCAATTCAATAAGACGACCAGCCAGTCTCTTAGTTCCAACTAGGAACGCATGATCAATTATTAGTCAATGTCACAATCATTATCAATGGTGACAAGGCATGAAAGTCAATTAGTATTACATGGGGTCGAGCCTATAACTCCTCAGAGTTAAGTTCTAGTCATACTGGGTATCCATGGATCAATCAAGATACATGACACCTTCCACATAACAATCTGTATTAACAATATTAACATATCATGATTTATCAAGTTCATGCAAAAAGACGTAAGGATATAATAGAAGAATCATCATGCCATTATTAAATGAATAAGTTATAGAGCAAATAGTAACACCCAGGTTAGAAAGTCACGCCAACAAATCTAAGCTAAGGCCAAAAGTCACGCCAAGTCTAGTAGGAGTGAGCGTGTAACAGTGTGAGCGTGAAAAAGTAATTCACGCTGGCATGCACAGTGTAAGCGTGAAGGGAAATTCGCGCACGCTCCAGTGAGCGTGAAAAGGTGACAAGAAATCTACGCACGCAAGGATGTGCGTGACTAAAAATATACGCACGCTCATGAGGACGTTAGCGTGACTAAAAATACACGCAGACACGTAGAGACGTGTGCGTGACTGAAAATCTACGCAGACACGTACAGACGTGTGCGTGACTAAAAATCCACGCAGACACGTAAGAACGTGTGCGTGACTTAAAATCCATGCAGACACGTAAGAACGTGTGCGTGACTAAAAATCCACGCAGACACGTAAGAACGTGTGCGTGACTTAAAATCCACGCAGACACGTAAGAACGTGTGCGTGACTAAAAACCCACGCAGACACGTAAGAACGTGTGCGTGACTAAACCTTCGTCCCAAGCCAGAAAACGAAGTTCCCAGCCAGAAAACACGCTAAGTTGGGGGATCAAAACCCATGAACAGCCGAATACAAAAACTTAGATCTAGAAGAAACAAGCCAACAAAATCCAAAATACTAAGTAGTAAACTCTCTTAGAATTACAAGAAGAAGCCAAATGAACCATAAAACATGGTTCTCAAGTAGAAGCAAGTTTGCACTTGCCTCCTCTTGCTGCTGGTAGGTGGTGGAGAGTAATGAGAGGAAGAAGAAGAAGAAGAAGAAGTAATAGTGAGAATGAAGTAATGAGGAGAGCGAAAGAGAGGGAAGCTTTAAATAGGAAGGGTGGTGGTAGGTGGGGTGTTGGGCCGGGTTTAAGGGGATCCAGCAAACCGAAACCCAATAAGACTAAAGCAACAAATAAAATGCAGGTAATAAAATTACAGAAATATAATTACAGAAATAAAGTTTACAGGAAATTAATTAACATGAAAATTTTAAAGAGCAGATAATTAATTAACATAAAACTAAAGGAATTTAACTACAGAATAATACATGATAAATACTAAATAAATACTCATGAGTTGTACATGTATAAAAATACGCATTCCGGGAACGGGGAGTGACATCTCTACCCACCTTAGAAAAATTCCGTCCTCAGAATTTCAAATCCAAGCAGGATAGAAACATCGGAGCTAAACTAATACAAGCAATTCTAGCGAGCAAGCAATCATTTCTACCATATCAAAAAGCAAGTACTATATATGTAAATTTATCAATCCATGATATCAAGTAGCTCTACCCATAAAGTGACAAGCATGAAGAATCAGGACAATTAAGGTATACGGAAAGAGATATACCTTGGGAGTCAAACAGGTGTGGATATCGTGATCGGACATCATCCTCACGTTCCCACGTTGACTCTCCCAAGGAGTGATAATCCCAAGCAACACGGACAAGACTAATTATTCAGTTCTTGAGTATCTTCTCTCTTCGGTCCAAAATGGACACAGGCTGTTCCTCGTAAGACAGGTTGGTGCCAACAACCAGCTCAGAGTGATCGAGGACATGACTTAGATCCGATACATACCTACGTAATTGAGATACATGAAACACGTCATGCACCTCTCGTAACGAAGGCGGGAGGGATAAACGATAAGCAACATCGCCTATCCGATCAAGAACAACGAATGGGCCCACGTACCGCGGACTCAATTTCCCGCGAACGCCAAATCTAATGACCCCACGAGTAAGTGAGATCCGCAAGAATACGTGGTCCCCAACAGAGAATTCTAACGGCCTACGATGCTGGTCCGCCCAATGACGATGCCGATCCTGCGCAACTCGAAGTCGCTCTCTAATTCCCTTAACCACTTCAACCGTCTGAATAATCAATTCTGGGCCTAGCATCTTCCTCTCCCCGATATCATCCCATGCAAGCGGTGACCTGTACTTCTTACCATATAGTGCTTCGAATGGCACCATCTGGATACTGGCCTGATAACTATTGTTGTATGAGAACTCGACCAAGTGCAGGTGACTCTCCCAAGACCCTCCAAAATCTAGAGTGCAAGCTCGTAACAGATCCTCTAAAGTCTGAATCGTCCTTTCTGATTGCTCATCCGTTTGCGGATGGTAAGCCGTGCTAAATCTTAACTTAGTACCCAGACTATGATGTAAGCTCTTCCAGAAATGTGATGTAAAATGGGTATCTCGATCCGACACAATACTGACAGGGACTCCATGCTGTCTGACTATCTGTCGCATATACAACTCTGCCAACTTTTCTGTAGATTGTCCTACTCTGAAAGGAAGAAAGTGTGCTACCTTCGTAAGCCGATCTACTATCACCCAAATAGCATCCTTACCACTTGGTGATCTCGGTAAACCGGTCACAAAGTCCATTGTAATATGCTCCAATTTCCATTCTGGGATAGGAAGCGGTTGCAATAACCTAGCTGGCCTCTGCTGTTCTGCCTTCACCTGCTGACATACCAAGCAACGGGAAACAAATCTAGCTATCTCTTTCTTCATCCCGTTCCACCAGAAATGCTGCTTGATATCTTGGTACATCTTGGTCCCCCCAGGGTGAATAGAATATTGAGAACTGTGAGCTTCTGTCATAACCTCCTGTCTGATATCTCCACTAGGCACACATAGACGTGATCTAAACCTAAGTGTACCATCTTCATGGATTCTCATCTCCTTCCTGAGTCCTGACTCACATTCTGCCCTAAGCTTTTGAATCCTTGGGTCCTGTGCCTGAGCTGCCTTGATCCTGTCTACCAAGTCAGATTGGACTTGTAGACTAGTTAGAACTCCTACATCACTAGGAAATATAACTTCGATGCCCATCTCCTGAAGGTCTTCTAAGATATGCTTTTGCATTGTCAACATAAATGCGCCACCTCTCCTGCTGAGAGCGTCTGCTACCACATTAGCCTTGCCTGGATGGTACTGAAGCTCCACGTCATAATCCTTGATCAACTCCAACCATCTTTTCTGCCTCATGTTTGGTTCCTTCTGAGTAAAGATGTACTTCAGACTTTTATGGTCTGTGTACATCTCCACTCGGTCACCATATAAGTAATGCCTCCATAGCTTCAGAGCAAATACTACTGTCGCTAACTCCAAATCATGAGTTGGGTAATTCTTCTAGTGGTCCCGAAGCTGCCTAGATGCATATGCTATCACCTTTCCATGTTGCATAAGGACACATCCAAGTCCTTTACCTGATGCATTACAATATACTGTAAAACCTCCGGGTCCAACTGGCAATGTAAGAATAGGTGCTGATATCAACTTCTGCTTCAAAGTCTCAAATGATGCCTGACATTCTGCCGACCAAACAAATGGCACATCCTTCCGGGTCAAGCGAGTCATGGGCGCTGAAAGCCTTGCAAAGTCTGACACAAACCTTCTGTAATATCCTGCCAATCCCAAGAAACTCCGCACATCTGCTACGGTCTTGGGTACTGGCCAACTCTCTACTGCTTCTACCTTCTTGGGATCTACTGCTACTCCAGCTCCTGATATGATGTGACCCAAAAATGAAATGTGATCCGACCAAAACTCAAACTTGCTGAGCTTGGCATACAACTGGTTCTCTCTCAGAATCTGCAACACTTTCCTGAGGTGGTCTTCATGCTCCTCTTCACTAGCAGAGTATACGAGAATGTCGTCAAGAAACACAACGACAAACTGGTCAAAATATGGCATAAAGATGCGGTTCATCAAATCCATGAATATTGCTGGAGCATTGGTCAAACCAAACGGCATTACTAAGAATTCATAATGCCCATACTTCGACCTGAATGCTGTCTTGGGGATATCTTTCTTTTGAACCCTCACCTGATGGTACCCTGAACGAAGATCTATCTTAGAGAAAACTCTAGCCTTGCTCAACTGATCAAATAAGTCGTCGATCCTGGGTAATGGGTACTTGTTCTTCACTGTTGCCGCGTTAAGCTTCCTATAGTCAATGCATAATCTGGACGACCCATCCTTCTTTCCCACAAGTACCACTGGTGCTGCCCACGGTGATACGCTAGCTTGGATGAACTTCTTCTCTTTCAATTCCTCTATGTGCTGATAAACCTTGGCCTGCTCTGAATCCGCCATTCTGTAAACCCGATCTGATATTGGTTTAGTTCCTGGTGCCAATTCTATGCTGAACTCAATATCTCTAACTGGTGGTAGACCTGGAAGTTCTTCAGGAAATACGTCTGGAAACTCATCGACTACTTTCAGAATCTGAACTTCCTCCATTGCCGTCACTACTCCCTGCTCTTGCTGAGTTGCCTCTGATCTGACTAAGGTAAACCTCTTCATGTCTGGAATATCAAAAGATATACTCCCTCTACGACAATCTATTGTCGCATGACTGTCTTTCAGCTAGTCCATGCCTAAGATAACGTCGAAATTTCCAACAGGAAATTCTATCAACCGGGCAGGTAAGGAATGCCCGCAAACTACAATGCTACATGCTAAAATAACTCTTCTAACTCCTACGAGCCCATTACCAGTGAGTATATTCAACCTTCCTGGCAATGCCTTGAACTCCATTCCTAGTCGTGTCGTAAATCGTGCAGATATAAATGAATGGGATGCTCCCGAATCAAACAATGCTACTGCGGGATATGAGGCGACGAGAATGTTACCTGCCACAACATCTCCCGATGCCAATGCCTCCTCCAAGGACAAAGTGAATGCTTGCCCTCGACCTCCTTGCTGGTTCCCATGCTGCGGCCTAACCTGATGTTGCTGCTGGCCCCTGCCTTGATGATGTTGGGGTGGTCTATGCTGGTGCTGCTGCATCGGCGGTCCCTGCTGCCGAAACATCTGAGCCTGCGGACGCTGTGCCAACGGCCTTACTGCCACTGCTGGTCCTCGATACTGTCCTGCCCCTGGGGCTGGCAGAGCAGGAAACTGCTGCCCTGGTCCTCCTGACCTCGAATTCATGGGACATGTGGTAACCCGATGGTCTGGATTTCCACATATCAGACATAGTCCATTCAATGTCCGACACACATCTCTAGTGTGTCCCATCTTCCCACAATAAGTGCAGCCCATCGGGGGTTGCTGGTTCTTCCTCTGTTGCTGTTGCTGCTGCCTGGGTGGTGCTGGTCCTTGTATCGCCACATCGTGGATACGAATGCCAGTGGATGGTACTGTTGTTCGGGGCGCTGCTCCCCCTCCTCCTTCAATCTGACTGTGGGATCTCTTCTGACCCCCAGTCCTTACTGCAAGCCTTTGAATGGTGATTTTATGCCTTCGAGTCGCCGTCAATATCTCATCAAAAGTCTGGTAATTGTGCCCCTCTATCAATTGCAAAAGTTCAAGATGAAACCCTTGCTGAAACCTCATAGCCCTATGGCTCTCTGTTGCTACCATTTCTGGGGCGAATCTACTCAATCTGCAGAACTCCGCTGCATAAGCATCTACAGTCTTGCCGGCCTGCCTGAGGTTGATAAACTTCTGTTGTAGCTCAAACTACGCCACAACTCCATAGTACTTAGTCTTGAATCTTGTAGTGAAATCGTCCCAAGCCACAGGACGTCTGATGCCTACTTCCTCTGATTCCCACCAATCATGTGCGAGATCCTGAAGTAACAACTTCACTAGATCCACACGCTCTTCTGTCGGTACCTTAGCCGCTGTCAGAATAGCCTCCATATCCTTAAGCCATGCATCTGCTGAAATAGCATCCTCCGTACCCTCGAAACGGCGGGGGTTGTACTTGCAAAACCTGGCTGATGCTCCTGAATCAGCCCTCACTCCTCTTTCCAAAGCCGTCTGCAATCCTTGGTTGAGCAACACATTCTGCTCTTGTAGCTGAGTGTGCATGCGCTGCTGGGCCAACATCTGATGTTGCTGAGCAGCCATCATTCCTCTCATGATCTCTAGAAGGGCTGGTGTGTCTACTTCCACAGGGGTAGGTGGAACTACGGGTGGGTCTGGAATATCTGGATACTGCGGTCCAACCGCTGGTTCTACTATCACTTCTTCCTGGATAGTCTCCTGAGGTGAGACTGGCCCTTGTTGCTGACCAACCTGGTTATGTTGCCCATGTTGTTCTTGTTGTTGCTGTCCAGCTCTGACTGATACGGACGAAGGGCCCCTAAGAAAAGGGACAAGAGAACAATCAAACGACCGGACATGAAGGATCAATGAAGTCAAAGGATACCGGAATGTCAAGCGAGAGTTGAGAATAACGAATCAGGAGATCAAGGGGAAACATGTGTGATTGAGACATCCTATAAATCAAAACACCCCACAAGTCTGAAATCAGACCTGCATGGGCCACCACTAAAACCTTGTCACGCCCCAGAACCAGAATACTGGAGAGCGGGGGAATGACTCAGCCAGCTACGTATTACGGGTAGATGAATACCGTATAATACGATCAATGCTGTCTAACCAGACGAGGGGGTACATACTACATGAAAGTCTTACTATGGTCACTTCACATCTATTGTCTCAATCATTCAAGTAAGAAACAGAAATAGAGAACATGTAAGAAAAAGCAGTAAGGCGTCCCAAACGCTCAGTCAAAATGTTCTTGAGATCTGGCTTTACAAAATATAGCCAGATGGTATAGCAACTATACACAATTGTTATCAGCTGCAGTCTGACTTAGTTACAATTATGTAAAAGTAAGTACAAGACAATCCGACTAACATGTCGGTGCCAAACGGCTAAGTATAAAGTAAGTAACAAAACGAGTGGTGAAGTAAGGAACCCACTCAAGTCCTCCTGCGATCATCCCTCTAGTGTTGACCATCTTGGAGGTAGAAGTAAGCTGGATCTTCGGGGACCGGCTCTAAATCTGGCCATGCAAAACCAGAGAGGTTAGACCTCTAATAGCAAGTACCACAAGGAAGGACGATATGAAGGACTAAACTAGTAAGTAAAAGAAAATAAATAGATCTCTGCTTGCTACTAGGATTCACATCACATCACGACACTTCGAACCAACCTCCCAACCAAACAAGGACAGAGGTTGACCCGTCATGTCCTGACATTCTGATCATCCCAGTTAGGTAACAGAGTAGTACAGTACACAAACAAATCATCTTGAACGGCCAATCAAATCCTACGGCTGGCTATTGTGAGTCCCAAGTTATCCTGGAATTATGCAATAAAGATTCCTCAGTTCTTACTATGTGCGAGCAAGGCTAGTCTATCCAGTCAATCATGTGCGCCATGCATGAATTAGACGAGTCCTAGCAGGACGCCCGTCAATATACAATATACAATAATAATAAAAGCAGATACTGTTTCCTGCCCGTGTGGCAGGTTTACAGTATCTGTGGGAACCAGCCGGCCCGTCGGGTACTACTCGTCCCAAGGGGGCTGCCATGTAAGAACTCGGAAATCCATTCTCTCCATGCAATCTTTATTTTATTTAACTTAATAGTCCCTACGTTGAGTGAAATCCCATGCCGTGGATCATGGTCATTCAAATGAGTACTTTCGTACGGGGTACGATATGCACAACCCTACAACGATACCAGTACAGTTAGGTTACAGGTTTTACATAGCATAATGCAACAATCAAATCTAACCACGGTAATCATGCCTCGACCATAAAGTACACATGCTTCTTTGTAGAAAATAAATAATTAAATAGTTAAATAAATAGATTGAAGCCTGCATGTGCATGTATGTCAATATTCGGGATCAGCCAGTCGATTACAATAGTTCATAACATGAACGTGTCTCATTCATTCAATTCAATAAGACGACCAGCCGGTCTCTTAGTTCCAACTAGGAACGCATGATCAATTATTAGTCAATGTCACAATCATTATCAATGGTGACAAGGCATAAAAGTCAATTAGTATTACATGGGGTCGAGCCTATAACTCCTCAGAGTTAAGTTCTAGTCATACTGGGTATCCATGGATCAATCAAGATACATGACACCTTCCACATAACAATTTGTATTAACAATATTAACATATCATGATTTATCAAGTTCATGCAAAAAGGCGTAAGGATATAATAGAAGAATCATCATGCCATTATTAAATGAATAAGTTATAGAGCAAATAGTAACACCCAGGTTAGAAAGTCACGCCAACAAATCTAAGCTAAGGCCAAAAGTCACGCCAAGTCTAGTAGGAGTGAGCGTGTAACAGTGTGAGCGTGAAAAAGTAATTCACGCTGGCATGCACAGTGTGAGCGTGAAGGGAAATTCGCGTACGCTCCAGTGAGCGTGAAAAGGTGACAAGAAATCTACGCACGCAAGGATGTGCGTGACTAAAAATACACGCACGCTCATGAGGACGTTAGCGTGACTAAAAATACACGCAGACACGTAGAGACGTGTGCGTGACTGAAAATCCACGCAGACACGTACAGACGTGTACGTGACTAAAAATCCACGCAGATACGTAAGAACGTGTGCGTGACTTAAAATCCACGCAGACACGTAAGAAACGTGTGCGTGACTAAAAATCCACGCAGACACGTAAGAACGTGTGCGTGACTTAAAATCCACGCAGACACGTAAGAACGTGTGCGTGACTAAAAACCCACGCAGACACGTAAGAACGTGTGCGTGACTAAACCTTCGTCCCAAGCCAGAAAACGAAGTTCCCAGCCAGAAAACATGCTAAGTTGGGGGATCAAAACCCATGAACAGCCGAATACAAAAACTTAGATCTAGAAGAAACAAGCCAACGAAATCCAAAATACTAAGTAGTAAACTCTCTTAGAATTACAAGAAGAAGCCAAATGAACCATAAAACATGGTTCTCAAGTAGAAGCAAGTTTGCACTTGCCTCCTCCTGCTGCTGGTAGGTGGTGGAGAGTAATGAGAGGAAGAAGAAGAAGTAATGGTGAGAATGAAGTAATGAGGAGAGAGAAAGAGAGGGAAGCTTTAAATAGGAAGGGTGGTGGTAGGTGGGGTGTTGGGCCGGGTTTAAGGGGATCCAGCAAACCGAAATCCAATAAGACTAAAGCAACAAATAAAATGCAGGTAATAAAATTGCAGAAATATAATTGCAGAAATAAAATTTGCAGGAAATTAATTAACATAAAAATTTTAAAGAGCAGATAATTAATTAACATGAAACTAAAGGAATTTAACTACAGAATAATACATGATAAATACTAAATAAATACTCATGAGTTGTACATGTATAAAAATACGCATTCCGGGAACGGGGAGTGACAGGATGCTTTATACTTAGTTTAATTAATGTTAAATCTTGTGTTGTCAAATATTAACTTGTATAGTATTTAGTGATGTTAAATATTAAATAAATCTTGGTTAGTATAAACATTATCTGATAGTAGGAATATTTGAATAAACTTTCTAAATTAGGTTATTAGTAAAACTATTTGCTCCATTATAATTATCATGATAATTACTAGCCTTCAAAAATCCTTCAGATATTTTATTATATATTAGTATTATCTTGGCTAAAACAAATTTATTACTGAGTATCTATTATTATAGAAGATATTTCATTGCTACTATTATTAACTCAAGATTACTTTAGTAAAAAAATTCTTCTTAGTTATATGTATACAAAAGATTTTGAGAAATATAGTTTAAAAGTATTTTCCCTAAAATCCCTTATTTTGATTAAGCTAGTATATATGTATAGCTGGTATATGGTTAGTAGCATTGTCAACTTGTTAACAATGATTAGCAAATTAATAATAGTTTAAAACGTAACAAATTGTACAAAAATAACATGTGATCATACATCTATGCAGTACTGCTCCTGTGCTTCCAAAGCGAGGCAAGTACACCGACTCGAGCTTTTACTTTGTTTTTGTCTTACATTCATGTGCCATGTTCTCATATCAGACACGTGATATACACGATTGCATCTTCCTTGTTCGTCATTGCATTGTGAGTCATTGTTTATTGCAGGAATTGGAGGAAATATTAACTTTTGTGTGACCACACCCAACATAGGTATTGTGGATAGCCTAATCGTACACCTCACGTACGATTAAATCGTACCTTGTAGAATTGAGAATTGTGAATTGATTGATTGTGGACTGTGGTCCTTAATCCGGTCACACATTAGTTTAATATTTTAAAAAGGTCACACTTGCATTGATTGTCGTGTTCATTGTCTTGTTCATTGATTGCCGTGTTCATTGTCTTTGCATATTGATTGTCGTGTCCATTGTCTTTAGTTTTGCATTTCACTTCTGGTACCATAGTTTTATTTTTAGTTCTCGTACTCTAGTTTCACCTTGTACTTTGTAGTTCAGATTACATTGTATATTGTTCTTGTCGGGATTGCACTTTACTCTTTTTCTGATAGGATACGTTGCAGGTGAGCTTGAGGCCACATGGAGCACGGTGATATCATTGGGATTGCAAGTTTTAGTTTATTGTTTAGATTTCATTTCTGGAGATTGTATTTTATGATTTCATTATTGTGTATTTTTATTTTACCGAATTTGTCTCCGGATGACATTGTATAATTTGATTGATGGATATTGGTGATCTTTCTGGGAACGTTATATATAGAAGCTGTGGATGTTTACATTTTATTGTGACTTGAAGTTTTCCTTAGTATTGTATAGCTTACTTCGTCGTGTCCATCGACGAAGGCTAGGCGTATCCGACTCGTGTCCGATTATTCGGGAGCAGGTCGTGACAGATTTAGCATATACTCTCCAATTACAACTAGATTTGTTACATTTATATATAATCTTACGAGCATTATTCGAAGTAGTCGAACAAGTAAAATTATGCTTAATTGCTATGTCACTAATTAAACTTCTAAATTTAATACGATTTTTAATTTGTCTTCCAACAAAATAATTTAGGAGTATCAACATTTTCATCATTATTATCAAATTCATCATATACATTTTCAACTAAATCATCACTACTGTCATCATCGTCATTACCTTCATCTACTATATTTTCTTCTTCAGTGGCAGAAATAACTTGGTGAGAAGAACTAGGAACATGACGAACATTACTAGTTTCATTATTAGGAGCACATCTACTACTTATATGAGGTGGTGTTGGATTAACAAAAATAATAATATACGGTGATTGTACACTAATTTGAAGAATAAAGGTCCATGCTTGATCACTATTTAAATTTATAGAATTAGAAGCAAAAATATGTACTAATATAAATTCATCAAAATCGATAGAAAATTGTTCAATAATTAAATTACGTAAACTATTAAACGTAATATTTCGATCTACTATAAGAACTTCGGTTAAACCTCCTTCGTAAGCTAACCCATTTAGGACGTCTCCAAGCGAGCATAATAATGTTATACTTTGATCCATGTTAGTAGATGAGCTTCTGAATATTGACAGCGAAAGAAAAAGAAAAAGAGCCTTATACTTCTTTTGAATATTGGTATGTGAAAGGAAATGAGAGCCTTCTACTTCTTCTAGAGAGCACTTTGAGACGTAGAGAAAGATATTGAGATGAAAGAGAAAAAAAACATACTACCTTCTAGAGAGCACTTTGAGACGTAGAGAAAGATATTGAGATGAAAGAGAAAAAAATATACTACTGATTTGTAAGGAATAAGAGAGTCTTTGGGGGTGGAAGTAGCTGTTGAAAGAGCCGTTGGAGTGGTGAAAGAGCCGTTGTATTTGAAATAGAACCGTCGCTAAAAAAAAAATCGAACGAAAGCCTCAAGCCACTGCCCTTACCCCTACCCGCGCCAAAACCGACCAACCCGCACGTCCAATTTCTGCTAGTTCGTCTGACGTAATGTTTCCATATTTGTAATTTTTTTGAATATGTTATTCTATACGCAATTTTTTTAAAATTGAGTACTTTGTAGCAATTTTTTTAAAAATTGAGTACTCTGTAGCAATTTTTTTTGTTGTAATTACAATGAACACTAAACCCTTTCCCAACCCTAAAATCTTATCGGATACGGATTTGTACAGAACCCAAATCTGACCCGAACAACGCCCGTTCTGTTTTCTTTCTTCGCCACGCCACCTCTGTTTCTGGAGAGAGAGAGAGAGCGAGCGAGCCAGCGGCGGCTGAGAAAGTAAAGTCCCTCTTCTCCATGGCGACGAGGCTCCTCTCCTCGCTTAGGTCCTCGAGGAGCTCCACCAGAGCCTCCTTGTCCCCTTACACCGTCCTCCTCCTCGACGGAGCCCCTTCCTCGCCGGTCTCCGGCCGGCGGCTGAGCAGCAGCGCGCTCAGGAAGGAGGAGAAGGAGGCGTGGTGGAAGGAGGCGATGGAGAAGATGAGGAACATCGGGATCTCCGCGCACATAGACTCCGGGAAGACGACCCTCACGGAGCGGGTCCTGTTCTACACGGGTCGGATCCACGAGATCCACGAGGTCAGGGGGAGGGACGGCGTCGGGGCCAAGATGGACTCCATGGACTTGGAGAGGGAGAAGGGGATCACCATCCAGTCCGCCGCCACTTACTGCACTTGGAACGGTTACCAAGTACAAACCTACTCCTTTTCTTCTGCTGCTGCTGCTGTTGACTGCTTAATTATTTCAAACTTAGTGGATTTATTAGGCGACTACGAGAAAGTTTTGATCTTTATTTTGTTGCACAGACGCGACACCCACTTAGAATCTGATTCATTTTTATCAATTTAAAGGATTAATTCGGTTGAAAATTGAGAAAGTTATGATCTTTACTGCACCTGGAACGGTTACCAAGTACAAACCTACTCCTTTTTTTTCTTCTTCTTCTTCTGCTGCTGACTGCTTAATTATTTCCAGCTTAGAGGAATTATTAGGTTACAACAAGGAAGTTGTGATCTTGTGTTGCATGGACACGACACCCATTTAAAATATGATCCATTTTTTATCAATTTCTGTTGATTGGATGCTGTGTTACTGCTTTATGGATTTATTCTATCAGAATTTAAAGGATTAATCCAGAATTTAAAGGATTAATTCGGTTGACAATTGAGAAAGTTCTGATCTTTACTATGTGTCCAATACATGTGCGACACGGTGCAACAGGACATGTAATCAACTTTTGGGGTGTCCTTACTCCTTATTTCATGGTATACAACAAATGCGGCATACCAGCTCCTTTTTCTTGGTATTTGAACGAAGGCCCAATTTCTTTAATGATGATCAATACCTTCATTTGCAGTTTCATGGCTCTCCTAGAGTTAGAGTTTACTTTTTATGTGCATGTTTGTTAAATTATTTCAAACTTAGTGGATTTATTAGGTAACTACAAGAAAGTTATGATCTTTATTGGGTTGCAAAGACGCGACATCCATTTAAAATCTGATCCTTTTTTATCAATTTATGTTGATTGAATGCTGCATTACTGCTATATGGCTTAATTCTATCAAAATTTAAAGGATTACTTTGTTTGACAATTGAGAAAGTTATGATCTTTACTATGTTGCATAGACACAAGGACGGCATGGCACCCGTCTTGGCATGACCTAGTGTGTTTAGCAGTGTCGTGTCCAATACATGTCCGACACGGTGCAACAGGACACGGAACAAACTTTTGGAGTGTCCTTATTTCCTTGTATACACCGATTGCGACCTACCAGCTCCTAGTTCTTGGTATTTGAACAAAGGCTCAATTCTTAATGATGATCAATACCTTCATTTGCAATTTCATGGCTCTCCTATCGTTGTGTTTGTTAAATTTGACCCATTTTCCCACACTTTCTGGTGATTGAATGGTGTATTTCTGCTTAATCCCCCCAAACTTTAGTGAATTAATTCGGTGACGACAAGAAAGTTATGATATTTTGCTTGATGTTTATTGACCAACAAACCACCATTCTCTTGTGGAGATTCTAACAAGGCCTTTTATGATTTCAATGTAGATCAATATCATTGATACTCCAGGTCACGTGGATTTCACCATTGAGGTAGAGAGAGCTCTCCGTGTTCTTGATGGTGCCATACTCGTTCTTTGTAGTGTGGGTGGTGTGCAGAGCCAGTCTATCACCGTTGATCGCCAAATGAGAAGATATGATGTGCCTAGACTCGCATTCATAAATAAGTTAGACCGTATGGGAGCTGATCCATGGAAGGTTCTCAATCAGGTAATCTTTTTTTGTTATGCATTGAGCTATCAAATTGCCGGCCCCACAAAATATGGGATAAAGGCCTTTTTTTGTTGTATTTAGCTATCAAATAGCTATAGTCTTCTACCTTACAAGTTGGTTCAGTGACATTGTTATATCTGGTACTTGAAGAATTTGGGTTATCTAGTTTTTCATTTCTTTATGAAAAGCTAGTTGATTTTCTAACAAATTTATTCAACTTTATTATTTGGTTACGGCTTCTCTTTGTACAAAATCTGCTTTCTTTTCTTGCAACCTTAGTTACAAGAAGCTTAGCGACTAGTTTATTTATCAGGAATATTTATTTGTGTCACAGATGAAGTGGTACTTACCCCTTGTTTATAACTTGAGTTGCAATGGTAGTTGCTAATATTATATAGGAGATGACCATTGCCAAGTTAAATGGAAGAGAGAATTCATTAAATCGAACCCTGAAAAATTGCATTAATATTTATTGTTGTTGTTGAAGAGTTCTATTCCCTTTCGAATAATTTTGAACTCTATATCAGATTCAATGCCAATTAGGAGAATACATTTCCAGTAAGTATCATGTTGAATTTATTTCGGATCTTATATTAAGCGTAAGATTCAAACGTTCCAAATAGGATATGATAGAAATAATGAAGTGATTCTTATTTCAGCAAAGAAAAGATGTCTGGTTTTTCAATCTCATGCAAGAATGGAAAGTTTATCGTGCTACAGGTTGGCACAAAGTGATTCATTGTGCTCAAAGATGAACCGGTCCCTTGTTGGTGATGGTTAACAAATTATTTGAATTCTAATTATTTCGTTGAAAGAAAAGTATAATAGAATCTGGCAAGGGAAATTTGAAATTTTGTGAGAAGAATGACAATAACAAATTATGCTTGAAAGTGACTCTGCTACCTCCATCTTAGGCTCTAGGAGTTGGCCAATTTGTTCAAGGAACAACCTGTATTTCTGAAAATTGGTAAACGTGAAGGGAATCTGTACCAACTTCTCAGTATACTGCTTTCCTGACTACATCAAGACTTACTATGCATTCCTTTGTAATTAATGCTGAAACAAATTGCTTATGGTTCTGGTCTTAACCTTTTGTTGACATCTGATATTTACTTGCATTTATAATTAATTTAGCTGTGAGATTTTCTTTAAAATTGAATCAAGTTTTTGAGCATTGTAATTCTGACGTAGACATTTATTTTCTAGGCAAGATCTAAGCTTCGGCACCACAGTGCAGCAGTACAAGTTCCAATTGGGTTGGAAGAGGATTTTCAGGGCCTTGTAGATCTTGTGGAGTTGAAAGCTTATTTCTTTCATGGTTCTAGCGGGTATATCCCAGTGTCCCTATATAGCACAGATTTATCTTATATTAAAGAATAGTTTTCTTAAATACAATTTTCTCTGTAATGTTTACTGCAGCGAGAAAGTTGTTATAGCTGATATTCCTGCCAATATGGAGGCACTGGTCTCAGAGAAGCGCCGCGAACTAATTGAAACTGTTTCTGAAGTAGATGATAAACTTGCAGAAGTTTTTCTCAACGATGAGCCAATTTCCTCTAGTGATCTCAAGGTGCTTTTTATTACAAATCCTTTCTGAACCCCTGTTGTGATTCCTTTACATTTTACACTATCCACAAGGATGTATGCTGCCATCATCACCACCAGAACAAAGAAACCCGTGCAGTATCTGAGGCAGGCTACAAAAATCCTAATTTCTGGCCAGCTTGATGGTATTGACAAATCATGCATGGTCATTACGGTCCAACATATTTCTTATCTATCTCTTAGCAAAATAATAACACTATACATGCTTTCCAAAGGATAAAATAATACAATCATCGACAACAAAGCCTTTATCCCAAAATTCCTGCTGTGAATATTTACTAGAAGATATAGAGTTAGTAACTTAGTAGTAGTCAGAAAGGTACTGCAGTTGCCATGTGAATATCATGTACCATTTTGATTGTGAAGATTATGATATCAACCGTCAGTTGATCGATCAATGTTTTGTGTTTAACCATTTCGGACACAAAAGAGTTTGGTATTATTGGGAATATGGTAGGAAAGGGAATATGCTATGGTGGTTGTGCTATAAAATTGTCAAAGTTGGTATGAACATGTAGAAGTAAGGGTTGTGTGGTTTGAAAGTAAGTGCTTCAATCTGTGTTGAAAGTTGAGGAAGAGGAAGCATTGCGAATGAAAAGTTGACATTGCACATATAATGAACAAAGTCTATATTGTCCGGGAAGCTATGGACTTTGTGTAACTGATAGCATAGCAGGTTAGTGCAGATGAAGCATGATAGGGTTCTTTCATAACAATTGCTGGAAGAGAGAACTTGCATTTATTATGCATATGGTCTGTAGATTCAACTAATGTTTGAGGACACATTTACATAGAAAGAGAATTATTTATCATGTCAGGAAAGAAAAACCTGTGCCGGGTAATATATTTCATTCCCTGAGGTCCCAAAAAAACCACACGCAGACATGGTGACACATGTATATAGGTTACTATGTCACTTTAACTTGAAGTATATATAGGCTATTATGTCACTTTAACTTGAAGTAATAATTAACTTTTTTAGTTAAGCCGATTTAGTCAGCTATTACTCTTTCCTGCATCCAATTTTCTTACGACAATGGCTTTTTTTATGCATGTATTCTACTGTAATTCTTTTAGCTTCTAGGAAGTACTTGTTCTTACTTTTAATCTCTTTTATTGTTAAGTATGTCTTTTACCTGTTCATCTTCTGAGATAGTAATATTCAACATACTAATGATCAATGTTCTCATTATTCATCCAATTTGATTGTTTGTTTACTGTTTCTTTCCATCAGATGGCAATCCGCAGGGCTACAGTATCACGCAAATTTGTGCCAGTATACATGGGGAGTGCATTTAAAAACAAGGTTCTTGAACAAATTGCTTCTCTTCTTTATATATTTATTATTGTTGTGACGTACCACTTTGAAACTGTAAAATACTCTTTCCTTTCAATTTTCTATGCTCATCGATGTGCCGGTTAAATGATGCTCTACAGGAAATCACCCTTCAACTGTCGCCTTCGATTGCATATCATTCGTTTCTTTTAAACTACTTTATAAAACACAACTCAAAGAAGTTACTATATTAAATCAGCAGTCAATCTGTGTATCACATGCCATAAAGTGTGCACCATAAAGATCATAACACGGTCTAGATTATGTAGATAAACAGCTAGTTCCTTGTGTTGATTGATGTAAGGTTGATTCGAATGTTAATTTAATGATTGCTTATGACCATTATTTGTGACAAGTACATATCCTATTTTATCTGATGGGAAATTAGAAGTGGGTGCTTCCTTGTGCACTTCAACCGGTTTCCCTTCCCTTTATTGTTCTTTTATTTTTTTGAGAATAAGGATAGCCTCTAGTGACTGACTCCCATCCCCAGTTGGGATCCTCCATTCCTAAGAAAGCTTGTCGAGAGTCTCATCACCATTTTGTGCTCATATTGGCCTTTATTATACTATCCAACGCCTTATGTAGCAGTTTGTAGGTTATTCTTGCAGTTATTCAAGGATAGTATGGAGAGTTCTTCCTAACCTTACATTTAATTCGAAATGCAACCAACTTTTTGCACTCTTTGGTACAGACTACAGAACTGAAATTTCCGGATGAAACCTAGAAAACAGTAATATCTTTTTGAGTGTTCCCATTGGATTCCTCAAGATTGCTTCAATTATGCTGAGACTTGAGAGCTACCATAAATTCCCATGGTGATTTTCCTTTTGGGACTTCTCTATCCACTTATAGAAGTACAACTTTCTGAAACTGTCAAAATGGCATCCCAAAACAAGAGAGAGAAAGGGAGGAAGAGTTACCTCATACTGCCACCCTGTACCTGTACTGACTGTTGAGGGAGGATGAAAGCTAAAAACAAAGATTATTATCATCTATCTTGACATCTTCTCTGTTTAGTGGTCCATACTCAATTGAATTTAATTTAACATACTGTGGTTGCTAGTTTCAATTCTGTTGCCGTTTAATTGAATGTGACTTTTTAATATATTCTAGAAGCTGTTTTACTGGGACCAGTGTAACTTAATTGAGTTCACTTTTAACTAGGTTCCTCAAATTTTGTCAGTCACGATTGGGAAGGCATGAAATGTTAGTATTTCTTCATAAGTGCTTCCAAGAAGCCTTCTCTTATCGTAGAACATTGCTACTGAGTAGCCGTGTTCTGTTTTCTTTCCGTATGTAATATTGATTATGCATTATATCTCCATATATCCTTCCACTTTTCTGTAATAACCATGCAATTCATTCTCATTTTATTCTTTGAATTTTTCCCTTCAATTTCAACACACATCATCCAAAGAAAAAGGAAAAGGAAAAATAAACTTCCTCCTCCCTCTTCACTTGCTTATTGAAATATACCTTGGCGCAGGTCTTGTGTAGTTTCTCTTGTATGGTTCCCATCAAATGTTCAAACACACTAGAGAGAATAAGCAAGTATGTGGTAGGACATCTTTATCTTATGGGTGATAGGTGTCATAGGATGGTTGTCTTACATGTAGATCATAGTTTAGCTTTCCATTACTACCCAGAGAAGATTGGAAGTATGAAAAAATCAATTGCTTTCCTTACACTGTAACCATTTTTGGAATATACATACCCTCTTTGTGATTATTGTTCATATGAGATTCCATGGACAAACTAAGGGCTTGATTAATATTAACATGCATTGTAGTAATTGGCAGATTCCTGGAATTAGAATCATGGAACTCGGAGTTCCAAATCCATGTGTTTTGGTCTTGTGGAAATATTCAATTAGTGATTTTACCTCCTCAACATTAACAAGTAAAAAAGAAAGTTGAATTAGTGCTATCACCTTTTAGTTTCCATAGGTGAAGCTTCTTTGGTTCCATGGCAGTAATTTAAATGTTCTCAAAACTCATTTAATTGGAATCAGAGTGCCTCATTTTTGGTGTACAAAACTTGCAATTGAGATTGAAGTGAAATTGGAATTTCTGACTATGCGAACAAACACCTTGAATTATTGCAATTCCTTGAGCTCATGGCAACCAAATGGGCTCTTCTTGGGAATATTCAATTCAGGAATAGTTGAGCTACTTGTTGAGTATCCTTACATTGAGGACAGAGGAACGGAACAGAGTTAAATATTACGTATATAAAGTTTTAACTTCACTATTTGTACTAATGGTGAAATCTATGCCAGCTCTTTAGCATACTCACTGATCCTCAATATTGTGCCTGCATGTGCAGTGCCTGTGCATGTTTTGACGTTTTAGATTGTTCAAGTATGATAAACTCTCCACATTCTTTCTAATGAATAGGATGGACCATTGAGTTCATATTTATAGTGTTGGTTAGATTCCGGTTTTGAATAAGACTGAAATGTTGATGTTATTTAAGTCTAGAACAGAAATGTTAAACTATAATTACTTGTTTTCGCAATTTGATGCTTGTAGGGGGTGCAATCTCTTCTTGATGGAGTGCTCGACTATTTGCCCTGTCCCATTGAAGTTGAAAACCATGCTCTTGACCAAAATAATTCTGAGGAGAAGGTACACAGAATTTGATCAATATTAACCTGGAACCTTGATATGCTTTCATGCATGACTTTTCAACATTTACCGGGAAGAATCTAAGTGTTTTATCATGAAATATATGTTATAGGTTTCATTATCTGGAACTCCTGCCGGCCCGCTCGTTGCTTTGGCTTTTAAGCTGGAAGAAGGGCGCTTTGGTCAATTGACTTATTTAAGGTAAATCTATTGGTTTGACTTATACTGGATCCAGTTATGTTCTTTATATTTATTACATGATTAAGTTAAACTAAATAATTTATGTGGTAAATATTATTATCTGTTCTATGACAGAATATATGAGGGTGTGATAAAGAAGGGGGAGTTCATAATCAACGTCAACACAGGAAAGAAGATTAAAGTAATATATAGTTTGTTCTCCATTAACATAATTTTGTTGCTTGAATTTTGTTCTTCACTTCTTTTTACCAGATATATAATTCGAAAAGCCACCTCCCTCTCAGTAATATAGTTTAGTCAACAACTCAACAAAAGCCCGTGTTACGGTTAGTTGTTGACTTATTGATGGTTCTGTAACTGGACTTTAATTTCTTTTCTTTTCTTTCAGGTTCCTCGTTTGGTACGGATGCACTCTAATGAGATGGAGGTCAGCATAAAGTTACTTATGCTAATTACTTACATGTACATTCTACAGTATGATATCATGTTAATGTTGTAGGCTGTCATCGTGATCTGTATTTGGGACCTATGTTTCGCAGGACATTCAAGAAGCTCATGCAGGACAAATTGTTGCTGTCTTTGGTGTAGATTGTGCATCAGGTAGCTAAATCTGATGTCATTTGTTCTTTAATTTCCTTTTCAAGGTTTCTCCTTTTAAGTTATTACTTATTGCAGATTTCTAAATCTCTTCCATACATTTCACCAGGTGACACATTCACAGATGGGTCAGTTCGGTACACCATGACTTCTATGAATGTTCCTGAGCCAGTAATGTCTCTGGCAGTTTCACCTATATCTAAGGATTCTGGTGGACAAGTAATTTTTTTCACCTAACGTTCTTTTAGTTTATATAGAATACACAATTTTGTGAGTGACATCAAAATTTTCCTCCCTAGTTTTCAAAAGCTCTGAATCGATTTCAGAGAGAGGATCCAACTTTTCGTGTCGGCTTAGATGCTGAGAGTGGGCAGGTATGATCAGTTTCACTCAGTTACAGAATCTTGTATATGCTACAGAATACAACAATGAACATCTCACTTGCAGACTATTATATCTGGGATGGGGGAGCTGCATTTGGATATTTATGTTGAGCGCATCCGAAGGGAGTATAAGGTTAAAACATTTTCCTTATTTTTATAATATATAGGTAGTGTGTAATGGAATGTGGCATCATGCTTGAATTATTATATATACTAGGCATCTGGGCAATTGTTTTCTAATGTTCTTGGTTCAGCATGTGGTTTTGTGCAAAACCCAGTGACAGTTGGGAATTAATCTATGTGCATTGTGCACATGTAAAATAGATTTATGTTTCTGTGAGATATTTGTTGCGTTCTGTAAAGATTACATTATTGGTCTCTGTTTTATGTTTTAAATGTGTGCAAAGGTTGATGCAAAAGTTGGAAAGCCTCGTGTCAACTTCAGGGAAACTGTTACCCAGCGTGCTGAATTTGATTATTTGCATAAAAAGCAATCCGGGGGTCAAGGTCAATATGGACGAGTTTGTGGGTAAGCAACTTGCATTTCTTTTATCTGCTCGTCTGCTTTTTTTCCCCCTTGGGGTTGTTTTAACATAGTGCAGAACATCTAAACAAATGGCTTTTATCGTTATAATTTGCTGTGCACATGTTTATGATTTGCATGAGATTACTTTTCTGTAGGTTCAAAAGTGTCAATTTTGTTGTTACTAAAACTCTATCCTTATTAGAGAGAGGGCGCAATTGCTCCTGCAATGAACTTATGTTCTTTGTGCTTCTATAGTGGCTTTCTTGCTCTATGCCAGTGCCTTCTGCATTCAAATATTCTTATGTCGAACATCTTATCTTTAGTCAATTGACCATCTTCTATAAGTGGGTTTACATTGGATCAAAGCTATCTGGACCTGCTTCCCAGGTCCCAAGAATGCCCATTTCTTGGTTGCGGTTTTCCATTTTATACAACAACAAAGCGTTTATCCCAATTTTTTGGGGTTGGCTATTTGAATCCTCTTCTTCCATTCCACTCTGTTAAGGTCCATGCCCTTTGTAGTGCTAACAAAATCCATATCCTTCTTTAACACTTCAAACCATGTTCATCTAGGCGGCTAGGCCTACCTTTAGTCCTAGCAGCTCCATTAACTACTATCTTATTGCTTGCTGCGCCTTACGGGAGTGTCTATTGGTCTACTAGTCTTTGATTTATGGTTTCATTAATACAAACTAGAGGTTTATAGTGTTGGATATTTGAAGTGGTCATAGTATTTTGTCAACGAAGTCAAGCTTTATTGAGTTACTATTTCTTAGTCTCTTCGATCGTTGCTAAGTGCTTAATTTATGTATTTGTACTGCTTCACAAATGATGAAAGTATGAGGATCATCGTACAGTTGCTTTCCTTTATCATTTCGTAACGTGTTCCATATATTTGTTATTTCACTTCAGTCCTAAAAGATATGAGGATCAAGAGGAAGATATTCCCCTTATTCATTTTCTCTGTTTGTCTCGTTCTCTTTATGGGAACCCTCAATATGTTTTGTTTTATTCTCCTTTTCTCTTTCTTCTCTATATATCTTGTGTAATATACAATTCAATATTACATATCCCATATTCAAATAGCCACATAAATTTGATTTCAGATAAAATGTATAAGCTGAATAGACTGTAAAGTTTTGGAACTCCACTTGTTTTAGGATGACATTCTAGGTTACATACTGCTCTATTGCTCAAGTGGCCATGGAAATTCTTTTGCCCATCTCTTGTTTGGAAATGCACTCATACATGATCTGTCTTAATGTCCTTGTTATGGGAGGAGCCAGGAAGTTTAAGAACCAAAGGGGGTGAGTGCGGAACAGACACCATAAGATATCAAAGACCAGGGATGCAGTTGAGACGACCAAGTTTTGCATGTTCAGGTTCTGCTCATTGAGCATTGGCCTTTATTCATCTGAGCTCAATCCTGTAAACCATGTTCAAGCTCGAGTGGTTTGCGAGCAGTTCAGTTTGTGAGCAGTTCAGTTTGGCTCGAGAACAGCTGGAGCACAAGTCGAGCTTGAAACAAGCTCAAACTCTGGGATTTACTTCTCCTTATCATCAGAAGACTCTCATCCAGATAGGTCAAGGTGGTCAAGAGAAGACTTTGGAGTTTGGACCATCTTTAGTTATACTAGTTGTTCCTCCTAATTGATTGCCCAACCGATGTGGCACTAAAGTTTATTTCTAGAAGAACTTCTTGGCAGGTTTGAACATGCAAATCCTCAACCTCCTTTGTCTATTGACCCTAAGGTAACTGTACTCATAGATACCTTGAGGGGCTTTTTGGCAATTTTACATTAGATAGCACTCATGATCTGATCTCTCATATCTGTGAACAAATAATGAATGCTATAGACAAGCACCGACCTTATTCTCTATATATAAGAACCATAAAGACTAAAACAGTTTATTTACAAGTTGATCCTGGCCGAATCGAGTCATATCCGAGTCAAAAGAGTAGAGTAGAGTCGAGTACATCCGGGTAGTCGTCTTTGTGAGCTCATGGTCGGGGTTTCCTATGTTCAAGCTTGGCTCATTAAGGTAATTGAGCTCTTCTCAGTGTTCAAACCCCGATTGTTATGAAACCAATTCGAGCTTGCAAGCTGCTCTATTTATTTGCATCCCTAGAGAAAACAAGTCATGTGAATATGTGATAAATAGATTACAATATTAGCATGGGACCTGTTGCTAAGACTGATATCCGGCGAATAGGAGTAGGATCACATATTGAGAAAATCTTAATAATCTTCTGAGATAGGGAATAGGACGATTTGAAGAGTCACTTAACTCATTATGTTAAAAGTATGTTCACATCCCTAGCTTGACAACTTCTCCACTTGGGTTGTTGATCAAAGCACCATTGCCCTCACACAAGAAGAGGGAGAATGCTTGTTCATGTTTTCCCATGTGTGTGCTTGTGTGTGAGTGAAGGAGACCATTGTTCTTTAGACTTTATTTCATTTAGCAAAGATGCTCGTAGCTATAAAAATTCATTAAGCTTCTTTCTCAAACTATTTAGCCTCTTCCGCCATTGTGCTTTAAATATAAGGATACTGCAAGCAGGATTTTGGCTTCCTTTTCTAGCAGCTCCTTGATAAACTATGAGATGGTTTTATTCATTGATATTTTTGGGAAACAATTTTTTCAAGAACTTGTCTACTTGCTTGTTAATATGATTGATCATTAAGTAAAAATGCAAGACTCTCCAATGTTTATGGTCTGTAGCATTATTGTATAAGTGACCTTCGACAGAATAGACGTGAAACATACATGACATTCATGAAAGTCGCAATTCTTTTTCATCTATTGCTTAAATGTTTTCAGTATTCTGGCAATTGTTTTTGGATTCCATCATCAATTTAGCTGAACTTGCCTATTTCATTTACCAGTGTCGAGTTCCATGAACAAATTTATTGTGCCAATCAATATTGGCTGGAAAGTTGTTCTACAGGATGTACTTCCAAGAACTTGACTAGTCTAACCTGTTCCATTGGAATCTAGTGCTAAATGTTGTACACCAGAGCATTATGACTTTCATATGTTAAGCTCTGAACTACACTGGAAACTAGTATTTTCTTGTGTATCAGATATGTGAACCTAGTGGAATTTGATGTTTTGTACTTACAATTTTCCAACACATATTTGGCAGGTATGTTGAACCTCTTCCGATGAATGCTGCCACAAAGTTTGAATTTGAGAATATGATCATAGGGCAGGCAATTCCTTCAAATTTTATCCCTGCGATTGAAAAAGGTTTTAAAGAAGCTGCCAATTCGTGAGTATCAAAGAACTTTTCTTAAGGATCTGTTTCGTGTATAGTTTTTATACTCGAGTCATGTAATGTTTACTTAAAGAGTATGGATTCTGGAACTAGATAGACCCTGTAAAAACAAATAAAAGAAAATTGAGAAAATTATATTAAATCATGTTCAATGCTCCTCCTATGTTTGCAGCGCTTATTGCACCGAAAAAATGGCGGATCTTCTTCTTTCACTGCTCCCTTTAAAAACAAACAAAAGAAAATTGAGAATATTATATGAAATCATGTTCAGCGCTCCTATGTGTGCAGCGCTTATTGCACCGAAAAAATGGCGGATTTTCTTCCCTCATTGCTTCCTTTGTTCCCTCACTTCGATATATCTTGCCTCACCTCCCTCCAGTTGCCTTGCTTCAGATGCATGAGTTGTTCAAACAATTAAGCCTTGTAGTCATGGTTTCTAGATCGTCTTTTAAGCTTTTAAAACTGAAGACCTAAGCTCCTAGAATTATTGTATTCTATGATAAACATGCAAATTGTCATACCATATGTATCTTGATTGACAACCTAGGTGAGAATTGCAATTCCCAGTGAGAATCCCAATTCCCACTTTTCTATATAAAAATTGAGAGTATTGCTCTCACAGAACTGAAAACAATTTCGTGGAATCTTTTGGTAACCATGAAGGGATCATGACTTTAAGTTAGAATTTGCAATGACAGGTATCTCAATTGTATAATTTGGTACTTTATTAAAAATTCAATCCCTAGCAACCAAACAGGTCCAAATAGAAGTACATGAAGAATTGGTTTACGAATGGCTGTATGTTATGTGCTTTGTTTCCATGTGCAGGGGTTCATTGATAGGACATCCAGTTGAAAATGTTCGTATAGTATTGACAGATGGTGCAGCACATACTGTGGATTCCAGTGAGCTTGCTTTCAAGTTAGCGGCAATATATGCATTTAGACAGGTAAAGTGTCTTGGCTTTGTTGCTATTTTTTATCATCTAATTTGAAAGATAAATGATAGAGATTCCTGATGATATTACACGAGATATGGAGATGTAGACGTGTCATGCACTGAAATGTGATTCCTTTAGGCGTTATTCTTGTTGATGTACTTAGCAGTTGGTTCTTCGAACAGTGTTATACTGCAGCTAAACCTGTCATATTGGAACCGGTGATGTTGGTGGAATTGAAAGTGCCAATGGAGTTCCAGGGTACTGTTACTGGTGATATTAATAAGTGAGTTTTGTTATTATTTTCTTAAAGATTATAATTTTCTATATTTGAGACACTCGAGTTAATCCACATACATACATTTTTAATAACAGGAGAAAAGGAATGATTGTTGGAAATGACCAAGATGGGGATGACACAGTGGTTGTTGCACATGTATGTTAACTTCACCTTTTCTTTACTTAAGATGAAGAAACAGTTATTTCGTCATCTTTAAGTAGTCAATAATTTCTGCTACATGAATGACATGCGAAATTTTTGTAAAACTTACTAGACTACATGCAAGAAATATTTTAGCGTTCATCATGAAACCAACATAGAAGCAGACAATTTTTAAAATTATATTTAAAAAAGGATATCCAACTTTTCGTTTTTGTTAATATGAATACTCGAGGGAACTTGTAGACTGCACATTTGTATTTTTGACGTCTTTGTTATCCTATGATACAGGACCATTGTGAGATATGATGTGTACTAACGTCCAATAATCTAATCCGTACTTTTTATTTCTTCATGACAGTTTCAAGAAAGAAATGTTTCGAGCCTTTTATTTACATACTAGTTGTTCTCTATATTATTTGAGTTCAATTAGAAACAGTTTCTTTTGACGGCGCAGCTACAAAATTTGCGACATTTGCCATTGTTTACTTTGAGGCAATGAACTTTTGGTGCGTGTCACAATTTCTGAGGTGTGTAGACGTTATCCATTTGAATAATATCAGAGATGGTCAGTTGACGAATGAATCTATAAGCTAGGTTGCCAGGACATGGAAGATAATTCTGAAATGTGTAGAAGTTATGCATTTGAATAATATCAGAGAGATGGTCAGTTAATGAAGCCTTTCCATCCGATATCCAACTTGAGTTGGACACACATCTGACACAAGGAAAACTAAAACTCATCTGTTTCCATTTGCTGCTTCTAAGCTTCAGTTATTTTTTACCCTTTTTTCTAGACGTAGTAGTGTTGTTGGAGTCGGGCAGGATCTAGTATATTTTACTGTCCGGTTTTAGTTTTCTTTCAAGTAGGGTGCCAGTTGTGCTTAAATATAAACTGCTGCTTTTCTTATACTTTCGACCCCATACTTTCTCATAATTGCTTACAATAACAACAAAGCCTTCTATCTCATATTTTTGGGATTGTCAACATGAATCCTCTTCTTCCATTCTGCTTTGTTCATGGGCATGTGTACCTCTATTTCTAACTACTTGTTTAATTAATATACTAGGCTATCACCTTCAGTACTTCATCAATTACTCTCTACTGCACATATCTAAACCGTCCAGAGACAATTTTTCTCGTCTTATTCTCAATTGGACTACCTCCAGCTTCGCAAGGATTACACTCATTTCTTTATCTTTTTTATGCTTTGCCAATGCATCTCAACGTTCTCATGTCTTTATACTGTTTCTCCTCTGCTTCATAATGTAATGATCTGCTGATATGTATTATTGTTTCAGGTACCACTGAATAATATGTTTGGGTATTCCACATCCTTACGGTCGATGACACAGGTGAGAAATTGATAATACTATGTATGCACTATTCGTGCACGAGGACTTGATTTCTGTGGTTTCCGTAGCCGGTGTAATTGGCTGCATTGTTGATCTTTGAATGCTTGATCCTTTGCTGTGTACAGGGCAAAGGTGAATTCACAATGGAATACCTTGAGCACTCACCTGTGTCTCAGGATGTTCAGATGCAACTGGTGAACACCTACAAAGCTAGCAAGGACACGGCGGAGTAATAGAAGGAATTACTCCATTGAGTTGATCATAAAAACCTCAATGGGTATGTCTTCAACCAGGCAACATGTATCGTTTATTAGTATCGATATCCATTTATAGGTATAAGATATTATTTCTTCGGTCAGGATCATTTATAATAATTACATTCAGATGAAAGGAGAACAGAATGTCACACATTAATGTGTGTAAAGCCGGTATAGCTTAATTGAAATTTTGCTCGAACGATAAAGTAACCAATTTTGTTACTCCTGTGTAATGCCAGTTTATTCTGTGAAAGTAAAATTAGGAAAGGAACTCTTTTATCCAATCTCAAAACGTAGAGAGGACTATTTTGATCTTGATCTTAGCGAATTTTCCTGTCTTTGAGTTGAATCCTAAAGCCCCTACTCCCCAAATTTTGCTTCTCTGTGTGTCCTTAATTTTATTCCTGGGGATTCTTGATTGGCTGAGCTAACCATAGCCCAAAGTCGTATCTCTTTGGTTAATAAGATTCAAAATGTCTATCGATCCAATTCATAATAGACATATAGATAGAGATTATTGTACGTCAAGTAACATCAAAGGTGTTGGTTTCAGAAGATGGAATGTCTAATTTTTTTTTTACCCGGAGAATTAATCGAATTGTTGCCAGCGGAACGAGCAGGGCGTGCTATGGACGAAGCAATCTGTTACAGGGCAATCTTATTGGTCTTCTTCTGAATGATTTGTTGAATTGTGGAACTTGGATTTTAGATATTAGACTTTAGAGGACTAGTTTGCCATGTCAACCCATCATGAGGACCAAGTAACTGGTGGTACAAAGAGAGTGATCAGACTATAGAAGGCGCTGATGGCATTGGCAATCACAAAGAAAGAACCTGCAGTGAATCCACAATGTTGCGCCACAACATTACAGTCGTTGCTACTACACCAAAATTCTCTGGAACCTGGAAAATGAAAAAAAAGAAATACAACTCGAGTGACTCTTGTGGTTACCGAGGGGAGGTATAAGATCCTGGCTGGATGGTGGAAGATCAGTGAATCGAGCCATGTGGGTGTATTATTTCTTCCATTTATTTGGTGGAAGTTGAGGACAGTGCGTCCAACAGGCATGCAATACAGCGTGCACAAAGTTTCGTGCGTATCGTCGGAGGTGGACTCGTGGCGAGGTGGTCTGGTGGTGTCTCGTTGTGGCTCGTGGCCATGACGATGGATGCCGTGGCGGTGGCAGCCAATGCCAGGGGCCTTAAAAGAAGGGTGCATTCCCTTGATGAAGCCTTGCCCATGGTTTCTGAGCTGTGGACTACTAGTGAAACAGGGAAGGAAGGTTAAGGTCAGTGCCATTCTTGAATAAGTAAAAGTGGTGAGGGTGTGGTAGCGGGAAGTGAGCTATGAGAGGAAAGGGTACAGGGTGGTTTGGAAGGATAAAGTGCAGGAAAAAAAAACTTAAGCGCAAAAAAAGTTCCGATAGATTTTTTTTGGATCGATTACTCTGTCGCATATTGGGTACTTTGATCAAATTACTCTCCCCGTCCACTAGCCATTATAATTTGAACACTACAGTCAAATTTTGACTGGAAAAAATGGTTGAAATATCCAAAATAGTTTCGCACAGGACTACTAAAGATTGTAACCGATTTGTTTCATTCTATTTCACATTTGTATATTTTAGGTTTTTTTCCTGCATAAATAGCCAAAATAAGTTGTTGATTGTAAATTGATGGTCCATTGACAACACTCTTCAATTTGGATACACATTGTACCCAATTAAAATTAGAGGACTTCTAAAATACGGGGCTTTTTTTTTATTACAAAAAATGTGATTACAAAAAATGTTGTCAATACCATTGGAGTCCTTTTTGTCTGCCTCATATTGATGTAACCGATGCGGAAGGTGGTAGAGGTTTACCCACCATTTCCCTATCCTAGGTTTGGAGCTCAAAGAACCTCTTTAAGATTATGCAAAGTTGAATACAATATGTTGTCTGGGAAGGATTTTTTTTTTTTTTCCTTTTTTTAACGAAACAAAGGATTATTCACCTGCGGAAGTGGCAAACAATAACTTTATGAAGCGAGAATAACTAGACACAATTAATCGAACCATAGCAACAAAAACAAATACGCAAACATGGGAGAGACGTAACTTTATTTAATAAATAAGAGAGAAAATATTACAAGGATTAAACACACAAACCATAATGTGAAACCTTCTAACATCTCCAACGAGCTCTCTCTCTCTCTCAAGAACATTCTCCTGCAAAGTCTCCTTAAACTTTCAAGCGTCCCAATCTTAGGCTAATTATATGGGCACAACCAAAAGTGATCGGGGCTAGCCCATTTTTTTAATTTTTCTGGCAGTCCAGTCTGTAGACTGGACTGTCCAGTTTCTAACAAGGACTGCCAGGATCTAACAAGGACTGTCCACTTTTCTGGTAGTCCAGTCTGTAGACTGGACTGCCAGAAAAGTGGGCGGTCCTAGGACTGCCACAATGGGATAGCCCCGATCACTTTTGGTTGTGCCCATATAATTTGCCCAATCTTAGGACTGGAGAAGACATTTAATAATATCTCATTCCAATTGCTAAGTTGGGAGCAATCTTGACCGTCAAAAACAACTCTTCAAATATGAACAATTTCTCATTTGAATCCGAGACAACGACATTCGGCAACATGTTGTCGGTATGCTTGACGAGCACAGAAAATGTGCGAAAACTTGCAAGAATGAAAATGCCTCTACTGACAAAGCAACGATATACCCTCCGATCGTTCTGATACCCTTGGCTCTTTCATGTCCTAAATCGATTCTTCGACTCCTTCTGGACTTCTCCGATTATTGGACGACGCCTGTAACACTCCATAATTGAACACAAGCCATATACAATAATATCTACCTTGGCTTGTCGTTCAATTAGCCATCTTATTAAATTATTGTTGATACTTCGTACTCATTTAACTTCAGCTCTCCTTTGGTTTCTCTCCCATCAACACGGTCTTTAGCCATAAGCAAAATTGATTATCGCCATAATTTTGTCCAGAGCTAAATATGGCCATTGATATCATCTTTTAAACCGTGAAACTACCTAGACCCTCCTACCGAGGCCAAGAACCTTCCTCAAACTTGATTATTTGAATAGAAGTCGAGGCATGCTTGACTTTAGAAATTGCGTTCATCAACATATCCATGGGGTTTACCTTAGTATCAATCTTCGAAAGATCAATCTCCTTATTGTACCATTTATGTATTGTGATACCACACATTGATGTGCTTCATCCAACTGTGGTATATCGAATTCTTCATGAGATGTATGACACTTTGACTATCACAAAGGAATATCCACCTTCTCGAACCAAAACTCGCTAACAAGCATCTTAACCATAAGGTCTCATTTGATACCTTGATTGTTGTCATCTATTCTAACTCCGTAGTGGACAACACCAGGATATCCTATAGTGTCGATTCCGCTAAGTAGAGAATATGCACGTATGTATACATAGGTCGTAGTGGATCTTCTTTTATCAAAGTCACCATTGTAATCAGCATCAACGTACCCCTGCAACTTGGCTCGATCCATGTTCTGACTTGTGAAATAACAAACCTAGAACTTTAGAGCTTTTAAGATACCGACGTATCTACTTTATGACCTTCCAATAAAGCCTCCTTGGATTTGAAATGTATCAGCTCACCAAATTGATCGTATACGATAAATTAGTACGGGTGCACACCATATCATACATCAACGATCTCATCACACTCGCATACGGAATCTGAGACATCTTTACCTTCTTCTCCTATGATTTTGGACATTTCTTGAAGGATAACTTAAAATAACTGATAATCAAACTGTTTACATGTATAGAATCCTTTATGTTGAATCTTTAAAGCACTTTCTCTATATACTTCCTTTGGGATAGTCTAAGCTCTCCATCCTTCATGTCTCGATAAATTTCCATCCCAATAATTTTCTTTGCTCCACCTAAGTCTTTTATGTCGAATTATGCAATGAATGAAGCTTTGAGTGCTTTTATGTCCGCCATACTCTTGGTAGCATTCAACATATCATCAACATATAAGAGCATATATTTTGACGGTCCATCCGTGAGTTTCCTTTCATGGATACAAGTATCATGCTCACATCGATAGAAGTTGGTCTTCAACATACAAAAAGTGAAGCACTTGTACCACTGTCGGAGAGATTCCTTCAACCCCTCCATAAATTCTTCGGGTTGCCTCATTAATGTCGTTTTGACATCCATTTGCTTCAACTCCATATCATGAGTCGCTACTAATGTGTCACTCCCGTTTTCCGTTATACGTATTTCTGTATGTTTATACGAGATCTCTGACTTTTGTCAGGTGACCCGTAATTGGACTTGACTTGCTAGCCTAGTCTTGGTTGGCCATGACTTGGCTTGGTTTATTTTGGTTTGGCTTGGTTTGATTGTGCTTGGTTCATTATGAGAAAATCCTCTCCCTTTAAAGCCCAACCACCCCTTATTTCTCTCTTTATTCATTACTTCTTCTTCTTCCTCCATTACTCTTCCACCAACCTAGAGAGCTTAGGTAAGTGCAACTTACTTCATGATGTATCTTCCATTTTATTGTTCTATCTTCTTCTCTACATGATTCTAAGCATCTTTAGAACTTGGAGTTTTCGGTTTTGATAGATGAATTTTTGTAGATCTAAGTTTGTACTTTTTTCAATTTTCTTGGATTTTGATCTATCAAATTTTATTATTTTCAAGTTTTGATTGTTCTATGTTGTAGAGAATTTAATTTTACCCAAAATGGACCTTTGAAAAGTTAGATTTTGACTTGTTTTGAGAAAGTTATGGCCAAAGCAAGTTTTGGACATCTTCTATGTTCATCTGTCCTGGTTCTGGCAGGGACGATGAATAGTGTCTGGCTGCATAGTGCCAGTCCACATAGATGCATAGTATCAGTCCGCATGGATGCATAGTACCTGGCCGTATAGTGCCAGTCCGTATAGCTGCATAGTGCCTGGTCGTATAGTGCCAGTCCGCATGGATGCATAGTGCATGGCTGCATAGTGCCAGTCCGCATAGATGCATAGTGCCAGTCTGCATAGCTATATAGTACCTGGCCGCATAGTGCCAGTCCGCATAGCTGTATAGTGACTGGCCGCATAGTGCCAGTCCGTATAGATGCATAGTGCCTGGCCGCATAGTGCCTATTTTGGCTGTTTTTGGCTATTTTATGTCCTATTTGGTTGAATTGTGACCAGAATTTCTCCCAACTCCCAACATGAAAGTTGTAGATATTTTCCTTGGCTTCAAGAATATGTTACTCGCTATTTTATGCAAGTTTTTCTCATTCATGATAATGTAAGTATAGAACACGATAGTGGCCCGTCGAAGCGCACTCTTGATAAGCAACCTTGACATGAAATTTCTTGATAGTGGTCCATTGTGATGCACTCTTGACATGATAAGTAAACCTGACATGTAATCTTGAATGACGTGCGACGGCCATCTCGACCTGCTAAAAAATAACTCGTCTCGACACCGTGGGTGATTGTTCTTGAATGTGCCTGTATAAGCTACATGTCTCGTCTTGCATCATGTCTAGGACATGAATACCAGATTTTTCACGGTCAGGGATTCATACTGAATCGAACTAGGATAATGACTAGATTGATCAATAGTTCATGAAAAGATTTTTCAGCTACAAGCAGTCCCGTTATCTGGGTACTTTAATTGGACTTGTAGCCTGCCGTCGAGTAGGGCACATTTTCAGCACACTATCATGTGTTGCACCCCCAAGTCACCTAATCCAACTCTCTCAACTTACAACTGGATAACTTGGATTAAGTCTATAGGGCTTGTGGCTGTTGGAACATCTCATTGCATCTTATTAGTAACTAGGCTTGTGATAACCCTAGTTAGTTAAAAGTATCAAGCCGTACTTGTTGCTTGGCCGTGATTGATGAATGGAGTCTAGTCTAGTCTTGTTTAGACAAGGCCAGTACATGGTTACTTCAGCATGTTATTGTTTATGCTTCGCTTTATCGATACTTGGTTAGAGACTAAGTTCTGTTCAGGTGAAGGGTTACAACCCCGGTCCTTGTTTGGTTTTCGGGTTGTGACTTGGTTACCGGAATTGTCACTCCCCGTTCCCAGAATACGTATTTTAATACGTATATTGCTTGAATGTATTTATTTAATATTTATCATGTATTATCCTGTATTTAAATTCCTATAATTTTATGTTAATTAATTATCTGCTCTTTAATTTTCATGTTAATTAATTATCTGTATTTTATTTTCTGCACTTTATTTTCTGTAATTTTATTATCTGCTCTTTAATTTTCATGTTAATTAATTTCCTGTTTTTTTTACCTCTTTGCCTTGCTTTCGGGTTGGCCTTGTTGGACCCGAATGCAACCCGGCCCAATAGCTCCCACCTACCACCACCCTTTCTATTTAAGCTCCCATCTTCTTCTCTCTCCTCATAACTCTTATTCTCACCATTACTTCTTCTTCTTCCTCTCATCACTCTCCACCCACCAGCAGTAGCAGTAGGCAAGTGCAATCTTGCTTCTCTTTCATCCATTTTTATGGATCATTACTCTTCCTCTCATGATCCTAAGAGAGTTTAGTGCTTGGCATTTTTGGCTTCTGTGGCTTGTTTTCTCTAGATCTAATTTTGTGTATTTCGGCTGTTCATGGGTTTTGGTCCACCAACTTAGCGTGTATTTCTGGCACTGGAGCGAAGGCTCCATAGGACTTGGAGTTCGGGAGATGTTGCACGCACACGTTCTTACGTGCTCGCGTAAAACATCAGCCCAGTCACGCACACGTTCTTACGTGTCTGCGTGTATTTTCAGTCACGCACACGTTCTTACGTGTCTGCGTGTATTTTGAGTCACGCTCACGTTCTTACGTGTCTGCGTGTATTTTCAGTCACGCTCACGTTCTTACGTGTCAGCGTGTATTTTGAGTCACACTCACGTTCTTACGTGTCTGCGTGTATTTTTAGTCACGCACACGTCTATACGTGTCTGCGTGGATTTTGAGTCACGCTCACGTCTTTGCGTGCGTGCGTGGATTTTTAGTTACGATCACGTTGTGCTTGCGTGCGTGACTTTTCACGATCACGCTTTGCTTGCGTGCGTGACTTTTCACGCTCACGCTATGCGTGCGTGAATTTCCTATCATGCCACACTAGGCTGTGCGTGAATTTCTTATCACTTTTCCACGCTTACTTTTCACGCCCATTTTCCACGCTCACTCCTTCACGCTCACACTGTGCGTGCCAACATACATCACTTTTCACGCTCACTCCTACTAGACTTGGCGTGACTTATTGACCTTAGCATAGACTGGTTGGCGTGACTTGTTGGCCTTAGTATAACCTACTAGACTTGGCGTGACTTTCTAACCTGGGTGTTACTATTTGTTCTATAACTTATTCATTTAATGATGTCATGATAATTCTTCTATTATATCCTTACGCCTTTTTGCATGAACTTGATAAATCATGATAGGTTAATATTGATAATACAGATTGTTATGTGGAATGTGTCATGTGTCTTGATTGATCCATGGATACCTAGTAAGACTGGAACTTAACCTTGAGAGTTATAGACTCGACCCCATGTAATACTAATTGACTTTCATACCTTGTCACCATTGATAATGATTGTGACATTGACTAATAATTGATCATGCGTTCCTAGTTGGAACTAAGAGACTGGCTAGTCGTCTTATTGAATTGAATGAATGAGACACGTTCATGTTAATGAACTATTGTAATCGACTGGCTGATCCCGAATATTGACATACATGCGCATGCAGGCTTCAATCTATTTATTTATTTATTTACTTATTTATTTTACAAAAGAAGCATGTGTACTTTATGGTCAAGGCATGATTACTCCGTGGTAAGATTTGATTGTTGCATCACGCTATGTAAGACCTACAACATAGCCGCACGAATATCGTTGTAGAGTTGCGCATATCGTACCCCGTACGAAAGTACTCATCTGAATGACCATGATCCACGGCATGGGATTTCACTCAACGTAGGGACTATTAAGTTAAATAAAATAAATGATGGCATGGAGAGAATGGATTCCCGAGTTCTTACATGGCAGCCCCTTTGGGACGAGTAGTACCCGACGGGCCGGCTGGTTCCCACAGATACGGCAAATCTGTCACACGGACAGGGAGCGGTATCTGTTTATATTATTATTGTATATTGTATATTGATGACGGGCGTCCCGCTGGGACTCGTCTAATTCATGCATGGCGCAATTGATTGACTGGATAGACTAGCCTTGCTCGCACATGGTAAGAACTGAGGAATCCCTATTGCATAATTCCAGGATAACTTGGAACTCACATTAGCAAGCCGTAGTAGTTGATTGGTCGTTCAAGATGATTTGTTTGTGTACTGCACTATTCTGTTACCTAACTGGGATGATCAGAATGTCAGGACATGACGGGCCAACTTCTGTCCTTGTTTGGTTGGGAGGTTGGTTCGAAGTGTCGTGATGTGATGTGAATCCTAGTAGAAAGCAGAGAACTATTATCATTATATTCTTTTACTTACTGGTTTAGTCCTTCATATCGTCCTTCCTTGTGGTACTTGCTATTAGAGGTCTAACCTCTCTGGTTTTGCATGACCAGATTTAGAGCCGGTTTTCGAGGACTTAGCATACTTCTACCTCCAAGATGGTCAACACTAGGGGAATGATCGCAGGAGGACTCGAGTGGGTCCTTTTCTTCACCGTTCGTTTGCTATTCACTTTATACTTAGTCGTTTGGCACCGACATGTTAGTCGGATTGTCTTGTACTTACTTTTACATAATTGTAATTAAGTCAGACTGCAGCTGATAACGATTGTGTACACTTTGCTATATCATCTGGCTATGTTTTGTAAAGCCAGATCTCAAGAACATTTTGACTGAGCATTTGTGATGCCTTACTGCTTTATCTTACATGTTCTCTATTTCTGTTTCCTTGTTCGAATGATTGAGACGATAGATGTGAAGTGACCATAGAAAGACTTTTATGTAGTATGCACCCCCTCGTCTGGTTAGACAGTATTGATCGTATTATACGGTATTTATCTACCCGTAATACGTAGCTGGCTGAGTCATTCTCCCGCTCTCCAGTATTCTGGTTCTGGGGCGTGACAGGAATAGTCATTTAGTTATCTTATCGTTTATCACCCTGTTTTCTCTAACTCATGTCTTTCGTTATCATTTGTCTTTATGTGCGAATATGCTGGTTTTAGTTCTTAAGTGAAGCCTCCCTTGTGGCACTTGCTCTTCTGGGGTCTGACCCAGCTGGTTTTGTATGGCCAGATTTTGGAGTAGCTCTCGAGGATCTTCCAGCCTTCTTGCCAGATGGTGAACACTAGAAGAAATCCTGGCAACGAGTGGGTTTATTTTGCTCTCCCGCTCTAATTGTAAAATTATTCTTTTGAGGCGTTAACCGCCGAGCAAGTGTTAGCTCGTGTTGAATACTTTACTTACTGTCTGCCTACGAGCTGTAACATGATTAACAAATCCTAGGGTTGATCATGTATGACTGAAACTCTTGCTAGTCCTCAGATTTTGTATGACTAGCTTCATGATCATCTGAATATGTAATGTTTGGGATACCTTACTTTGTATGTCTGATGATCTACTATCTTGTGACATGTACTTACTTGCTTGAGATTGAGACACCAGGCTTGTTCTTGACCATAAGAGACTGATGGCTTGTAAATAAACCCTCATGCATCTAGACAGTCGTGACCGTATATCGAGGTGGATTATACTTCTATATACGTAGCTGGCTATGTCTGTCCCCCGCTCTCCAGTATTCTGGTTCTAGGGCGTGATACGGGTTAAGTGGTGGCCCATGCAGGTCTTGTAAATCAAGATGTGTGGGGTTTTACCGAATAGATGTCTCAATCAGCACTCGCTCTTGATCTCTACTCGTGACTCCTAATCTTTATGAAATCTTGGCCTGATCACATGCTCATATCCTCGATCTATCTTGGTCCTTCCTTATTGTTTCCCATATCATTTCTTCAGTGGCATTGTTCCTGGTCCTGCCGATCAGTCCAGCGGAGCACCTCCAGTGAACCAACAACAACCTGGGGACCAAGCCCAGCACTCAGGGGTAGCCTCCAGAGTTATGCCTTCTGAGGGTCAAGAGCCACCGGTTCAGTCAGTCCAGCCTGTAGTGCCTGACAATGGAGTCCTGGTAGGGCTCATCCGAGAATTGCTTGTATCACAAGATCGTCGGGGCGATGCCCTGCACCAGACAGTACAAGATGCTATGGCAGAGTTGGTTAAGGGAACAATGCAGCCAACAACTTCAAGCGCCTGAACCCTCCTTTATTTAACGAAACTGAAGATGCTATTGCTGCTGATGCATGACTTAAGGACACAGAGGTTATCCTGGAAGCAGCTAGGATTCCTGAGGATGAGAAGGTGGCCGTTGTACGCCTGTAATTATTGGACTAGCCCGTACCTGGTGGACGATGCTAGCAGTGGGTTTGGCGACGCCTGTCTTATGGGCGGTATTCAGCGACAAGTTCCAGACGAAGTATTTTGACGCAGTAGCTCGCTATGATCTGCAGACGAGATTCACCAATCTTAAGCAGATGGAAAGGACGGTCGATGGATATGCGGCCGAGTTTTCTAGGATTAGTCAGTTTGCTCCCACCTTGGTGGCAACCAAATTGGACCGATCCCAGCGATTCCAGCAGGGACTCCACCTAGAGATCATTATATCAGTGGAGCAGTTTGAGCACCAGATGTTTGATGCCGTCTTGCGAGCAACGAAGAGGCATGAATATACTTCACAGAGGATTGTAGATAGAAGCGGAGGACGAAAGAGGTCCCATAGACATATGTCCCAGTCATCAGCACCAGCCCCGGCAGCTAGGGCTTTGACTATTGGAGCTCCTAGGAGGGCGACCACAGTTTCGTCGATCAGCACTCGACGCCAGCGTATCCTCAGCAACAGAAGCAGAAGCAGTCTTCCGCAATGGGCTGCACTCATTTTGGGAAGCCAGGACATGTAGTATCAGAATGTCGCAGTGCACAGGGATTGTGCTTGGCTTGTGGGTCACCGGACCACAAGATAGGGTCCTGTTCGAATAGAGCCAGTTCATCGTCATCAAGCCTAACTAGTCCATCGGTTAGGGGTCCAGCACCTATGCAACAACAGTACCAGCCTCCGAGGCCATTGCCGCCTCAGGCTTAGCAGTATGCCCAAGCTCAGATTCAGAACAGACAGAGAGGTCACCAGCAGAGGGGACCAGCACCAAGAGGACAAGGTCAGGCTATGGCTCTGACGTTAGAAGAAGAATTGGCATCAGGTGAGGTGGTGGCAGGTACCATTCTCGTCAACTCTTTTCCAGCATCAATATTATTTGATTCAGGTGCATCGCATTCATTTATGTCTGCACGATTCACAACACGGATAGGACTGGAGCCCGAGTCATTATCAGTAAGGCTCAATATACTTACTGGTAACGGTCTTGTGGGAGTAGATAAAGTCTATTCCTCGTGTCGAATCGTAGTTAGCGGTAGAGAGTTTCCCGCTAGATTGATAGAATTTCCGATAGACGACTATGATGTGGTCCTAGGAATGGATTGGTTGAAGCAATATGCAAGAATAGACTGTCATATTGGCAGGATTATTTTTGGTATTCCCGGTGAGACAGAGTTTTCATTCTCCAGGGGCGAAGTAGAACCTTCTTCCCCAGTCTTGCAGATGGCAGTAGCAGAGGTAGTTCGGTTTCCCAGAGTAGTAGAAGAGTTTTTCGATATATTTTCCGAAGAGCTTCCAGGTATGCCACCAGAGAGAGAGATAGAGTTCACAATTGATTTGCTTCCAGGGACGACACCAGTGTCAGAGAGAGTCTACAGAATGGCGTCTTCAGAGTTAGAGATCTTGTACAAGATGATTAACGAACTCATAACCAAGGGATTCATTCGTGCTAGTTGATCACCTTGGGGAGCCCCGATACTTTTTGTGAAAAAGAATGATGGTACATCAAGATTATGCGTTGATTATCGTACCTTGAACTCTATAACAATCAAGAACAAATATCCTCTACCAAGGATAGATGACTTATTTGATCAGCTCAGGGGAGCGACAGTATTCTCGAAGGTTGACTTGCGATCAGGGTACCATCAGACCAGAGTTAGAGAGCAAGACATCCAGAAGACAGTATTCAGATCAAGATATGGGCATTGGAAGTTCCTTGTTATGCCATTTGGAGCGACCAATGCACCAGCCGTATTTATGGACCTCATGAATCGTATCTTCATGCGCTATTTGGACCAGTTCGTGATTGTGTTTATAGACGACATCTTGGTCTATACCAAGAGTGAAGCGGAGCATGAGTAGCATCTCCAAGTGGTCCTTCAGATTCTCAGAGAGCACCAGTTGTACGTGAAGTTCAGTAAGTACGAGTTTTGGCTTGACCGTATATCGTACTTGGGTCACATCATCATCAGAGGTGGAGTGAAAGTGGACCCCCAGAAGATAGTGGCTATAGAGACATGGCCAGTACCTAGCACCGTCGCAGAAGTTCGGAGTTTCCTAGGATTGACCAGCTATTACCGGCGGTTCGTATCAGACTTTGCTAGGATTTCAGCGCCCTTGACTCAGTTGACCCGCAAGGATATGCAGTTTGCTTGGACAGCAGTATCAGAGTTCATTTGAGAAGTTGAAGCGAGGATTAATGACGGCACCCATTCTCACGTTTCCAGATGGGAGTGAAGGATTTTCAGTATATTGTGACGCTTCCGGCAAGGGATTATGATGTGTCTTGATGCAGCATGGTAAGGTAGTAGCTTATGCATCACGTCAGCTTCGTGATCATGAGAGGAATTATCCAACCCACGACTTGGAGTTAGCAGCGGTAGTTTTCGCACTTAAGCTATGGAGACATTATTTGTATGGAGATCGGGTGGAGATATTTACCGACCACAAGAGTCTTAAGTATGTGTTTACTCAGAAGGATCTCAACATGCGTCAGAGAAGATGGCTAGAGCTACTTGTGGATTATGATATCAACTTGCAGTATCATCCCGGGAAGGCCAACGTAGTAGCAGATGCATTGAGCAGAAGAGCTGGAGTTTATTTTCTAACAGCACAGCCAGAGTTATTAGCAGACCTTCAGAAGATGGGAATAGAGATAGTTCTCCCTACCAATGTGGCATTGATGGCTGTAGAAGCATGGAATTTCACAACCAGAAAGCCCATGCGCCAGGCATTTTATGCGCCAGAACTCAGACAGCTAATCAAATAAGCCATAGACATTCGAAGAAGGACTTTTTATTTATATATATATAAGTCTATTACATGTCTAGAAAAGGTTGTACAAAGGAGAATTTCTACAAAGAAAGGATCCTAGATCTACAGCCAACAGCCACCATGCGCCTTCCAGATAGGCGCAGCAACCACCATGCGCCTTCCGATAGGCGCAGCAGTCACCATGCGCCTTCCAGATAGGCGCAGCAACCACCATGCGCCTTCCGATGGGCGCAGCAGTCACCATGCGCTGTCAGCCAGGCGCAGCAGATGTCATGCGCCTCCAGCCAGGCGCATCCTACCATCTCTTCAGCAGCTCAGTTATGTGCATCCAGCTCAGTTATGTGCATCCCTTCAGCAGCTCAGTTATGAGCAACTCTTCCAACCAGGCTCACCTGGCCGAGCAGAGCCCAGTTATGTGCCGCTCTTCCATCCAGGCTCACCTGATAAGTGCTTCGCCAAGCAAAGCATTTAACCCTCTGGCTGGAACCAAGGAAGAGAAGAGCACCGCAAATGCTGTGGCCAGGGGAGGCTTCGAAAGAGCCTCCAAAGACCAAGGAAGACCGTGATCGAAATCATGGCACAAGGAGCTTTCAACACAATCAAAGTGGACGGCACCCACTTTGAAGGAAGAGAGAGCCTAGCACCACCATTCCGATCTACGGCTCTTCCGGAACAACGGAGACGAGGCCCGAACATCCCTATCTTTGGATGCAACAGGCACCTTCCGCCTGCCTCAGAAGCCCTCGACTCCGTCTTTTGGATGTAACCGTCACCTTCAAGTGCATCGAAGACAACACGACGTCTCATCTTTACCCTCGGGAGCACTTCGTCAACAGAATGCACCCACATATCCAAGTTCATGTTGGAAGTACGTAAGGGAATGAGGAGCAAACCTTCTCTCCATGCCACTATTTATAGGCCGGGCAAATCAAACCCACGCGCCAAGTGGATGACTCTCCGAATTATGTGCAAAGAATTTACATTAAATGGATGAACCGGACGCCTCGAATTCAGCCAAACGGCTATTTATAGCACTCGAGGAGCGAGACAGCCGCGTCATTAAAGGACATATCGGATGCACCAGCCAAACAGCGCATCACACGGACGCGCCCTCCAGCATCAGGCGCATCACACAGACGCGTCCTACAGTACCCGGCGCATCACAGAGGATGTGCCCTCCCTCACATCTCCATGCCGAGTGGAACACCAACCAATGTGCCCACTCAGCTGTCCATCGAACGTCACAAACATTAAATGCTGAACTGACACCAGAGTTGGCAGCACGCTTCCCAAAGTCTGAACAGTTGACAGCTTTTTTTCAGAGAACGAAGCGTCGGCAACGTCAGCATCATCATGACTCTATTCCGACGGCTACTGCCACGTGGCCATCCGCATGCGCCTCTACGGCCATGCGTCCAAACCAGCATACGCCTCAAAAGTCATGTGCCTCAGACCCTTCACTGATCCCTAAAGACAGAAGAAGAGTCTCCAGTTGAAGCTTTGCATGCGCCTCAAAAGCCATGCGCCCCAGACTGATCTCTGATCCCGAAAGACAGAAGGAAAGTCGCCTGCATGTGCCTCAAAAGCCATGCGCTCTAAACAGTTTGTAACCCCTAAAGGGTATGAGCCGTAACCTCCTCCTGCGCCCAATCAAGGCGCAGCTCACCAGATTACCCCCTCCCCCCACCAAATTCGAGATCTTCGAGCCATGGGTCGATGACACGTGTCCTTTGACTCAACTCGTCCAAGATTTCAGCAACAGAAAGATCTTCTCCTCTGCTACGTGCCGGCTCACAACAGCAGTATGAAGAGTTCTCCCCCTCAATCAGGGCGCATCATCTACGCGCCTCCATCAGCAACCTCCACGTGGCGTCCCCACACACCGGCGTATCCTACATGCGCGCATGAGCAGCCAGCCTGCAAAACTATAAATAGAGGGATCTTCTCCTTCACACACACACAGAATCCACAACGAACATACAAGAAATCATCAGAGAGGCAGATACAGACACTCAACGTCTTCCTCCTCTCAGCAAGCTCCAGCACCCAGAGCAATCCACACCTTCAGAGAACCGATAACCGTCGTCAGCCCGTCAACGGAGTCAACGCATTACCACTCGCTCCATTGGCACTAAGGACCCAGCTTAAACAAAAGTGTACTCTTAGGACTACATCTAAGTCCTACATTGTAACACTGTTCTGTTTGTATTAAAGTTTTCAATCAAACAATTTTAATGGCAAACAAGCTGGCGACTCTGCTGGGGACTTCTTTCTCCTCTTCCGAGAAAGTCGTGTCACAGGCCGACGACGTGAAGGTGGGCTCCTCCCACAAGACGCTGGTCGTGCGCCTCAATCAACAGGCGTACGAGGAGTTCATTTCTGAAGGAAGTGCGAGTCCTTCGAAGCGGCTACCAAAGCCGAAGAAGATCCGCACGGCCTGGGTGCGCAAGGTCGACGCCTCGGGCACCACCACTGAAGGGGATGCAGCAATCCAGTCTTCCCTTCCTGCTGACGTTCTCAGCAACCAAGGTGCGCCCGCCGATGCAGCGCATCTCTTGGGGAAGCGTGCGGCCGACCACGTTCCCCAGCTATCTCCCTCTCAGGCGAGGAAGATACGTCGACGGAGCAGGGGCGCAGCCAATGCCCCGCGCATCACCTCTGATGCGTCACAAAAAGCCTCTATCTTTGACAGACTCACTCGCTGTAATGGCGAGGAGACTTTGGATGCTGAGTACTATGCGCCCCAGCGGGCTGGTACGAAGAAATCCAAGGCGGCACGGGCCTTGCGCCACAGACGTGCTATGCCAGCAGTCGGCCAGAGGCACGCGCTCGTCATCACGCGCGCTGCCGATGGCAAGCTGTACAAGGTTGACTCAAGTGCTTCTGCACCAACAACGAGTCGGTCTTCAAAGTCCTCATCTCGCCTGGGCGCATCTACTGCGTGCACAACCAAGTCGAGAGAGGCAAACTCAGTGGTCTTGAACTCCCGCGCCTCCTCTGGTTGTGCGTTTGAGGTCCGTTCAAGTCACTTCAAATGTTGTGGTTCCCCCACTACTGATCGTGATGCCTGCTTGGTATTAGATCAGGGGGCGCAGCACTCACCTGACCACCCCGGCGTTTGGCCTTGCCATACGTCTGAAGGGGGTGTGAAGGCACCACTCTCCTCCAACGACCTACGCAACGTGATCACTCACAAGTGCCGGTCAGGAGAGTCGACCAACAAGCACGATGCGCCTCTTACGGGGCATACTTGTGCGGTGGTCACCATCAACTGCTGTTGCGAGGCGGCAGCTCACCAAGACAGCCGGTCTTCCAACGACTGCAATCATCGACACCTCTCCGACGTCGCCTTGGGACGAAGGTGTCAGCTGAAGAGGAGCCAAAGGTTGCTTCATGCAACGTGGTCTCCAACTCCTCATCAATCCGGAAGACGACTGCCAATTCCTCGTCTTCATCCAAAAGCCAGCCGAGGAAAACCAAGGCAGCTGTCTCGACCTCTGGAGTGTTTGAAGGCACTCGGTCGAGGAAGAAGTCCTTGGAGGAAGCTGGGGGTAGCCAGACCCTTGTTGAGCCTCCTTCCGAAGACGAAGATGTCCAAAGCACAGCTGCGGCGGATCTTCATCATCAAGGCGAGATTACTCTCCCTGAAGCCCCTCAAAATGAGGATGTCCTCCAGGACACTGCCGGGGGTAGTTCTGGAAACGAAGAGGTCCTTCAAGACGGAGCTGAGGGCAAGCAGACCCTTGCAGATGCGCCTATTGGAGATGAACTCCAGAATGTGGCTGGGGGTGGCCCAACACCAGGAGAAGTGACTCCCCCGCATGAGAGTGAGGCCGAAAGCGAAGCCTCAACCAATCCATCCACTCCTGGCCGTGTCAGGACAGTATACATGGCTGGGGATGATGTCGAGTCTGATGCGCCGTCACAGGACATAGTCCAGCGCATAGACTCATTGGAGGGAGGACTCAAAACCCTCTCTGCCTCTATGCAAGCACTGACCCAAGCAGTGTTTGAGATGCGGTCAGCCTTGATCAGGACACCTTCAACTGGTCCTGACCCAGGAGCTAATGGGGTCGAGTGTGCCCCTCCAACGGGCGCCCTCAGATACAGAAGCACCTCGGACCTCGGAGCCCTCAAACGCTCCAATCCAGATGGTACCTCCTTCCCCAACTCCTAGCTCTACGGAGGATGTGGTCGAAATGATCAAAGACCTGCGGGAGCGCTTCGAGTCCAAGAACAGGCAAGAGGAACGCCAGAAAATGGGCATTCCCCAGCCTTATCCCCTCGAGTGGAACAAGGTGGTTTATCCCCCGAAGTATAAACCACAAACACTCACCCCATACGATGGGAAGGACTCTCCGCGACGGTACCTGACGTACTTTCAGTCACAGACAGGGCATCTTCCGAAGGAGGATGCGCTCCTCACCAGTATCTTTGTCGGGGCCCTGAAAGGAGTGGCGTATGACTGGTACTGCAGCCCCCCCACAATTCCATATCGTCCTTCGACGACCTGACGCGCCTCTTCCTCGACCGCTTCTACGACGGCGGGAAGGACGTGACGATGGCGTCTCTCATAGAGATACGTCAGAAGGAGAAGGAAACGGTTCGGGCGTTCATCGAACGCTTCCGACAGGCTTGCTTCAGGCTACCTCCAGGCATGCCAGAACATGCGCTCCTCTCCGCTTGCAGCATGAACATGTTGCCTGCAGTAAAGCTCTGGCTCAACTCTACTCCCCCTCCTGACTGGAGCTCCCTGATCATCGAAGCTGAAGCTGCAGAAAAGAAGGCGGCCAATGCACGTCTTCTGGGTGTCAGCTTCCCCGCCTTTGACGATAAGGGAAAAAAGTCCGCAGCTAACAGCTCCGGACGAGAAGCAAAGGGAAAACGGCATTGACTGTTAATGCCTCAAAAGGCGCATCTGCGCCTACTCAGAAGCCTCCACTGGCACCGAGACCCAAGAAGGTTTATTCATTCAATGATGACGACACCCTGCAACTTTTCGAGATACTGAAGCAGGGTGACAAGATCAAGCTACCGGACCCAAAGCGGCCCGATGAAGTTGGAAAAGTGGACAACCCAAGGTACTGTCACTACCATCGGTTTGTCGGACACCCGACCAAGGACTGCTACGTCCTCAAGAATTACATCCAGCGCATGATCAATACGGATGTAATCTCCGTCGACTATGAAGAAGACGGTGTCGGCCAATGTGATTTCGCTTCAGTTCGGCACCTTGCCGCCAACTACCACACAAGATGGCGTCGTCCCCATCCCTAAGGCGACAATGGAGGTGGTAAACTTACCACCTACTCGTGACAATGTGAGTGGACTCACCCCGCTCACCACATCTCGAGGAGAGGTCCTCTGGGTTCACCCCGACCTCATCTCCGAGGTGACTCAATCGGAGGTACGCCCTACCTCCAAATCAAAAGGCAGGAAGATCAAGTCTTGCCGCACAGTCTCTTCTTCAGCAGAAGAGGCACTTCCAGTGCAAACACGTGCACAACAGAACTCCCAATCCGGCGAAGCCGCCGCCGAGGTGGTGCCTCCTAGCACCATCCCTGAGGAGGGTCCATCTAAGCCCTCAGCAGCCAATAAGCAGAAGCAGGTGGAGGCCCGTTTTGACAGACCTCTACGGAAGGAGAATGCTTCGGGGCTGTCCAAGCCTCACAACTTCGACATTCTGGCACAATTAGCCAGTACACCTGCGCCATGTCTTTGTTTGAGCTCCTGCGTCTTTCTAAAGATTTCCGAGAAGCTCTCTGCGAAGCTCTGAAGGACGCTGAATCCTTTCTCAGTCAGGTCAAGCAGCCTGAAGACCTCCCAACTACTTGTGCGCACTGTCATTGCGCGGATGAAGTTATCCCTAACATAACTTTCACCCAACAAGACATGCTGCTCAAGCATCACCGACATAACCGACCGCTGTATTATACAGGGTACATTGGCTCGGTCAAGGTGAGCCGGATTCAGATCGATACTGGGTCTTCCCTAAGCATCATTCCGAAGGCGCTGCTATCTAAGCTGGGGATCCCGATGTACCGGCTGGCGCCCTCCAATACAACCATCAGTGGCTTCAATGCTAGCAAGAGCGAGCCATTGGGCAAGATCCGACTGAAGTGTCACATTGGCAGCCTCAAAACTGAGGTGACTTGTTATGTGGTAGATGCCGAGGTCAACTACAACATCCTGCTCGGTCGACCATGGCTGCATGAGTACATGGTGGTGCCCTCCACGCTCCACCATTGCATGAAGTATGTATCCACCAATGGCGTCATCCGGACGGAGTTTGCAGACATCGATCCTTTCAAAGGAATTGAAGCCTACTTCACCGATTCCGACTTGTACAAGCCCATTGACGAGGAGGAAGCCAACGACGCTGATGATGAGGCAGAGACGGCAGCAGAGCCGGACATGGATCCTGAGACGACTCCCGACGCCCCCTTGAAAATCCGACTAAAGGGGAAACCACCCCAGAAGGCGCCTCCAATGAGCATCAAGCTATCAGGGAAAGCGCCGGCTCGCGAAGCACCCCTGAAGATACGCCTCAAGGGAAAGCCACCTCAAACATCGGCTCCCCTGGTGGCAAAATTACAAGGGAAGGCACCACTCACCGGAGGCGTAGCCGAGGCGCCTCTCAAGGTGCGTCTCAAGGGCAAGCCGCCGCAGTCATCCAAGGTGTCAGAGAAGGCTCATATAACCCTCTCAGACCCCAAAGCTGTGTTGGACTCTCCTAGTCCGCCCCCAGTTCTTACAGACGAGGAGCTTGGTGATTATATCTCGGCTGATGTAGAGGCACCCTCCTTTGACAATGTAATCCCACGGGATAAGATCTCGTATTTTATCAATAATAGAGTGTCTTTTAATTATTCTTATCTTCCACACTGGAATGCCATGTATACATTAGACCACGCTCTACGGTCGTTGCAAACACAAATAACGACCGTCTACCATAATCGAGTAGTCCCGTCTCAAGGAGTCTTCATAGTCCCTCCACGGAGCCGAGACCAAGGCACCATCATCTCGGGCAAAGTCGAGCGTCATCGGGACCTCCCGTCAATCGAGCCCGAACCTGATACCGGCAGAGTACAAGTCTATCGGTACACGGATGCGGCAAAGCACATCATCCAAAAGATGGGCTACGACCTGAAAAGCAACAAAGGCTTAAACTACGGCAAGGGTCGGCATCTCCCTGTCCGGCTTTCGATGCCCAATGGAAAGCCACAGGACTATTATAATCGGACTGGATGAGGGTTAGGCTATGTCATGCCGCCATCAACCCCAGAGAGTTCAGATGCAGAAGACATAGAACATTCCCACTCGTCCGAAGCATCGACTTGGGATTCCGATACCAGTATCGGATCAGTCTTCAAGAAAGTGCTGTCAGCTAACATGACGTCAGCACAACCTCAAAAAGGTGAAGGCGAAGACCAAGCGCCAGAACCCTTCGAAGAAGAACCCTGGGCCCAACGCCTAGGGGAACAATGGGAATCTCGTTTTGAGCTTCGTGAACCTCCCACCGAAGACGAAGTCGAGCAGATCGACCTCGGGGAGGGGTCTTCTTCCAAACCCATCTTTATCAGTAAAAGCCTGAAGGAGAAGATCGAGAATCTTTAATCCAACTGGCTAAAGAGTATATCGACGTCTTCGCCTGGAGCTATGAAGACATGCCGGGACTCGATCCACAGATCGCAATGCATAGGTTGAACATCTTACCTGATGCCAACCTATCAAACAACAACAGCAACGCTTCCGTCCGGACATCATGAATGCCATCGATCAGGAGGTAGACAAACTCTTGACCAGCGGCTTCATCCGTGAGGAACAACACCCGGATTGGGTAGCCAACATCGTTCCTGTCACCAAGAAGAACGGAAAGATACGAGTCTGTATCGACTTCAGGGATCTCAACTCTGCTTGCCCGAAGGACGAATTCCCGCTTCCAATCACTGATGTGATGATCGACAACACATGTGGCTTTGAGCGCATGTCCTTCATGGACGGGTATTCAGGCTACAATCAAATCAAGATGTTCCCCGATGACGCAAAACACACGTCATTCAGGACTCCAAAGGGTGTTTTCTGCTACACAATATGCCCTTCGGCTTGAAGAACGCCGGTGCGACATACCAGCGAGCTATGAGCACCATCTTCCGTCAACATCTTCGCAAGACAGTCGAATGCTATGTTGACGACATCGCAGTCAAGAGCCGCCTCAAAAGAGATCACCTACAGGACCTGAAGACGGTCTTCGATCTCATGCGGGCACATAAACTCAAAATGAACCCCGCTAAATCCTTTCTGGGGGTTTCTAGCGGCAAATTCTTGGGCTTTGTCATCACAGCGAAAGGCATTCATGTTGATCCTGAGAAGACCAAAGTCATCCTCAACATGGACCCTCCGAAGAACCTTCGAGAACTTCGGGGCTTACAGGGACGTCTGGCATATATCCGGAGGTTCATAGCGAACCTCTCCGGTAGATGTCAACCCTTTACTCAGCTCATGAAGAAGGAAGTCTCTTACGTCTGGACCGAGGAGTGCCAAAAGGCTTTCGACGACATCAAGGCTTACCTAACAAGCCACCAGTCCTGGTAGCGCCAGACACCGGCAAACCATTTCTCCTCTACGTCCGTGCCATGGATCATTCTCTTGGCGCTCTGCTGGCTCAAAACAGCGATACAGGCTACGAGCAAGCAATCTACTACCTCAGTCGAACACTCATCGGGGCCGAACACCGGTACAACCCCGTCGAAAAGGAGTGCTTGGCTTTGGTGTTTGCCATCCAGAAGACTCGTCATTATGTCTCGGGTCAGACAATTCATGTCATTTCCCGAGTCAATCCGCTCAGAGTCCTCATGACGAAGCCAGGATCATTGAACTCCCGGCTGGCTACATGGGCGATCTTGCTAACACCGTACAACATGGTGTTTGTGCCGCAAAAAGCTGTTAAGGGTCAAGCTCTGGCTGACTTTTTAGCTGCACACCCCATCCCAGAATCCTCAAAACTCTATGAAGATATCCCGGATGAGGTCCAAGAATCCAACGTCACCGAAGGAAGCTCCGTTTGGCGAATGTTCTTCGACGGCGCTTCGAGAACAGGCCCCAAAGGCCAAATCATCGCAGGAGTGGGGGTAGTCTTAGTCTCCCCCGATCAGCTGGTCATCCAGCGTGCGTACTCTCTTTCGAAGCCGTGCTCCAACAACGTTGCCGAGTACAACGCACTCGTCATGGGACTCCAGCTCGCACAACAGCTGGGGATCGACCATCTGGAAGCTTACGGCGACTCAAAACTGGTCGTAAACCAGGTTCGGGGACAATACGAAGTTCGCCATGAAGATTTAATCCCTTATCATGAAGTCGCGTTGAACATCATTTCAACCTTCACCGGGTTCTTCATTGAACATATCCCCCGTTTACAAAACTTGGAGGCCGATGCTCTGGCCGGCCTCGCAGCCTCATTAGCAGCGCCCTTTGGGACTCAACACTATATCACGGTAACAGGACGAGATCTGATTTGTCCCAGAAACAACCTATGCTTGCGGGTGGCTCACGCCATGTCGACAAACACTGGTGTTAATGTCCAAGACTGGAGGTTCCCGTTCATCGACTTCGCTGTCTACGGAATCCTTCCAGAGGACCCGAAGGAAGCCATCTCAGTCAGGAGACGCTCTCTCGATTCTACTACGATACAGTTACCAAAACGCTGTACCGACGCTCCTTCGATGGGCTCCTCCTTCGATGCCTGTCCAACGAAGAAGCAGCCGAAGCTCTTCAAGAAGCTCATGACGGAACTTGTGGAGCTCATCAACCCGGTCCTAAGTTGCAAGATCGACTGCGACGTATGGACTACTACTGGCCAACCATGGCTGCCGATGCTGTCGAATATGCTAAGAAGTGCCACACGTGCCAACTTCATGCAGACTTCATACATACACCATCGGAGCCGCTACATCCTACAGTCGCCTCCTGGCCCTTCGAAGCCTGGGGCATGGACATTGTAGGGCCAATCACCCCTCCTTCATCGAGAGGACACCGTTTCATCCTGGCCATCACCGACTACTTCTCCAAATGGGCGAAAGCAGTTCCACTAGCAGAAGTAAAAAGCTCCAGGGTGGTCAGCTTTATCAAACACCATGTCATTTACCATTTCGGAGTACCCCGGCGGATCATCCATGACAATGGTCCTCAGTTTATCAGCCACATTTTCAGCAGGTTCTGTGACAAGAATCGCATTCAGAACGTGGCCTCAACCGCCTACAATTCGGCAGCAAACGAATTGGCTGAGGCATTCAACAAAACTATCGTTAGGCTGCTCAAAAAGGTCGTGTCATCCAACAAACGCGACTGGGACGAAAAGCTTGGCGAATGCCTTTGGGCCTACCGCACAACGGTACGGACCCCAACAGGCAACACTCCATTCTCTCTGGTCTACGGGAGCGAAGCAGTACTGCCTCTCGAGATACAGATACCTTCGCTCCGCGTAGCAATCACAAACAAACTCACAGAAGAGGACAATCAACGTCGTCGTCTGCGGGAACTGGAGGCACTTGACGAAAAGTGTCTCCTAGCTCAACAACGCATCGAGCTCTACCAAGCCCGTATATCACAAGCTTTCAACAAGAAGGTCAAACAGAGGACTTTCCAAGTTGGCGACCTGGTTTTAGCAGTCAGAAGACCAATGGTGTTGACCCACAAGACACCAGGAAAGTTCGAGCCCAAGTGGGAAGGACCTTTCATCAGAGACGGTATACTCAAACGGTGCTTACCGCCTCGCCAAACCCAATGGGGACTTGTTCATGATGCCCATCAACGACAAGTTCCTAAAGAAGTACTATTCTTGACATCCTCCCGACATGTACTTCCCCAAACAACCTCTTTCCACAAACTCATACGCTTCCGGAAACCAGCTGTTCCGTGGCATCTTCCAGTAGAAAGATAACCACGTCCATATTACCTCTGAGTTGTCTCTCTACACCCTACAAAGCGGAATCTTACACTTCGTAAGCCTACGCTACCCTTCATGTTTACCACGTCCATATTACCTCTGAGTAAACATCTTGTACAAACAACCCCTGCGTTATTGTACATTTATCGCAGAACTTCCACGTCCATATAACCTCTGAGTTGTTCAGCGTATCCCCCAAGATCATTCCTACCACGTCCATAATACCTCTGAGTAGGGAGATTCTATCATTTCGAACCCAATAATTGCCATGTCCACATTACCTCTGAGCAAACATAATGGTTCCTTCAAACTTATTATCTGTACCTGAAAACCAAGGTGCGCAAAAGATAATAGGTCCATACAAATCATCAAGTTCATGACAACAAAAGATGAACACATCACAAAAAGTTGTAGACTTCTTTATTCTTCTGAAAAAAAGGAGTACAAGAAGCTACATCATCCCCCAGTAAGGGTTGCAAAAGAACACAAAAAAAAAGGGAAAAAGCTATGGTCCCTGAATCTCCCCAGGATGGGCTGAGAGCTCCCTGACTCGAAGCTTTAAGTCGACTGCGCGGGCCTCCACCGTCGCCAGGACTCGTCGCTCTGCTTCTTGGCGCATCAATTCAACGGCCCCAGCGGAAGTATTACTTGCATGCTTCTCATCAAGCTGTTGTCGTTGCTGCGCCAAGGCAAGAGTCCGCTGAGTAAAAGTCGCTTCATCCTTCTTAAATGCTGCATGTTCAGCCCGGACACGCTCGACCTCTAACTGGAGTCGGGCCCGTTGGTCTTCAAGGCGGCACATCTGGGTGTCGATATCCGCGATATTAGCTTCCAATGCAGCTCGAGTTTCCACCGTCGTCTTCATGGACTGAGACAACTGCTCTACCGCAGCCTCAGTCTCAGCCACCTCGCGCTCCCAAACGCCCACGGTGGCCTGGTATGAAGACTCGATCTCGGCAATCAGCTTCCCCTTCTCCACATCTATCAGGACAGAGAGGTCGTTTCGCTGGATGCGTTGAAGTTCTGCGAGCCGCTCATCCAGCTCAATCATCGAAGCCTCCAGAATTTCGGCCATATGGTCGTGGCCTTGGTGAATACGAATCAGCTCGATGCAGGGCATTGCCAGAGCTTTTGCCGTCGCAAAACTCCCATTGGCATCCATCACAGCAGATACACCCTTCTGCAACATTTTGTACACCCCTTCGACGAGGAATTTCACATACTCGTCTGCATCTTCCAGGACCTGCGGTGTCATGGCAGGAGTTGGAGGAGCTACTACAGTTTACGGACCGGAAAGATCCGCCAACCTCAACCAGCGAGGCTTGAACCTCGGCATTAATGGGCTCTTCATCAACAGGGGCTGGACTTCTAGCCCGAGGAGCCGAAGCAACAGAAGGAGCCGGCACAGGCGTCGAGATGGTCCCCCAAGTAGAAGGAGCTACAGAGGGTTCTACACCCTTACCCTTCTCAAGCCCGGAGGAACCTCCGACGTCAACAGCCACCTCTTCTACCCCCAACGTCCTATCAACGGTTGGTACCTCCCTTGGCAGAATAGGGAGATTATCACTTGTCTCTTGACCCGTCGCAGCGGTCTTGACTGACAGACGGGTCTCATCATCGAGTCCCTCAACTGGGACAGAATCTGTCGCTACCTCTTGAGTGGTAGCCGCCTCAACTTCCACGGTTGAAGCCGGGGTAGGACTAGGCAATGATACAGCCGACCTCCCCTCATCATGATAAGGAGGGGAATCAACCCTCTCCTCTGTCTCAACTACTTCTGTTGCCTCCGCAACAGGCTCTTGCAGCTCTGGAGCAACGTCATCGGAAGACGACGAACTCCATTCTTCTTCACCACCAGGAAACGGCGTGCTTGTTAAACCTTCGGCACTTGAAGCTTCCGTTCTGGCCTTTGCCGTCTCGGAAGCTGCTGCACCCTCAGTTTCCCTCCTGACATAATCTGGGGATACCGGAATCTCCACGTCAACAGCATCCTCCGGATCTTCCTCCATGGGAGACATCATGGTCGGCGGGATACGCACTTCAGACGAGCCCGCGGTCCCTTCTCGCCTGCTTCCACCCGACTTTGGAGTACGAGGTTTTGTTTTTAACGGTTCCTACAAAAGAAGGTGAAGCCTCGTAAATAGTGGAACCAAAATCAGATTATATGGGACGCCCTTACCTCTGCGGACGCTGAATCCGATGATGCCGTCGGTGACGACGCCTTCTTCTGCTTCTTTGGTACAGGAGAATCAATCCCTTCGTCTGCACATCGCTTTGATCGATCGCCCGAGGGTTCTGCTTGAGAGGCGGAAGGGGCACTCCGGTGACCTATCCCTGACGGACGATGCGATCGGGCCTTCACCGGCACATTCCCGGTCATCGCTAACTGGGTGCCTGCAATAAGACTGGTCTCCCTGTCATATCCGGAGGGCGCAGCAGCCATAGCACAGTAAAATTTGGCGGCTGAGTAAAGAATGGGCGGCCGCGGATCTGGGGCGGGCAACGTAAAACGAGCCCCGGTACATCCGGCATTATAGTAATGCCAAGCTCGTGCACCATCCAACAAACTTCCAATATACCCCAGAGAAATACTGGGGTTATCCAACATCGTCTGGGCATAACCAAATTGCCGCGCAAAGCGGCTTGGCAAATATGGTTCCAGGTAGCACTGATTCCTGTTCCGGTATACCAGATGAGATGGCCGGATACTCTGCAACCAGCGGAATCCCCATTGAGGCAGAGTGGTGGTACTTTCGCCCAGATCCCTTAGATCTTCGTTGGCCTCAAAGCCCAAGTAGATTGGACCAACTTTGGTAATTTCCCAACCCTGAACGGGATAAAACCTTTCTACAAACAGGGACACCAGTATGTGACCAGCTCCTCCGATTGAAACGACGAAGGAGTGCATCTCCAGCCTTATAATCTTCTTCCGAGCCTGGACTCATCACACTGGGATGATGCAAAATCAGCCATCCCATCAAATAGTGAAACGGCAGTTCGACGCGCGGGAAGTTATTATTTCGGCCTCTGTCATGAATCACATTTCCAGCAAACTCTCTCAAACCTCGCTGCAGGTTACATACCATTGCGGGGAGAAGAGCCAAACGCCGGCCGAAGACCAGCTTCACGGCTGGCAGGATTAAGTTTCGGGTTACCCTCTCTACGGCACCGGATCCGCCCGCGAACACGCAATCCCGGAGCCATATCATCAGGTAGGACGCCAACACCGCCTTGGGTGACATCCGATAAGCAAGATGCCAGAAGCAGCTGTAGGAGCGTGTATCTAACTGCTGGTCCTCATTTCCTCGGAGATTTTTCTTCCCTAACCTGCTCATTTCGGACAACACTTCGCTACGAGAGAGCGCCGGTGGAGTAGAAAATTGTGAGGGATCCTCCTTGTCTTGTCTAAAGACATAATCTCTCCAAGCGGTCACATGAGGCTGCGTCCCGTTCCTATCCCGTCTCTGCATATAGTAATGATGACTCGCCACTTCCTTGAAGACGGCCGTCATCTCCTCAGCCCTGTCCCCCAGGACTTGAAGTTCCTCGTTGGTGGGAAAGTACTCTTCATAGGGTTCCGACCCCCAAGGGAGTTTTGACACCTCGTACATCTCATGAAGTGCGAACCCTAATTCCCCCACCGGAGTAAAAAGGTCCCGGTATGGACATCAAACATCTCCAGTAGTGCGAGGAACATGTGTCTGTTGAGATCAACACCCGCCTGGGTAGCACGGATCGCAGCAGTCAACCCAATCTCTCGAAGCTCGGTCCGAAACCGTGACAAGATCCAGAGTGTCAGTTTATCCCACTTGGAAACGTAATGGCACCAACCCTCTACCTGAAAATCTCTTTTCGGGTATGAGCGTTCCATCAAAAACATACGATGTGTAAAGGTCGAAGCACTATAAGCAAACGTATCAATGGGTACGTCACTGTAGAGGCTCCCGGGGCGTAGAGTCCGCCAGGTGAAAGAAGACCCAGACCGTGCCCTTTGGTCGAAGGTAGAAGGCCATTGACGTTCAAGTTGGTTGCTCACGGATTTGGGTCATTCTCTCGGGAGGCTGATCCAGCATAAGAGCCTCTTGAGCGGGGTTTATCACTTCCTCATCATACTCTACTCCCATCTGGTTGAAGACAGCCTCCAAGAACACTTCATTCAAAGGCGGGATCGCTACTGACACTAGCAAAGATCAGAAAAATGTTATAAGCAACAAGAGAAAGAAGAGCTTCGGCGCATTCAGGGTTTAAACCCATGCGCGTCAGCAGCCTCGGCGCATCATCAGGGTCTAAGCCCATGCGCGTCAGCAGCCTCGGCGCATCATCAGGGTTTAAGCCCATGCGCGTCAGCAGCCTCGGCGCATCATCAGGGTCTAAACCCATGCGCGTCGGCGAACAAAGACCGCGGCACATCATTAAAGACCCAATGTCACGACCCGCTCCCGAATAATCGGACACGAGTCGGACACGCCCAGCCTTCATTGTTAGACACAATGAAGTAAGCTGTACCAAGCTAGGGAAACTAACCAGATAAACATGAAAGTATAGAATCACAGCAACTATATAATGTGTCCCAACCAGAAAGAGATACAATATCTGAATTTATTACAATTCAACTATAAGAGTCTACTAGTCTCAATACATGGAAGATAAATGGAAACTAAATGTAGTACTAGGCCTCTGCAGCCTCTAGGTCACAAGCAGCTCCAGCTGGCTCAGGGAAGGCAGTATCCTGTCCATAGTATGTGTCACACAAAGCCTCCATCTCACCTATCATAACATATCCAGTCAGGAGCGGAGCAAGTACAATTCTAGGTAATGAACAAGACATCATGAAATGAAAGTACAAGGAAACATGGAAAGTACAGGAAAATACAAGTGAATAAGTACATGAAGAACAGGGTAAAGTACATGAAAGAACATGGTATGTAAGAACATGAAAGTACATGGTATGTAAGCACATGAAAGAACATGGAATCACAGGAAATAAGCACAAGGTAATCTCCTGAACATGTGTGTAAATGCATTTGAAATATAACTAAATATGTGACCGGCTAGGGTAAGAACCTGAAAGCACCTGAAAGCACATGAATGGTGACTTAGGACCCGCGTGCACGATGCGGGGTCTAAGCTAAAACACACCTGAGTTGTTACTTGGGATTGGTCACATAGATAGTATATTTCCCCTCCCCAGATACAAGTAATAAGCACAAGAGAACAAGAGTACCAGAAAGAACATGACGTGTTGCAATTGTGTCACTCAAGGAAGTACAGGGAAAATAATGTAAAGTACAAAACCGTAGAGTGTACTTGCCTGGCTCCAGGAAAGTACAAGTAGGCAAGAAACTGGGTGTCCTCCTGTAATTAATAATGATGGGTACAAAATGGTTAATCTCTACATAATCTCATTGGGTTATCACAAGTTCTAATCCTATTTTTAAAATACTTTAATCAAAAAAATCTCTATTGATCCTTATCTTATGATCTATTACTAGAGTCTAAATACAAAAGATCATTAAAATATTATACTAAAATTAGTAACACAACTTAAGTATCATTCTACCCTTTTGTTAAGGAAGCACATGAATGTTCAGTAACAGGATTTGAACACAGGACTTATAGGAAGTTATTGTTCATTCAACAACACATTAAAGAAGTAAATACCATCTCTAACAGTGCCCACATTCCTGTCCTGCAGTTCAACCCAACTGACAGTGAGATGTCTTTGGTTCTACTAATTGAACCAAAAGATGTCTCAGGTTCCCAGGTTCAACAGATTTGCCAAACCATGAATGAAATCTCATGTTTAGAAATGACAAACTAATCTAGGAATTTAGTGACAGTGTTAAAACATCAAAGTTTAAAATAGACAATTCCTACACATCAGTTAACCCAGGTAAGCAATCCTGCCCAGGCTCTTCCTGTGAAGGGACTCTCAACGCTTCCTGAGAATGAACTCTCTCAACTTCCTGAGATTGCTAAATTGTTAAACTAACATGTTATTCCATAAAATCCCAATGCATCCAGGACAGTCTAATTCAACTAACTCCCAAACTAAATCATGGGGATTGATCTTTCAGTCAAGCCAACACCTAACTGCCCTCAAACCCAATGTAACCTGGCATCAGTAGGGTAAAATTCAAATCTTACAGTTCAGTCCAGGTCTCTGATTTTTCATAAACAACATGGAGTGGTAAATCTGTAGTTTGCAGATTTAAATCGAAGTTGACAGTGAGATGCCCTCTCATTATCAACTTAAATCCAATTCTCAAACTCAGGTCCCCACCCTCATTACTCTTTGGTTTTTCTCAAGACCTGGACTAAAAATAACCCACAATTGAACTGATTGCCACAGTTAACATCATTAAGAATCAATCCCCATTCAACCAATTTAAATAGTTAACAGGATAAAATAGGCTCATGACAATTGTCATGATAACTGAGTTCACTTCTCCTAGTTCCCAACCCCAACCCTACTTGAGATTAAACAAAATGAATCGAATACCACTGATTCCATGTTCAGAAATTGGACTGAAATGTTATGCAAAGAATTCATCAACCCAGCTGAAAACAATTAAGTTATGCACAGGTATTAAAGTTAGCAACATGAACCAGCAATGGATAAGTGTTCAGGTTCTCAAATTGGATGATTCTCAGATTTAGCCACAAAACCCAGTTATAAAGGGTAGCTTGGTCTCACAACTAATTCTTAGGTTTTCCTGAGACAGCATCCCCAAATCTCAGATTTCCTGAGACACAACAGTCACCTGAGTTGCTTCTCAGGTCCAAGAATACCAATTCACAAAGTCACACAAGCCCCCAATCCCAGGACTTTGGGTTCTCATTATAAAACAACCTGAACATAAGTCCAGGTCTCCCCAAATCCCAAAACAAGAGCATAACATCTCGATTACTGAGATAAACCCCCAGTTCCAGAATCAGTCCTTTCCCATACTGCAAGGTAGTTGGCCTCAAGATTGATTCAGCAAAATAATAAATCAATCGATTGAACCCTCAATCCCAATGATCAGGTTCATTACTGAACCAGAATGCTCACATAATCAGGTTCATAACTGAACCCACTGTCTGCAAAAACCATGTATTCGAATCTCGATTACCACATGAGCTACATAACTCATAATGAACTAATAGTATGCAAAATATGGAAAGTTACCTGATGGTGCTGTCTCAGTATTAACCAAGTCTCAACTCAACTATTCCTCAATCGAATGGATCCAGAATCCTCTGAAACAAAGGATCAAACAGGTTGTAATCATAGATTAATTCCAGGCCAGGGAATGATTAGGTCCATTCTTATTTAGTGAAGATCGAGTTCTAAAGTACTCACCAAATCAAGGATCAAACTAGCAACAATTAGAATGGATTCGATTGATTGAATGATCGAATTTCTCGCAATGGTAGCTACCAAATCTGACAATTTAGTGAATGGAAATCTACAATCAGATCTGTAAGAAATCGACCTATTGGGAGTTGAGAATGATCACTAGGCTTAGAAATCAAACCTGAAGGAAACAGATTCTTGTGAGGAAGAAGAGTACTGAAACCTCGGTTGCCCTTGCTCGTCGAGACGCCCGTTGATTCTTATGCTGTCGACGTCGATCCTCCGGTGGGGGTCGACTCCTTCTCCATTGCCAGGATCGATGCTTCCATGCGAAATTGATGATGAACACAAAATGGGAAGAGAAGGAAAATTCCAGATCTGAGAGAATAGGAAGAATGATCGGCTTGCTTTATAGGGTTAGAAGAATCGATGGATCGAGAAGGAAGGGAAAACACGGAAAAGAAAATTTGTTAGCCTGCACATGGCTCGTGTGCAAACCGTTAGAATGAAGCTGATGGAAGCTTCTGCTGAGAGAAATTGTTCTCCTCAGGAGAAAATAGGTCGGGTCATGGGCTGGCCTACAATTGGGAAGAAAAGAACACAGGCTTCTAAGAAGTAAGGCCAAAGGTAAAACTAAATATGTATATAACTTCAAAAAAATTAAATTGTATACAAAATCTCTAAATTGTTAAATCAAAATAAAAAAATACTTGAAATTGCAAATAGCAGGAAAGTGGAGTTACAAATATCCCCCCCTAAAAAATTTCGTCCTCGAAATTCAAAGGACCAACACAACTTTCCAAATCTCAAAGTATCCACATCAATTCATTTATTGGAAAAAAATATAGAATTCCCAAGAAAGATAGAGTACAATCAAATCAACCAAATAGGTTGGGATAGCGCTCCCGCATCTCATCCTCGCGCTCCCATGTGGACTCCCCTGGAGAGGGGTGTCTCCACATGACACGAACAAGGGAAAATGTTCTGGTTCCGCAGACGCTTCTCCCTGCGATCGAGGATCTCTACTGGCTGCTCCTCGTAAGTCAATCTCGGGCCCACCTCCATCTCAGAGTAGTCCACCACATGGCTCGGGTCTGGAATGTAGCGTCGAAGCTGGAATACGTGGAAAACATCGTGCACTCCCTCTAAGCTATCTGGAAGCGCTAGTCGATATGCTACCTCGCCAATCCGTGCCGTCACATCGAAAGGTCCGATGAATCTCGGACTGAGCTTCCCGCCTCTGCCGAACCTGATGACGCCCCTAGTCGGTGAGATCTTCAGGAATACTCTGCTTCTAGCTGCGAACTCCGGTGACCATCTGCTGTTGTCCGCCTAGTGCTTCTGTCGATCCATGACGCTCTGAGCCTTGAGTCCAAGTACACATAAGAAGTTCGGGATATCACGCTTTGACAAGGCTCGAGGATCAAATAGTCACGAAGTGGAAGGAATTTTAATTACGACTTAGAGGAGCAAAATCATGAAGACAACTATTCGGTACGATCAAAAATTGATGGTTTAACACAAGTGGGCTAGGACAAGATAGGAGAACATGGTCAAATAGACATGATTTAAGATTGAAGTTTAGACAAGACACAACGAAGTATGGAATCAAAATCTGACAACATATAATTTGAGGAAATCAATGATCTATCGATACAATACTAGAAGATAATTAGCAAGGGTTGATTTGAGGAACGTACGAAATACTCAGGAGATACAGTATCAAATCAGGGTGAATATGCAAGAATTTGTGATTCTCGAAAACCAATAATCATATGAAAAAGAAATATAGTCTCCAGAATATCCAAGAACATGTTGGTATCTGAAATCACTTTGCTTAGAATCCCTACCCCGCCAGTATGTATCTGACTGCAGTGGACTTTCGGCTCCGTGACTCAAATAAATATGTCTCCAAATACTCTATCAACCTTATCCATTTTCCAACAATCATTGACGAAACAACCCAAGGGATCAAGATATGAAGAATACGACAAGTCTCGACAATACTCGAAAACCTATGGGTGTCTGAAATCACTTCAACTTAGAGTTCCTGCCTCGCCAGTGCGCTACTGGCTGCAGTGAACCCTCAGTCTCCATAATCCAGCTAATGGCTGCAGCGCGCAACTGTCATGCCATAGTAGGTCATCGAATAGCCTCTCGACTTTATCCCTAGGAATTTCAAAAGAGTTTCAAAGAATTCAAAATAAATTTCAATAGTCCAAGTCACAGAAATGGTGAAGTTACCTGACTGTTAGAATACATGAGTTTATTAGGTACTAAAAATGACAAGGGATCCAATCAGTGAGTACAAAAGGCAGCCAGGGAGATTTAAAATTTCAGATAGGACGAAGTTTCAAATTATGACGGAGTATCAACTGATATCTGGAATGGTAACAAGATTCCTATATGGGACATTATCCCGAAGGGATAACAGAGTCTCGAAGGATGAACTGAGGCAAGGTATCAGATAGAAGACAAGTTTCAAAATAAGAAATAAAATTTCGCACTGGAAACAAGTTTCAATAAAATCTCGAATAACAATAAATCTCGAGCAAAAACTTGAAGTGAAAATGAATTCTTCAATAAGGTACACAGTGAAAATAGAAAATCAACTAAGTCGCGAATAAGAAGTGAAATCTTGAACAGAATCTCGAACAGGAAGCAAGGTTACGAACAGTGATTTAGAAAATAGGGTATCAATAGCGAACAAGAAACATGTACCAAATCCTGATTATGAAACGATTAGAACTTCAAATAGGAAATAAGGTCGAACAAAGTTGTGAACAGAAATAATTTATTGAATAGGAACAAGTCTCAAGTAGTGACAAAATCTCATAGGGAATGAGCCAAAGTTTCAAAATAGAAAACAAAATCTTCAAACGATTGTCTAGAATAGGGCTGAATCTCATGCAAGTGTTAAGATAGGAGTGAAGATTCAAACAATGTTTTGATTGGGGACAAGTTTCAAAATTTCGGATAAAAATAAAATCTCAAATAGCACTTGGTTCGAATAGGAAATTTCAAATAGAAACCAAAAGCAAAGCCATGAATATGAAACAGGATATGAATAGTGGATTCCAAACAATTATCGAATTATGGATCTGAAACCAGTTTGCCAAATAAGAAATAATATCTCGAAATAAGTTTCGAACATCAACCAAGGGTTCAAAATAGAAAACAAGAAGTTTCAAGAAATGGTCTAGATGCCAAAAGAAATATAAGGAAAGACTGGGTTGCTAATCAAGATACATGGTTTTCTCAACCATGTGAAAAAATCTTCTGTCTTCAGTATTCCTCTGGAATCACTTCAATTTCTTCAGCTGTCCTGATATAGGCTGATCCTTGCGGTAGTGCTCCATGTGTTTGCTGATTCTGAGGAGGTAGTTCCCTTTTGCTGTAGTCTGATGCTCCTCGCGCTTGTTCTCGGGCAGTGTGATCAACGTTCTCCAGCAGTCTTGACTTGGTGGGCAGGCGATCCGTAGTATAGTATAGCCTCTGTCTTTTGCGGCACTCTTCATAGTGGCATCCTGAGAGGTGGCAGAAATTGTAAATGATCGTCGGCTGGATCTGAATCTGGATCTCCCGCTGGGCTGAAGTGCAGGGCTCTGGCAGGAATATATGGCTGCTGGCGTGCTGGCTGCTGAGATCTGCTCCTGATGATGCGACTGGTGGTGTGACCGAAGAAACGCTGACTGAGTGTTGTGACGCTTTGCAGGTCCAGGGTAGTTGTTGTCTTTGTCATAAATCTTCATGTCTTTCATGAGCTTCAGCTTTCGGTTTCGTTCCATTGTCTGCGCTACATTCTCAATCTCCAGGCTGGTGGCTCTAATCTTCAGAGAAGTCGGATCCTCACATGCTGAGATGATCTTCAGTGGCGGCTTCAGGTTCTTGATCGGCTCTCTGGTGCAAGATATGCGCTCGGTGTCGGAAAAGTCCAAGTGTCTGAGCGTCTGGAAATCAGAAGTCCTTCCTGGCTCGGAGAGTGTATCCACAAGTCTGACTTGGAAAGGGTGGCCTGCTTCCTCTGGTTGTCAAGGGACTCTTCAAACATCTCCGTCAACTACGTACTACCCATGGGGATAGTAGAGTGGTAGAAGGTAGTGGAAGCTCGGAAACGTCAAGTGCAGGTGAATTGACAGTTCTGGTGTCGCATGCTTTTGAACTATCTGCAAAACAGAAAACTGTTAAATAACCTAGATCTACATACAACAAGTGTTTATAGAATATTAAAATACCTGATACACCTGATATACCTGATATACCCTTATTTCCCGATTTTCCTATGCTGTGATCAAGTTTCTCTAGTGTAATCAAGTCCCCCAATAGTACGCTAAGTCCTAGGTACCATTAGGATAGACCTGCATGGACCACCACTAAAAATATGTCACGACCCGCTCCCGAATAATCGGACACGAGTCGGACACGCCCAGCCTTCATTGTTAGACACAATGAAGTAAGCTGTACCAAGCTAGGGAAACTAACCAGATAAACATGAAAGTATAGAATCACAGCAACTATATAATGTGTCCCAACCAGAAAGAGATACAATATCTGAATTTATTACAATTCAACTATAAGAGTCTACTAGTCTCAATACATGGAAGATAAATGGAAACTAAATGTAGTACTAGGCCTCTGCAGCCTCTAGGTCACAAGCAGCTCCAGCTGGCTCAGGGAAGGCAGTATCCTGTCCATAGTATGTGTCACACAAAGCCTCCATCTCACCTATCATAACATATCCAGTCAGGAGTGGAGCAAGTACAATTCTAGGTAATGAACAAGACATCATGAAATGAAAGTACAAGGAAACATGGAAAGTACAGGAAAATACAAGTGAATAAGTACATGAAGAACAGGGTAAAGTACATGAAAGAACATGGTATGTAAGAACATGAAAGTACATGGTATGTAAGCACATGAAAGAACATGGAATCACAGGAAATAAGCACAAGGTAATCTCCTGAACATGTGTGTAAATGCATTTGAAATATAACTAAATATGTGACCGGCTAGGGTAAGAACCTGAAAGCACCTGAAAGCACATGAATGGTGACTTAGGACCCGCGTGCACGATGCGGGGTCTAAGCTAAAACACACCTGAGTTGTTACTTGGGATTGGTCACATAGATAGTATATTTCCCCTCCCCAGATACAAGTAATAAGCACAAGAGAACAAGAGTACCAGAAAGAACATGACGTGTTGCAATTGTGTCACTCAAGGAAGTACAGGGAAAATAATATAAAGTACAAAACCGTAGAGTGTACTTGCCTGGCTCCAGGAAAGTACAAGTAGGCAAGAAACTGGGTGTCCTCCTGTAATTAATAATGATGGGTACAAAATGGTTAATCTCTACATAATCTCATTGGGTTATCACAAGTTCTAATCCTATTTTTAAAATACTTTAATCAAAAAAATCTCTATAGATCCTTATCTTATGATCTATTACTAGAGTCTAAATACAAAAGATTATTAAAATATTATACTAAAATTAGTAACACAACTTAAGTATCATTCTACCCTTTTGTTAAGGAAGCACATGAATGTTCAGTAACAGGATTTGAACACAGGACTTATAGGAAGTTATTGTTCATTCAACAACACATTAAAGAAGTAAATACCATCTCTAACAGTGCCCACATTCCTGTCCTGCAGTTCAACCCAACCGACAGTGAGATGTCTTTGGTTCTACTAACTGAACCAAAAGATGTCTCAGGTTCCCAGGTTCAACAGATTTGCCAAACCATGAATGAAATCTCATGTTTAGAAATGACAAACTAATCTAGGAATTTAGTGACAGTGTTAAAACATCAAAGTTTAAAATAGACAATTCCTACACATCAGTTAACCCAGGTAAGCAATCCTGCCCAGGCTCTTCCTGTGAAGGGACTCTCAAGGCTTCCTGAGAATGAACTCTCTCAACTTCCTGAGATTGCTAAATTGTTAAACTAACATGTTATTCCATAAAATCCCAATGCATCCAGGACAGTCTAATTCAACTAACTCCCAAACTAAATCATGGGGATTGATCTTTCAGTCAAGCCAACACCTAACTGCCCTCAAACCCAATGTAACCTGGCATCAGTAGGGTAAAATTCAAATCTTACAGTTCAGTCCAGGTCTCTGATTTTTCATAAACAACATGGAGTGGTAAATCTGTAGTTTGCAGATTTAAATCGAAGTTGACAGTGAGATGCCCTCTCATTATCAACTTAAATCCAATTCTCAAACTCAGGTCCCCACCCTCATTACTCTTTGGTTTTTCTCAAGACCTGGACTAAAAATAACCCACAATTGAACTGATTGCCACAGTTAACATCATTAAGAATCAATCCCCATTCAACCAATTTAAATAGTTAACAGGATAAAATAGGCTCATGACAATTGTCATGATAACTGAGTTCACTTCTCCTAGTTCCCAACCCCAACCCTACTTGAGATTAAACAAAATGAATCGAATACCACTGATTCCATGTTCAGAAATTGGACTGAAATGTTATGCAAAGAATTCATCAACCCAGCTGAAAACAATTAAGTTATGCACAGGTATTAAAGTTAGCAACATGAACCAGCAATGGATAAGTGTTCAGGTTCTCAAATTGGATGATTCTCAGATTTAGCCACAAAACCCAGTTATAAAGGGTAGCTTGGTCTCACAACTAATTCTTAGGTTTTCCTGAGACAGCATCCCCAAATCTCAGATTTCCTGAGACACAACAGTCACCTGAGTTGCTTCTCAGGTCCAAGAATACCAATTCACAAAGTCACACAAGCCCCTCCCAGGACTTTGGGTTCTCATTAAAACAACCTGAACATAAGTCCAGGTCTCCCTAAATCCCAAAACAAGAGCATAACATCTCGATTACTGAGATAAACCCCCAGTTCCAGAATCAGTCCTTTCCCATACTGCAAGGTAGTTGGCCTCAAGATTGATTCAGCAAAATAATAAATCAATCGATTGAACCCTCAATCCCAATGATCAGGTTCATTACTGAACCAGAATGCTCACATAATCAGGTTCATAACTGAACCCACTGTCTGCAAAAACCATGTATTCGAATCTCGATTACCACATGAGCTACATAACTCATAATGAACTAATAGTATGCAAAATATGGAAAGTTACCTGATGGTGCTGTCTCAGTATTAACCAAGTCTCAACTCAACTATTCCTCAATCGAATGGATCCAGAATCCTCTGAAACAAAGGATCAAACAGGTTGTAATCATAGATTAATTCCAGGCCAGGGAATGATTAGGTCCATTCTTATTTAGTGAAGATCGAGTTCTAAAGTACTCACCAAATCAAGGATCAAACTAGCAACAATTAGAATGGATTCGATTGATTGAATGATCGAATTTCTCGCAATGGTAGCTACCAAATCTGACAATTTAGTGAATGGAAATCTACAATCAGATCTGTAAGAAATCGACCTATTGGGAGTTGAGAATGATCACTAGGCTTAGAAATCAAACCTGAAGGAAACAGATTCTTGTGAGGAAGAAGAGTACTGAAACCTCGGTTGCCCTTGCTCGTCGAGACGCCCGTTGATTCTTATGCTGTCGACGTCGATCCTCCGGTGGGGGTCGACTCCTTCTCCATTGCCATGATCGATGCTTCCATGCGAAATTGATGATGAACACAAAATGGGAAGAGAAGGAAAATTCCAGATCTGAGAGAATAGGAAGAATGATCGGCTTGCTTTATAGGGTTAGAAGAATCGATGGATCGAGAAGGAAGGAAAAACACGGAAAAGAAAATTTGTTAGCCTGCACATGGCTCGTGTGCAAACCGTTAGAATGAAGCTGATGGAAGCTTCTGCTGAGAGAAATTGTTCTCCTCAGGAGAAAATAGGTCGGGTCATGGGCTGGCCTACAATTGGGAAGAAAAGAACACAGGCTTCTAAGAAGTAAGGCCAAAGGTAAAACTAAATATGTATATAACTTCAAAAAAATTAAATTGTATACAAAATCTCTAAATTGTTAAATCAAAATAAAAAATACTTGAAATTGCAAATAGCAGGAAAGTGGAGTTACAAATATCCCCCCCCTAAAAATAATTTCGTCCTCGAAATTCAAAGGACCAACACAACTTTCCAAATCTCAAAGTATCCACATCAATTCATTTATTGGAAAAAAATATAGAATTCCCAAGAAAGATAGAGTACAATCAAATCAACCAAATAGGTTGGGATAGCGCTCCCGCATCTCATCCTCGCGCTCCCATGTGGACTCCCCTGGAGAGGGGTGTCTCCACATGACACGAACAAGGGAAAATGTTCTGGTTCCGCAGACGCTTCTCCCTGCGATCGAGGATCTCTACTGGCTGCTCCTCGTAAGTCAATCTCGGGCCCACCTCCATCTCAGAGTAGTCCACCACATGGCTCGGGTCTGGAATGTAGCGTCGAAGCTGGAATACGTGGAAAACATCGTGCACTCCCTCTAAGCTATCTGGAAGCGCTAGTCGATATGCTACCTCCATTCCGATCTACGGCTCTTCCAGAACAACGGAGACGAGGCCCGAACATCCCTATCTTTGGATGCAACAGGCACCTTCCGCCTGCCTCAGAAGCCCTCGACTCCGTCTTTTGGATGTAACAGTCACCTTCAAGTGCATCGAAGACAACACGACGTCTCATCTTTACCCTCGGGAGCACTTCGTCAACAGAATGCACCCACATATCCAAGTTCATGTTGGAAGTACGTAAGGGAATGAGGAGCAAACCTTCTCTCCATGCCACTATTTATAGGCCGGGCAAATCAAACCCACGCGCCAAGTGGATGACTCTCCGAATTCTTGCAAAGAATTTGCATTAAATGGATGAACCGGACGCCTCGAATTCAGCCAAACGGCTATTTATAGCACTCGAGGAGCGAGACAGCCGCGTCATTAAAGGACATGTCGGATGCGCCAGCCAAACAGCGCATCACACGGACGCGCCCTCCAGCATCAGGCGCATCACACAGACGCGCCCTACAGTACCCGGCGCATCACAGAGGATGCGCCCTCCCTCACATCTCCATGCCGAGTGGAACACCAACCAATGTGCCCACTCAGCTGTCCATCGAACGTCACAAACATTAAATGCTGAACTGACACCAGAGTTGGCAGCACGCTTCCCAAAGTCTGAACAGTTGACAGCTTTTTTTCAGAGAACGAAGCGTCGGCAACGTCAGCATCATCATGACTCTATTCCGACGGCTACTGCCACGTGGCCATCCGCATGCGCCTCTACGGCCATGCGTCCAAACCAGCATGCGCCTCAGATCCTTCACTGATCCCTAAAGACAGAAGAAGAGTCTCCAGTTGAAGCTTTGCATGCGCCTCAAAAGCCATGCGCCCCAGACTGATCTCTGATCCCGAAAGACAGAAGGAAAGTCGCCTGCATGTGCCTCAAAAGCCATACGCTCTAAACAGTTTGTAACCCCTAAAGGGTATGAGCCGCAACCTCCTCCTGCGCCCAATCAAGGCGCAGCTCACCAGATTACCCCCCCCACCAAATCCGAGATCTTCGAGCCATGGGTCGATGACACTGTCCTTTGACTCAACTCGTCCAAGATTTCAGCAACAGAAAGATCTTCTCCTCTGCTACGTGCCGGCTCACAACAGCAGTATGAAGAGTTCTCCCCTCAATCAGGGCGCATCATCTACGCGCCTCCATCAGCAACCTCCACGTAGCGTCCCCACACACCGGCGCATCCTACATGCGCGCATGAGCAGCCAGCCTGCAAAACTATAAATAGAGGGATCTTCTCCTTCACACACACACAGAATCCACAACGAACATACAAGGAATCATCAGAGAGGAAGATACAGACACTCAACGTCTTCCTCCTCTCAGCAAGCTCCAGCACCCAGAGCAATCTACTCCTTCAGAGAACCGATAACCGTCGTCAGCCCGTCAACGGAGTCAACGCATTACCACTCGCTCCATTGGCACTAAGGACCCAGCTTAAACAAAAGTGTACTCCTAGGACTACATCTAAGTCCTACATTGTAACACTCTTCTGT